>CM054058.1:301658519-301718519 GCA_028641055.1 Alopecurus myosuroides | reverse complement strand
TTGCGTTCTGAACTATCTGCAGCAAGTGACTTCGTTGAGCCTGAGTGCACTCTGCCAGCACTAGGGAAGGTCGTCGCCGCCTCTTGTAATTCCATTTTCCCCGCCAGGAGATCGGCACTGGAAGGTATAACTGACCTCCCTCTCTCTCTCTATTCCAATATATTCAATTCTTCCGAATCGCACGTCAATTCAAATTCAGTTTAGCAAATCTGTAGTAAGCAGACCATTTGTCATTGCGTTCTCAACTTCTTGCAATGTTTTGTCACCTAGGTGCAGCCGAATTGAAGAATCGTTCTTCAACTTCTTGCAATGAATAATTTTTCACTAGGTGCAGCCGAATAGAAACATGGTTATTCAACTTCTTGTGTTTAGTCAAGTGTACCACTGCATATTGCTCTCTGGAAGCATCATATGAATCGTCAGTCGAAAGCACCACCAAATGATGCAGCCAAGTTGAAGTGTGGCAAGGCATACCGGTCTATGCAGATCATGTTGCATGTGTCCTTGAAATCACGGGCGGAGTCTTTGTTTGGTAGTAGGCATTCATCGCAAAGGAACCGAGGCATGAGAGTGCAATTTTTTTTGGTCGAAGCACGTGTCTCTACTTTGTATCGCCTTGTAGTACACATAGTTGCAAGCATAGTTGATGCTATTCTGCAGGTCCGCCCCTTCGCTCAGCCTTGACGACGCACCACTTCCCTTCTCGTGTTGACGAGGGCTTTGGGCTCGGGTTCGGCCATGGGTTGAGGAAGTATTTGGAGCCCTAGACTTCAACTCTCTCCCTCTCCCTCTCCCTCTCTCTCTCTCTCCCTCTCTCTCTCCCTCTCCCTCTCCCTCTCCCTCTCCCTCTCCCTCTCTCTCTCTCTCTCTCTCTCCATTTGTCATTGCGTTCTGAACTATCTGCAGCAGGTGACTTCGTTGAGCCTGAGTGCACTCTGCCAGCACTAGGGAAGGTCGTCGCCGCCTCTTGTAATTCCATTTTCCCCGCCAAGAGATCGGCACTGGAAGGTATAACTGACCTCCCTCTCTCTCTCTATTCCAATATATTCAATTCTTCCGAATCGCACGTCAATTCAATTTCAGTTTAGCAAATCTGTAGTAAGCAGACCATTTGTCATTGAGTTCTCAACTTCTTGCAATGTTTTGTCACCTAGGTGCAGCCGAATTGAAGAATCGTTCTTAAACTTCTTGCAATGAATAATTTTTCACTAGGTGCAGCCGAATAGAAACATGGTTATTCAACTTCTTGTGTTTAGTCAAGTGTACCACTGCATATTGCTCTCTGGAAGCATCATATGAATCGTCAGTCGAAAGCACCACCAAATGATGCAGCCAAGTTGAAGTGTGGCAAGGCATACCGGTCTATGCAGATCATGTTGCATGTGTCCTTGAAATCACGGGCGGAGTCTTTGTTTGGTAGTAGGCATTCATCGCAAAGGAACCGAGGCATGAGAGTGCATTTTTTTTTGGTCGAAGCACGTGTCTCTACTTTGTATCGCCTTGTAGTGCACATAGTTGCAAGCATAGTTGATGCTATTCTGCAGGTCCGCCCCTTCGCTCAACCTTGACGACGCACCACTTCCCTTCTCGTGTTGACGAGGGCTTTGGGCTCGGGTTCGGCCATGGGTTGAGGAAGTATTTGGAGCCATAGACTTCAACTCTCTCCCTCTCCCTCTCTCTCTCTCTCTCTCCATTTGTCATTGCGTTCTGAACTATCTATAGCAGGTGACTTCGTTGAGCCTGAGTGCACTCTGCCAGCACTAGGGAAGGTCGTCGCCGCCTCTTGTAATTCCATTTTCCCCGCCAGGAGATCGGCACTGGAAGGTATAACTGACCTCCCTCTCTCTCTCTCTATTCCAATATATTCAATTCTTCCGAATCGCACGTCAATTCAATTTCAGTTTAGCAAATCTGTAGTAAGCAGACCATTTGTCATTGCGTTCTCAACTTCTTGCAATGTTTTGTCACTAGGTGCAGCCGAATTGAAGAATCGTTCTTAAACTTCTTGCAATGAATAATTTTTCACTAGGTGCAGCCGAATAGAAACATGGTTATTCAACTTCTTGTGTTTAGTCAAGTGTACCACTGCATACTGCTTTCTGGAAGCATCATATGAATCGTTAGTCCAAAGCACCCCAAAATGATGCAGCCAAGTTGAAGTGTGGCAAGGCATACCGGTCTATGCAGATCATGTTGCATGTGTCCTTGAAATCACGGGCGGAGTCTTTGTTTGGTAGTAGGCATTCATCGCAAAGGAACCGAGGCATGAGAGTGCAATTTTTTTTTGGTCGAAGCACGTGTCTCTACTTTGTATCGCCTTGTAGTACACATAGTTGCAAGCATAGTTGATGCTATTCTGCAGGTCCGCCCCTTCGCTCAGCCTTGACGACGCACCACTTCCCTTCTCTTGTTGACGAGGGCTTTGGGCTCGGGTTCGGCCATGGGTTGAGGAAGTATTTGGAGCCCTAGACTTCAACTCTCTCCCTCTCCCTCTCTCTCTCTCTCTCCCTCTCCCTCTCCCTCTCCCTCTCCCTCTCCCTCTCCCTCTCCCTCTCCCTCTCCCTCTCTCTCTCTCTCTCTCTCTCTCTCTCTCTCTCCATTTGTCATTGTGTTCTGAACTATCTGCAGCGGGTGACTTCGTTGAGCCCGAGTGCACTCTGCCAGCACTAGGGAAGGTCGTCGCCACCTCTTGTAATTCCATTTTCCCCGCCAGGAGATCGGCACTGGAAGGTATAACTGACCTCCCTATCTCTCTCTCTATTCCAATATATTCAATTCTTCCGAATCGCACGTCAATTCAATTTCAGTTTAGCAAATCTGTAGTAAGCAGGCCATTTGTCATTGCGTTCTCAACTTCTTGCAATGTTTTGTCACCTAGGTGCAGCCGAATTGAAGAATCGTTCTTAAACTTCTTGCAATGAATAATTTTTCACTAGGTGCAGCCGAATAGAAACATGGTTATTCAACTTCTTGTGTTTAGTCAAGTGTACCACTGCATATTGCTCTCTGGAAGCATCATATGAATCGTCAGTCCAAAGCACCACCAAATGATGCAGCCAAGTTGAAGTGTGGCAAGGCATACCGGTCTATGCAGATCATGTTGCATGTGTCCTTGAAATCACGGGTGGAGTCTTTGTTTGGTAGTAGGCATTCATCGCAAAGGAACCGAGGCATGAGAGTGCATTTTTTTTTTGGTCGAAGCACGTGTCTCTACTTTGTATCGCCTTGTAGTACACATAGTTGCAAGCATAGTTGATGCTATTCTCCAGGTCCGCCCCTTCGCTCAGCCTTGACGACGCACCACTTCCCTTCTCGTGTTGACGAGGGCTTTGGGCTCGGGTTCGGCCATGGGTTGAGGAAGTATTTGGAGCCATAGACTTCAACTCTCTCCCTCTCCCTCTCTCTCTCTCTCCATTTGTCATTGCGTTCTGAACTATCTGCAGCAGGTGACTTCGTTGAGCCTGAGTGCACTCTGCCAGCACTAGGGAAGGTCGTCGCCGCCTCTTGTAATTCCATTTTCCCCGCCAGGAGATCGGCACTGGAAGGTATAACTGACCTCCCTCTCTCTCTCTATTCCAATATATTCAATTCTTCCGAATCGCACGTCAATTCAATTTCAGTTTAGCAAATCTGTAGTAAGCAGACCATTTGTCATTGCGTTCTCAACTTCTTGCAATGTTTTGTCACTAGGTGCAGCCGAATTGAAGAATCGTTCTTAAACTTCTTGCAATGTATAATTTTTCACTAGGTGCAGCCGAATAGAAACATGGTTATTCAACTTCTTGTGTTTAGTCAAGTGTACCACTGCATATTGCTCTCTGGAAGCATCATATGAATCGTCAGTCCAAAGCACCACCAAATGATGCAGCCAAGTTGAAGTGTGGCAAGGCATACCGGTCTATGCAGATCATGTTGCATGTGTCCTTGAAATCACGGGCGGAGTCTTTGTTTGGTAGTAGGCATTCATCGCAAAGGAACCGAGGCATGAGAGTGCAATTTTTTTTTTGGTCGAAGCACGTGTCTCTACTTTGTATCGCCTTGTAGTACACATAGTTGCAAGCATAGTTGATGCTATTCTGCAGGTCCGCCCCTTCGCTCAGCCTTGACGACGCACCACTTCCCTTCTCGTGTTGACGAGTGCTTTGGGCTCGGGTTCGGCCATGGGTTGAGGAAGTATTTGGAGCCCTAGACTTCAACTCTCTCCCTCTCCCTCTCCCTCTCCCTCTCTCTCTCCCTCTCCCTATCCCTCTCCCTCTCCCTCTCCCTCTCCCTCTCCCTCTCCCTCTCTCTCTCTCTCTCTCTCTCTCTCCATTTGTCGTTGCGTTCTGAACTATCTGCAGCAGGTGACTTCGTTGAGCCTGAGTGCACTCTGCCAGCACTAGGGAAGTTCGTCGCCGCCTCTTGTAATTCCATTTTCTCCGCCAGGAGATCGGCACTGGAAGGTATAACTGACCTCCCTCTCTCTCTCTACTCCAATATATTCAGTTCTTCCAAATCGCATGTCAATTCAATTTCAGTTTAGCAAATCTGTAGTAAGCATACCATTTGTCATTGCGTTCTCAACTTCTTGCAATGTTTTGTCACCTAGGTGCAGCCGAATTGAAGAATCGTTCTTAAACTTCTTGCAATGAATAATTTTTCACTAGGTGCAGCCGAATAGAAACATGGTTATTCAACTTCTTGTGTTTAGTCAAGTGTACCACTGCATATTGCTCTCTGGAAGCATCATATGAATCGTCAGTCCAAAGCACCACCAAATGATGCAGCCAAGTTGAAGTGTGGCAAGGCATACCGGTCTATGCAGATCATGTTGCATGTGTCCTTGAAATCACGGGCGGAGTCTTTGTTTGGTAGTAGGCATTCATCGCAAAGGAACCGAGGCATGAGAGTGCATTTTTTTTTGGTCGAAGCACGTGTCTCTACTTTGTATCGCCTTGTAGTACACATAGTTGCAAGCATAGTTGATGCTATTCTGCAGGTCCGCCCCTTCGCTCAACCTTGACGACGCACCACTTCCCTTCTCGTGTTGACGAGGGCTTTGGGCTCGGGTTCGGCCATGGGTTGAGGAAGTATTTGGAGCCATAGACTTCAACTCTCTCCCTCTCCCTCTCTCTCTCTCTCTCTCCATTTGTCATTGCGTTCTGAACTATCTATAGCAGGTGACTTCGTTGAGCCTGAGTGCACTCTGCCAGCACTAGGGAAGGTCGTCGCCGCCTCTTGTAATTCCATTTTCCCCGCCAGGAGATCGGCACTGGAAGGTATAACTGACCTCCCTCTCTCTCTCTCTATTCCAATATATTCAATTCTTCCGAATCGCACGTCAATTCAATTTCAGTTTAGCAAATCTGTAGTAAGCAGACCATTTGTCATTGCGTTCTCAACTTCTTGCAATGTTTTGTCACTAGGTGCAGCCGAATTGAAGAATCGTTCTTAAACTTCTTGCAATGAATAATTTTTCACTAGGTGCAGCCGAATAGAAACATGGTTATTCAACTTCTTGTGTTTAGTCAAGTGTACCACTGCATACTGCTTTCTGGAAGCATCATATGAATCGTTAGTCCAAAGCACCCCAAAATGATGCAGCCAAGTTGAAGTGTGGCAAGGCATACCGGTCTATGCAGATCATGTTGCATGTGTCCTTGAAATCACGGGCGGAGTCTTTGTTTGGTAGTAGGCATTCATCGCAAAGGAACCGAGGCATGAGAGTGCAATTTTTTTTTGGTCGAAGCACGTGTCTCTACTTTGTATCGCCTTGTAGTACACATAGTTGCAAGCATAGTTGATGCTATTCTGCAGGTCCGCCCCTTCGCTCAGCCTTGACGACGCACCACTTCCCTTCTCTTGTTGACGAGGGCTTTGGGCTCGGGTTCGGCCATGGGTTGAGGAAGTATTTGGAGCCCTAGACTTCAACTCTCTCCCTCTCCCTCTCTCTCTCTCTCTCTCCCTCTCCCTCTCCCTCTCCCTCTCCCTCTCCCTCTCCCTCTCCCTCTCCCTCTCCCTCTCCCTCTCTCTCTCTCTCTCTCTCTCTCTCCATTTGTCATTGTGTTCTGAACTATCTGCAGCGGGTGACTTCGTTGAGCCCGAGTGCACTCTGCCAGCACTAGGGAAGGTCGTCGCCACCTCTTGTAATTCCATTTTCCCCGCCAGGAGATCGGCACTGGAAGGTATAACTGACCTCCCTATCTCTCTCTCTATTCCAATATATTCAATTCTTCCGAATCGCACGTCAATTCAATTTCAGTTTAGCAAATCTGTAGTAAGCAGGCCATTTGTCATTGCGTTCTCAACTTCTTGCAATGTTTTGTCACCTAGGTGCAGCCGAATTGAAGAATCGTTCTTAAACTTCTTGCAATGAATAATTTTTCACTAGGTGCAGCCGAATAGAAACATGGTTATTCAACTTCTTGTGTTTAGTCAAGTGTACCACTGCATATTGCTCTCTGGAAGCATCATATGAATCGTCAGTCCAAAGCACCACCAAATGATGCAGCCAAGTTGAAGTGTGGCAAGGCATACCGGTCTATGCAGATCATGTTGCATGTGTCCTTGAAATCACGGGTGGAGTCTTTGTTTGGTAGTAGGCATTCATCGCAAAGGAACCGAGGCATGAGAGTGCATTTTTTTTTTGGTCGAAGCACGTGTCTCTACTTTGTATCGCCTTGTAGTACACATAGTTGCAAGCATAGTTGATGCTATTCTCCAGGTCCGCCCCTTCGCTCAGCCTTGACGACGCACCACTTCCCTTCTCGTGTTGACGAGGGCTTTGGGCTCGGGTTCGGCCATGGGTTGAGGAAGTATTTGGAGCCATAGACTTCAACTCTCTCCCTCTCCCTCTCTCTCTCTCTCCATTTGTCATTGCGTTCTGAACTATCTGCAGCAGGTGACTTCGTTGAGCCTGAGTGCACTCTGCCAGCACTAGGGAAGGTCGTCGCCGCCTCTTGTAATTCCATTTTCCCCGCCAGGAGATCGGCACTGGAAGGTATAACTGACCTCCCTCTCTCTCTCTATTCCAATATATTCAATTCTTCCGAATCGCACGTCAATTCAATTTCAGTTTAGCAAATCTGTAGTAAGCAGACCATTTGTCATTGCGTTCTCAACTTCTTGCAATGTTTTGTCACTAGGTGCAGCCGAATTGAAGAATCGTTCTTAAACTTCTTGCAATGTATAATTTTTCACTAGGTGCAGCCGAATAGAAACATGGTTATTCAACTTCTTGTGTTTAGTCAAGTGTACCACTGCATATTGCTCTCTGGAAGCATCATATGAATCGTCAGTCCAAAGCACCACCAAATGATGCAGCCAAGTTGAAGTGTGGCAAGGCATACCGGTCTATGCAGATCATGTTGCATGTGTCCTTGAAATCACGGGCGGAGTCTTTGTTTGGTAGTAGGCATTCATCGCAAAGGAACCGAGGCATGAGAGTGCAATTTTTTTTTTGGTCGAAGCACGTGTCTCTACTTTGTATCGCCTTGTAGTACACATAGTTGCAAGCATAGTTGATGCTATTCTGCAGGTCCGCCCCTTCGCTCAGCCTTGACGACGCACCACTTCCCTTCTCGTGTTGACGAGGGCTTTGGGCTCGGGTTCGGCCATGGGTTGAGGAAGTATTTGGAGCCCTAGACTTCAACTCTCTCCCTCTCCCTCTCCCTCTCCCTCTCTCTCTCCCTCTCCCTATCCCTCTCCCTCTCCCTCTCCCTCTCCCTCTCCCTCTCCCTCTCTCTCTCTCTCTCTCTCTCTCTCTCTCTCTCCATTTGTCGTTGCGTTCTGAACTATCTGCAGCAGGTGACTTCGTTGAGCCTGAGTGCACTCTGCCAGCACTAGGGAAGTTCGTCGCCGCCTCTTGTAATTCCATTTTCTCCGCCAGGAGATCGGCACTGGAAGGTATAACTGACCTCCCTCTCTCTCTCTACTCCAATATATTCAGTTCTTCCAAATCGCATGTCAATTCAATTTCAGTTTAGCAAATCTGTAGTAAGCATACCATTTGTCATTGCGTTCTCAACTTCTTGCAATGTTTTGTCACCTAGGTGCAGCCGAATTGAAGAATCGTTCTTAAACTTCTTGCAATGAATAATTTTTCACTAGGTGCAGCCGAATAGAAACATGGTTATTCAACTTCTTGTGTTTAGTCAAGTGTACCACTGCATATTGCTCTCTGGAAGCATCATATGAATCGTCAGTCCAAAGCACCACCAAATGATGCAGCCAAGTTGAAGTGTGGCAAGGCATACCGGTCTATGCAGATCATGTTGCATGTGTCCTTGAAATCACAGGCGGAGTCTTTGTTTGGTAGTAGGCATTCATCGCAAAGGAACCGAGGCATGAGAGTGCAATTTTTTTTTTGTCGAAGCACGTGTCTCTACTTTGTATCGCCTTGTAGTACACATAGTTGCAAGCATAGTTGATGCTATTCTGCAGGTCCGCCCCTTCGCTCAGCCTTGACGACGCACCACTTCCCTTCTCGTGTTGACGAGGGCTTTGGGCTCGGGTTCGGCCATGGGTTGAGGAAGTATTTGGAGCCATAGACTTCAACTCTCTCCCTCTCCCTCTCTCTCTCTCCATTTGTCATTGTGTTCTGAACTATCTGTAGCAGGTGACTTCGTTGAGCCTGAGTGCACTCTGCCAGCACTAGGGAAGGTCGTCGCCGCCTCTTGTAATTCCATTTTCCCCGCCAGGAGATCGGCACTGGAAGGTATAACTGACCTCCCTCTCTCTCTCTATTCCAATATATTCAATTCTTCCGAATCGCACGTCAATTCAATTTCAGTTTAGCAAATCTGTAGTAAGCAGACCATTTGTCATTGCGTTCTCAATTTCTTGCAATGTTTTGTCACTAGGTGCAGCCGAATTGAAGAATCGTTCTTAAACTTCTTGCAATGAATAATTTTTCACTAGGTGCAGCCGAATAGAAACATGGTTATTCAACTTCTTGTGTTTAGTCAAGTGTACCACTGCATATTGATCTCTGGAAGCATCATATGAATCGTCAGTCCAAAGCACCACCAAATGATGCAGCCAAGTTGAAGTGTGGCAAGGCATACCGGTCTATGCAGATCATGTTGCATGTGTCCTTGAAATCACGGGCGGAGTCTTTGTTTGGTAGTAGGCATTCATCGCAAAGGAACCGATTCATGAGAGTGCAATGTTTTTTGGTCGAAGCACGTGTCTCTATTTTGTATCGCCTTGTAGTACACATAGTTGCAAGCATAGTTGATGCTATTCTGCAGGTCCGCCCCTTCGCTCAGCCTTGACGACGCACCACTTCCCTTCTCGTGTTGACGAGGGCTTTGGGCTCGGGTTCGGCCATGGGTTGAGGAAGTATTTGGAGCCATAGACTTCAACTCAGGCAGAATCATACACCAATTCAGGTGATTTGCATAAATAATTTTAAGCACCACGTTGGTAGTTTCTCTCCGATTAAATATTCAGTGTATGAGTTATGCATATCTATTGACCAAATTACTCGGTCAAGAGGCATACTCGATGGCTGTGCATACTATTGATGTTTTGTAAAACAAGCATATGGCATCAGGGCTTGCAATGTTCAAAACAGGGCAAGTTCAAATTGTCTTGCTTTCTAAGATCCATGACACTCTAGCTGGTAGACCCAATCCGCACGCTGGAACAATATTAGTACTACAGACATCTGCAAAACCAACTTACGCATAGTTTTATTCTTTAGCGCCTTCTTTTCTTGAGTGGAAGCCATGTCTTCCAGCTTGTTTGGAGGACGCCTGGGGCCTCTCTTCGCCGCAGCATTAGTGGAAGCCGGCACCACTTCAGAGGGAGTCTTCTTAAAGCCTTGTTTCTTCCCCACTGGATCTGTCAAAGAGCAAAGGGAAAGCAGGTTGATATTTAATAGGTAGCACCTTCACTCTTCAGCTTTACCTCGCAGGAGGTGGCAACGAAAGTTCAGAGGCATGCAGGGCGATAAAAAAAAATCTGAGAAATGCTACTGTCCCCAAATCTAATAAATTCCATTTTGCTGGACGGATTCTGGACCAAGGCTAAAGAACTATAGCACAAACCTTAGCTATCTGTTCCCATTGACACTTAAAATTTGTAGGCGGCATACCTTCATCGATGGAGGCGGAAGCCGTCGTCTTCTTCGAAGGGATGGGCATCGTGGGGGGCAGTACGTCCTGCCCGTCCTGTGCCTCTAATCGCGCCGACCTCCTCGTCGGGCGCTTGTCCTCCTTCCCCTTCGGCGGCATACTGGGTCTGGGCAGGGCGGCGCTCCGGGGGAGGGCGAAATACCTAGATCCCCTTTTGCATTGAGGGAGAGGAGGCCGTCGGTTGACATACCCAGCCGAAGTATTGGGGGAAGAGGAGGTCGTCCGTTGAAATACCCAAACGCTTCGCGCAGTGGGCTGGCCCAGTATCACTTCCCACTCAGTCAAAATTCAAATATAGCTTTTCCCATTTTAGTGTAAAAACTATTCATTGATGCAATTCAAACTTTAATTCAAAATGTTTCACTGAGCCAAATCAAATGATTCCAATTGTTCTGGAAATTTTGTGAAATTATCTAGACACTCCAATAGGTTTCAACCTAAAAATATTTGTAGATCACCCACAGTAAAAATAACAAGGCAGAGACTTTTCCAACTTCAAAGATTTTTATAAATTCAACCATAAATGCTTCTGAGGTAATTCCACCTCTCAAAATTCACATTCCAGATGCTCTATCCAAATATATAAAAATATAGAATTTTACTTACAGTGATAATGGGCTAAAATTAAAAGATGGCTATGTGGCTATTTCTAGTCCATTTAAATCATCAAAAATAGTATATAAATCTTGTGAGATGTTTCATCTCATTTAAATCACATTCTCAAGTGTATGAATATGAGGTGATGACATTGGTCTATGCAGATCATGTTGCATGTGTCCTTGAAATCACGGGCGGAGTCTTTGTTTGGTAGTAGGCATTCATCGCAAAGGAACCGAGGCATGAGAGTGCAATTTTTTTGGTCGAAGCACGTGTCTCTACTTTGTATCGCCTTGTAGTACACATAGTTGCAAGCATAGTTGATGCTATTCTGCAGGTCCGCCCCTTCGTTCAGCCTTGACGACGCACTACTTCCCTTCTCGTGTTGACGAGGGCTTTGGGCTCGGGTTCGGCCATGGGTTGAGGAAGTATTTGGAGCCATAGACTTCAACTCAGGCAGAATCATACACCAATTCAGGTGATTTGCATAAATAATTTTAAGCACCACGTTGGTAGTTTCTCTCCGATTAAATATTCAGTGTATGAGTTATGCATATCTATTGACCAAATTACTCGGTCAAGAGGCATACTCGATGGCTGTGCATACTATTGATGTTTTGTAAAACAAGCATATGGCATCAGGGCTTGCAATGTTCAAAACAGGGCAAGTTCAAATTGTCTTGCTTTCTAAGATCCATGACACTCTAGCTGGTAGACCCAATCCGCACGCTGGAACAATATTAGTACTACAGACATCTGCAAAACCAACTTACGCATAGTTTTATTCTTTCTTTTGGTAGGAGATCATATTCCACATGTAGACCACAATATTAATGCATCTGAAACAGAACAGAGTACAATAAGGCTAAGAAAATTGAGGCGACATGTGTATGAATAGGAATATATGATGCAACATGAAGGCGACCAGAGGAAAGCATTGCTCCATTTGGATTTTGAACTTCGTGGCCCTACTCCGGTACTTAGAGACTTAGAGCATAGGCAGGCATCGGACATAATTATATAGAATATTCACGGTACAATTTTTTGCTAAACTTGAGACACAAGACCACCATAATCTTAAGCCCCTGCAGGTAGCTTCAAGTAGAAAAATTCTAGGTACCAACATTCTTTGTGAAGAAATAAAACTAACACAAAGAATTTAACGTGATGCTTCAGCATTTTAAACATAGGCTTAGCTAACCATGCATCTGAATTTTGTTGAAAATGTAAGCATAGACAAGATTCTGAAGTTTCCATGGGTTTTGAGCAAGAGATTCAGTGTTCCAGTAATATGATGTCCATATTAGTTTTAGTAGTTAAATAAATCTTAGTTGAGCTATTTGCAACGCTGCAGACTGTTTGAATTTTACAAGGAGATGTGGAGAGAAACTGTAAGGACCCCAGACCGGCAGTCTGAAACCCTACGTATGCATACATTCACGATCCCAGAAAGATCAGTCGTGAACAACATACACAGTTGGCATACAGAAATACATCATCCATTACACGAATACATAAAGGTATTACACAAATGATCACATGACCAAGTTTAAAGCAACTGCCAAAAGGGCAGGCAACATAACAAACACAGCGGAAGACAAATAAAACACAACGTAGTTGAGCCCAAGTCACGCCTTAACCTACAGGCTGCTGACCCGGAGACGATCCTAGTTTCGCAAAGCCGTCAACTCCGTACTTCTCTTCATAGATCTCCTTCGGAGACTCCTTCTCCAAATCTGATAAGTAGATACCAGGGGCGAAACCATAATGAGTACATTTGAATGTACTCAGCAAGACATCCATCATATCACTTACCAACATGCAAGTATGCTTATATGGTGGATTAGGTAGGCTATAAATAGGGTTCACTATCAATGGTGTTCATAAATGATGACACCACAGTTGCAGTCAAGTTTATCTGTATCTTCGTTGAAGAAGATACTTCAGAAGAAAAATAATATAGTTTTATTTCTCTTGTAGATATCACATGTACAAGAGGTTTTGTAAAACTTTGTTAAAGAATATTTTCTCTTTGCAAAACTTCTTGGAATCAGTTTCCAGAATTCTTGCTTAGAGTAGAAAAGGTTTTGTTTGCAAAACATTTTGTTTTGTATAACATCATCTGGCTTTTCATCATTGACGATACCTGCACGGTATAAGTTTTCCTTCCTTTCCGAACTTCACAAGTTCAACACTTCCTTTCCAAAATTCCCTTTTCAAAAACATCCTTTTTGAAAACATTGACACAATGCTAGCTACATGGCCATTCAACCGTCCATATCCGAGGACGCGGCTATCTCGAAATAGTTTTACTCTGCAGAGGTGTACACATTTCCACCAGATCCAGAATCCGCCATGAAACACCCATGGACTGTCCTCAACCTATGAGAACATCAGATAACTGATCTTGACTATCCACTATGTACAAGCTAGTACATGACTATCTCTTCAATTGGGGTTCCCCCTCCCTGGCAAGCCGTGTCCCACACCGCCCAAACAGGAGACCCAACTGCTGCATCCGGAGGGAAAATTAATCCCACACTTTAGATGTCCCGTATCCTCCACTCCTAGCGACACTTCGGTTCGGAGGATCCAATCCCCTATAGCACTTGAGATAGCACACATACTAACCATAAAAAGTTTTTAATCAAGCCCCTACCCATATTGGGGTAAAGTGGCAGTACGGTAAAGGTTGTCCAGCGAAGACTAGGTTATGTGTCATTTTTGAAAACACCACTTTCTCAAAAATGATCACTTCCACATTCCTCCGAAGAACAAGGATCCGCCTTTTCTCCGGGTTTTTCCGTAAAGCCTTTGTTTTGTAGAATCACAATTTTAGGGTGTCCACTTAGGGACTAGTATATTTGATGGTAATAAATACCATATGGTGGCTTATGGGCTTGGTATTACCAAGTTTAACTACTGGCATAATAGTAACATATATACTAGTATAGTAGTAATAGCCACATCAAAAATAGTTTTGATAATCAAGTTTTTGTAAAACTTCAGAGGTAAAACATGCATGATAGATAATGATAAGTATTGTATCAGCAAGTATCAGGATGGCTTGCCTGGTATCTCTTTGTGTCCCTGGTTTTGGAGTGACTGGAACTTGAAACAGATCTTCACGACACTTCCTTCCTCTTCGTTTTCTAACGTCGTAAAAAGAATAAAGGACACACATTCAGAACCAATCAAGGCAAGCAACCATACATAACAATACATACAGCAAGGAAATCTAATAATAAAAAAATCAGTCAATTATCAATTGAGGCAAACAATCAAACAATCCTACTTGGCAGAAATGCCATTTAATAAGACAACTTAAGGTTGGAGGGACATATCTCACAACCTTAATATCATGGATTCAGTGGGTGTGCCACTCTCATACCAAGATATTAATAAACCCAAAATATACTTAGTTTCACAAGGGTGAGACTACTAAAAGTATATAAAACATGCACCACATTAATCATGGCAATGGGTCTATCAACCAAACAACAAAAAGAAAAAGGTAGCTATCTTACTAAGTCTAAATTCACATCCAGAATAAATAAGACACATGATTTGCAAAAGTTACTTTTACAAATCAGTGAGCCTACATAAGTGCAACAAGGAAATAGACTCATCACAAAACACATAATTTCTCACAGTGAGAACAATAGAAACAATGACTAAAAAGGAGGAATCCTTATAGACATGTTTCTACTAAAAATTTGATATGCAAGCAAGCATAATAAATAAAGTACTAAAATGCAAACAAGGAACCATGTTATCATAATGGGAATGAAAACATGTCCTCATGCAAGGATACACAATTATCTACCAAACACAAATTGGCAGAAAAATAATTCAACCCAACAACTGCTAAGGAAACTAGTACTACTTAAACATGAAGAATCAATGGATGCATTTCAATCAAGTAATTGAAATACAACCAGAGGGTCCATGTCATAAAAACAGGAGTGAAAAACATCTATACTTGCTATAACAAAAATATCCCATTGGATAAAACAAGGTATCATTTTGCAGGGCAACTCCTATATATTAGTGGTAATAAAAGGGGCATTACTAGAGGAATCAAAAAAAACACTCCAAAAATGGAATTTTCCTAGCAAGCCACACATGATTAAAATCACTTACAAACAGAAGCATACCCATTTTTTTTAGCACAAAAATTCCCAAAGCAAAAATACTAGGCACTCATTAGTTATGAAACTACATAAGAGAAATGCATCTAGTTTGGGGAAATAATGTTTCCACCAAAAATGCAATGAAACCAGTGGGTGTTCCACTAGCATAACAAAGCATTAAGAGGTCACAAAGCCTCTGGTCACACTTGACAACAATTAGCAAAAACCTAAACTAGCACCTAGTGCAATAACAATACTAGCAGAAAATAATAGGGTGCTTAAATAAGCAAGGCAATGCTACTCATGCTATTATTTTCACACAAGTGAAAACTTTAGGGATCAAGTACTCATAACAACCTTATCAAAATGCTACTGGTCCTATGAATACAACACAAAAATATGTGGTTTTACAACCACAAATTCTTATGTCAAAAATTCCACACATGAGGGAATGTTTCCATAACATTCTCATAGTTATGACAAGGCTACTCATGTTTTTCTACCAAATCAAATGCGAGCTAGCAGAGGTGATACTAACAAAATATAAGTATCAACATGGTGCTGTATCTAATATCTCAACACAACAATCCAATTGTTTGCACACAAATTAATCAATCAACAATTCTATGCAAGTAATAACTAGAGATAAAACATATGCTATAACCATAAATCATATTTCTTATCAATTCAAGTCCACACATTCTAACATGCTAAAATAGCACAGTAACACTTAGAAAACAAGTTCAAACAACTTATACATGCTAGAAAACAATATTGCAACTCACAAATATATTCACACAATTTAATTATCTAAAATGCCAAAATGGCAGAAATATGCATTTTAAAGATCTGTCCACCAAATTTTCTAGGATGCTCTCAAAATTAAACCAAGCTAGGTTTGGATAGTAATAAACATGTAAAAGACCATCCAGTTGAGTTTGCATCAAAAATCATTTTTAATAATTTTATAAAAATCACCAAAGTGCTCTCTGGTGTTTTACCAAATTGCATGCCATTTCAAAAATACAATGAATTTGGAAACGAGGTTAATTTCTCCTGTTAGGAAATTTCAAGGGCTTTCCAACGCAATTGGCCTCACTTCATTATGAGTTGTCAAATTAAAATGGTGCTCATTTTGGTGTTTCTGGTACCTGTTTCCAAATCATTTTTCATTTCGAAACTATTCATCCAAATGTAGATCTACAAGTTGGAGATGGTTTGGATTTAGTTTCTTTACATCTGTGATTTTTGGTTTGGTCAAAATCATCTATTAGGTTGCCTTTTAGAGCCAAAAGTAACAATGTAACATTCTGTCAAAATAAAATGGAAAATGAAACTTGTCACGGGCCAGATCTGCTACTGGGCCGGCCTGAACAAATCCTACCGCGAGCAGATCTAGCCACAGAGGCTGACTCGCGGGCCAGGCCGCCACGGTGGCATCCACGCGGGCCAGCGTGGCCCCACGGGCCAGTTTGACTGTACTGCGCGCGGTCAAGGGAGGCTGGCGCGAGCATGACGCAGCCATGACGTAATCGCCGGCGGGAAACGTCTCCGGCGAGGTTCTAATCGACGAATCCGGCCATGTTTTTCCAATCAAACACCATCAACTCGTAGTACTCGACGAGGGGATTCACCTAGTGTATGTTTCGTTTCCTGGGATGGCTCCGGAGAGCGGCGGCGACAGCGCGCACGCGGCGGCCGGACGGCGACCACGGCAGGTGGCGATTAAGGGCGAGAGGGAGAGGGGAAAACGGTCGGGGGATTCCCCTGCTTACCCTAGACGCCATGTAAGGATCGGTGAAGGAGGAGGAAGTCCGTGGCGGCGGCAATGGCTCGCCGGAGTCCGCCGGACCCGCAGCGAGGAAATGGACGGCGCGGCCACCACACGTCGTCACGGCTCGATTCCTTCTGCCTGGAGGACTACCACGACGAGGCGGAGCTGATGGGCACAACGGATGCCGTCGGTGAGCTCCCATTCGGCCCAATCGACGACGAGCCCGAGCTAGGGTTTCGGTAGGGAAAAAAATAGAGAGAGAGAGAGAGAGAGCTAGTCCGAGGGGGAGAGAGAGAGGGGCAGGTAGCAGCACATGGGAGGGGTTTTAAACACCTAGATGGCTTACCTTCGAAGCAATGGAAGCATGGGCAGCCATGTCCTCCATTGCATCATCTACAGGAAGAAGAAGGACATGTGTGACTAGGATAACATTTAGGTCCCTAGCAATTACAAATAGGTCCTTTTCCTCTCTGTAAATTGATGTTTTCACTAAGCAAACAAAGTCTAAAATTGAAACCCTTTTGCCCAAAATTCTAATTAGTTAAGATACACAACATATGTGAAAATTGGCTCAATTGGATAAACTTTATAATTCAAAGTTGTTCAAATTTGAATTCTTACATAAATGGACATTGAATTTATTAGACTACTTAGGAGCTTCCAAAAATGATAATTTTTGGCACACATTCCTTATTTGATGTGTTACTTATGTGGTAGAAAATTCGAGTCATTTTGAGTTACTTCATAGAACAAACTTGTTCAAATTTCTTAAAGGTTCTGTCAAGAAAACAGTGGTTTTTGGCAACTTAAATTATTCAAAAACTTGTGCCCTTTTGGTTTTCATCCTCATTTATGACGTAGAGCATGTGGTATTTATTTCATGGCATTTTGAAAAAGTTTGTAGAACAAACTTGTTCAAAATCCCAAATGTTGCTGTGGAGAAAAACCATGTTTTCAGGACTTTAATGGATTCAATTTTTGGTCTCCTCTTGTGTGTGTTCCTTATTTGATATAGGGAAACAATGGTATGAATTTCAACTCATTTGATGAAAGTTTCCAAAAGTAACTCGTTTGAGTTTTCTGCTTCTGGAAATATTGGAATTTCTATTTAATAAAGCACTTGGCTTTTCTTTAGCAATGCTTTGCCAAAATATTTATATGACTAGAGATAACAAGTCAATGCTCTCCAATACTTTTGTTTTTAAGCCTTCAAGGTTGGAAAAACATTTGATAAGATTTTGGTGAAACATTTAAGAATGCCTCTTTTTCTGATAATCTTTTAGGGAAACTTATTAAGTGTTTCCTCTTTCTTAATTTGGGTCTTGGAATAATATTCAACAAGTATGAGATTCATAAGATAGTTTTTGGAAAACTCTTTGATCAATATTTACTTTAGAAAATATTGTCAAAGTCATTGGAACAATATGTTGAATATTTTGTTTTCAATTTCTTAGCCATGTAAGTTTATATAATTAGTTTGTTTAGTTGCACTCAAACAAATACAATCAAAGTTTAATTGTCACAATCAAAGTTTAATTGTCAAGCAATTAGCAAAACAACTATGTTATCAGGTATTCCAAAATTGGGATGTGACAGGTCTTCCCCCCTTAAAAAGAATCTCGTCCCCGAGATTCGCAAGCGAGGACTAAGGGAGGGCCAACAAACACAATGTTAGTGTTGGAGTGCCGGTGCTTCCCCCCTTTGACTTTTCTTGGGAGGTGGGGTACTTTCCTAAATTAGCAAATTCACTTTAAAAAGTACGCCAGTACTATTTTAGGTCCAAAACTTTTGTTTCCTAGTTTGAACAAAAATTAAGGTTAGTGCAGAATTACCTGGAAACGTACCGTCAATTATTACAAGAGTTCCTAGCTAAATCCCACATCTTGCATACCACACATGGAGTGGTGTACCACTCTCATAATAAGGTATGTAATAAGCTAAAAATTATAGCTTGTGGGTGCAAAGGTTAGGTTGCTAAGGTAAAATAAACAGACAGAACAAATACCCATGGCAGTGGTTATTACTCACCACAAGCAACTATCACTTAATGTGTTCATGATCTTAGTTGGATATTTTAGTTTCATAAGATACTCTTAAGCACAATCATAACACCAGTATAAACTCATGCTAAGGTGAAACATTTAAACAAAATCCAATAAGCAAGCAAACAACACCACAGATGAATCGACTATTTATTCACTAGGTTATTGTTTATTAGAGGTTTTGGAATCCATCAATCATGAACAATTAGCAAACAACCAGTAGCTAAAAACCAATGAATTCAATCATAAAGGTACTATAAAACACCATCTTCACACAAGATAAAAACTCCTATTACACAGGCATAAAAAAAACAGGACTGCACAAATAACACACTAGTATGTAAAATCTACACCAGCATGCTATAAGAGATAATCATATCCTATAACCATAGAACATGCAACTAAATAATTCATGGCATGATAACAGAAGTAATAACTTCCTAAACATGCTATATCAACATATATACTTATAAAATAACAAGAGGGTAATATTAGATCAAAAATCACCATCTTCTAGTGGTGAAACTAGTTTCACTCTAGGGAAGCAAACAATGCTATCATGATGTTTAAACCTAAACAAGCAAGTCACGAATATAAGTGTACCTAATAACAGTACACAAAACTTACTCATGTTAGTAAGCACAAGCACCAGAGTAATTTTATGAATCAACCATTAAGCCTGCAGAAATTTCTTCTAGCAATTTCTGTTTTCGTTTAACCAATTACTAGCAAACAAGCAAGGTATAACTCACACAACCAGTAGATATGCAATTTATGAAAAGATATCTAACCCTTTTCAAAAATCCATACACTCAATTTAAAATTATTCACAAACAATCTACCAATCAAGAGGAATTTATTTTATTTGCGAACAATTTAATTTCAACACACGATAGTGAAACATTTCTTAACATGATACCCCTAAGGAATATTATGATAACAAAAGCATCACACCTAAACATATTAGTATTTATTAATAATAAATAAACTTCTCACTTGCATAAGTGAAAAGAAACAATTATATTTTCCATGGTGGAAAACAGAAATCAATCACATAGTGAAACATGCTATTTTCACACACGTGTATGGTTGGGGATTTTCATCCTTAAGCCAAAATACAATGGGACCAGTGGGATATGGCCTACTAATACCAAGGCAAAATAGGTACTAAGCCTCAGGTTACCCATGAAAAACTTTGCATACCAGGTAAAAATATAAGGCTATTTAATCTAGTGAAGCAATACTAGTGCATACTGATAGTAATGCTTACACATGCTTTACTATTAAGATACATGCAAGCTAACATAGGTACAAGCATAAAAATAACAGTACCTAAATGGTACTGGACTCAAAGAAAACATAGCACAAAATTTACTAAGAAAGTATACACAGATCTAGCTCTCACAATACTTCCAAATAATAATCTAGAAGGTGACAAATACTATTTCATTTTTATTCGAGTTTCCAATCATGCACACACTTTCTAGGGTAGATTTATTGTAATAAAACAACATAATAACAAGTCCTAACAACTCCATATAAGTTAGGAAGAAAGATTGAATAAAACACAAATTTATTTCAATCAAGAGCACACAAAGAAACAAACACCGGAAAACTGTTGTTTTCTAGATCTATCACAACCATTGTTCACTTAATTTCTAAACCCCGAATTTCATAGTACCTACAATGTCTACTAAGATTTGGTTTCCAAAGTAGATACACCCGATATCTTATTGACTAGTAAACTAATAGGTCATCATTTTATTTTCTCGTGACTTCTCCTTTTTACCAACTAGATTAAAAGGTGTCCTAAGTCACTTAATTCCTTGGTTTAGAAAGAGTTGTCAGTAGTTCGCATGCTTTGGTTAGGTGTCAACCTAAGATTAGACCAAGCATGTTAGTCTTGTTAGCTTTCTATTAAATAATGTTTGTCCGACAAGATACGACTAGCGTCATCGTACGTCGAAATTGAATCGTGCTCTTTGGATTGGCTTTTGAGGGGGTTGCGCATCATGGCATGTGAAGACTTCTTTTTCACCTTTCTCCCGAGGAGGGAGGTATATAACTTTTAAAAGTGGATTTCTCTTGTTTGGTCTTTTAAAAGGGACATAAAGAGGTGCAACGTTTAGCCAACAGGGTAAAAAGAGTATTTTACAAACAGACAAAACACAGGGGTTTTGGTCAGTATTGGTTGGTTTTCTTCATGCCTTTTCTTCTTTGAGGGTTGTTGTTGTTGGAGCTTTAACTGTTGGAGTGCAGCATTGGTAGCAACGCTAGAAGCTCGTGTGGATTGATGGTCCTCTATTATTAGGCCCAAAGGTGCTTTCATTGATTGTGGGGGAGATGGTGGTGGTTCACGACGGGTGGCATTATGAAGCGAAAACAAGTATAAGTCTAAGCAACAAATTCTTGTTTTTGAATGCTATACAAACATTTTTGCTCGCAAAAATTTAACAGGAGGCGATTCAAAAACAAGAGCGGGGCAAGCACAAATCTGCAAATCTTGAGCACCCCACAGACATATAGAAGCCTAGATGAACCAAATTCTACACCACACAATAGCACAAAGTCCTACGGACACACATAAGCAAGCCATAACACACAAGCAAGTCTCCATTGGAGCTACGTCGGGGGAGGCGACTTATGGAGTCATCGCTAAATTACTCCAAACTAGACTGATCCAAAAATCCTAGAAGTGGCTGAAGAACTATATCTACTGCTGACCATCATTACTGTAGAGCTAGACAATTATTTTGGTCTTCTCGGGACATCGGCAAGTATAAAAGCTTTTGGATAGAAACAAGATAATAGAAGTAAAGTTTTGATAAAACTTTATGCAACAATCTGTTTTTGAAACCCCAACTATTTTCTGGACAGAAAACTTCAAAGACGAGAGATGTTTCAAAAACAGAGCGGAGCAGTTGCAAATAAGTAAGAAATAAACCCTTAACCGAGAGAGATACCAATTCTGTAAGGCCCGCCCTTCGAACCACTGTTCAAGGACGCCCTTGATATGCATTTAGAATCTTCTGAAAAGATCAGAAGGAGGGAAAATATACTAAAATTCCCTTAGATAAAAATAATTTAGATAGTAAAATAGGTTTTTACTCAAAAATAATTTTCTTTCCTATCTGACGTCCATGCTAACTAAGGTCTCCTAAGGTCAAGATGGCTCTGATACCAACTCTGTAAGGACCCCAGACCGGCAGTCTGAAACCCTACGTATGCATACATTCACGATCCCAGAAAGATCAGTCATGAACAACATACACAGTTGGCATACAGAAATACATCATCCATTACACGAATACATAAAGGTATTACACAAATGATCACATGACCAAGTTTAAAGCAACTGCCAAAAGGGCAGGCAACATAACAAACACAGCGGAAGACAAATAAAACACAACGTAGTTGAGCCCAAGTCACGCCTTAACCTACAGGCTGCTGACCCGGAGACGATCCTAGTTTCGCAAAGCCGTCAACTCCGTACTTCTCTTCATAGATCTCCTTCGGAGACTCCTTCTCCAAATCTGATAAGTAGATACCAGGGGCGAAACCATAATGAGTACATTTGAATGTACTCAGCAAGACATCCATCATATCACTTACCAACATGCAAGTATGCTTATATGGTGGATTAGGTAGGCTATAAATAGGGTTCACTATCAATGGTGTTCATAAATGATGACACCACAGTTGCAGTCAAGTTTATCTGTATCTTCGTTGAAGAAGATACTTCAGAAGAAAAATAATATAGTTTTATTTCTCTTGTAGATATCACATGTACAAGAGGTTTTGTAAAACTTTGTTAAAGAATATTTTCTCTTTGCAAAACTTCTTGGAATCAGTTTCCAGAATTCTTGCTTAGAGTAGAAAAGGTTTTGTTTGCAAAACATTTTGTTTTGTATAACATCATCTGGCTTTTCATCATTGACGATACCTCCACGGTATAAGTTTTCCTTCCTTTCCGAACTTCACAAGTTCAACACTTCCTTTCCAAAATTCCCTTTTCAAAAACATCCTTTTTGAAAACATTGACACAATGCTAGCTACATGGCCATTCAACCGTCCATATCCGAGGACGCGGCTATCTCGAAATAGTTTTACTCTGCAGAGGTGTACACATTTCCACCAGATCCAGAATCCGCCATGAAACACCCATGGACTGTCCTCAACCTATGAGAACATCAGATAACTGATCTTGACTATCCACTATGTACAAGCTAGTACATGACTATCTCTTCAATTGGGGTTCCCCCTCCCTGGCAAGCCGTGTCCCACACCGCCCAAACAGGAGACCCAACTGCTGCATCCGGAGGGAAAATTAATCCCACACTTTAGATGTCCCGTATCCTCCACTCCTAGCGACACTTCGGTTCGGAGGATCCAATCCCCTATAGCACTTGAGATAGCACACATACTAACCATAACAAGTTTTTAATCAAGCCCCTACCCATATTGGGGTAAAGTGGCAGTACGTTAAAGGTTGTCCAGCGAAGACTAGGTTATGTGTCATTTTTGAAAACACCACTTTCTCAAAAATGATCACTTCCACATTCCTCCGAAGAACAAGGATCCGCCTTTTCTCGGGGTTTTTCCGTAAAGCCTTTGTTTTGTAGAATCACAATTTTAGGGTGTCCACTTAGGGACTAGTATATTTGATGGTAATAAATACCATATGGTGGCTTATGGGCTTGGTATTACCAAGTTTAACTACTGGCATAATAGTAACCTATATACTAGTATAGTAGTAATAGCCACATCAAAAATAGTTTTGATAATCAAGTTTTTGTAAAACTTCAGAGGTAAAACATGCATGATAGATAATGATAAGTATTGTATCAGCAAGTATCAGGATGGCTTGCCTGGTATCTCTTTGTGTCCCTGGTTTTGGAGTGACTGGAACTTGAAACAGATCTTCACGACACTTCCTTCCTCTTCGTTTTCTAACGTCGTAAAAAGAATAAAGGACACACATTCAGAACCAATCAAGGCAAGCAACCATACATAACAATACATACAGCAAGGAAATCTAATAATAACAAAATCACTCAATTATTAATTGAGGCAAACAATCAAACAATCCTACTTGGCAGAAATGCCATTTAATAAGACAACTTAAGGTTGGAGGGACATATCTCACAACCTTAATATCATGGATTCAGTGGGTGTGCCACTCTCATACCAAGATATTAATAAACCCAAAATATACTTAGTTTCACAAGGGTGAGACTACTAAAAGTATATAAAACATGCACCACATTAATCATGGCAATGGGTCTATCAACCAAACAACAAAAAGAAAAAGGTAGCTATCTTACTAAGTCGAAATTCACATCCAGAATAAATAAGACACATGATTTGCAAAAGTTACTTTTACAAATCAGTGAGCCTACATAAGTGCAACAAGGAAATAGACTCATCACAAAACACATAATTTCTCATAGTGAGAACAATAGAAACAATGACTAAAAAGGAGGAATCCTTATAGACATGTTTCTACTAAAAATTTGATATGCAAGCAAGCATAATAAATAAAGTACTAAAATTCAAACAAGGAACCATGTTATCATAATGGGAATGAAAACATGTCCTCATGCAAGGATACACAATTATCTACCAAACACAAATTGGCAGAAAAATAATTCAACCCAACAACTGCTAAGGAAACTAGTACTACTTAAACATGAAGAATCAATGGATGCATTTCAATCAAGTAATTGAAATACAACCAGAGGGTCCATGTCATAAAAACAGGAGTGAAAAACATCTATACTTGCTATAACAAAAATATCCCATTGGATAAAACAAGGTATCATTTTGCAGGGCAACTCCTATATATTAGTGGTAATAAAAGGGGCATTACTAGAGGAATCAAAAAAAACACTCCAAAAATGGAATTTTCCTAGCAAGCCACACATGATTACAATCACTTACAAACAGAAGCATACCCATTTTTGTTTAGCACAAAAATTCCCAAAGCAAAAATACTAGGCACTCATTAGTTATGAAACTACATAAGAGAAATGCATCTAGTTTGGGGAAATAATGTTTCCACCAAAAATGCAATGAAACCAGTGGGTGTTCCACTAGCATAAAAAAGCATTAAGAGGTCACAAAGCCTCTGGTCACACTTGACAACAATTAGCAAAAACCTAAACTAGCACCTAGTGCAATAACAATACTAGCAGAAAATAATAGGGTGCTTAAATAAGCAAGGCAATGCTACTCATGCTATTATTTTCACACAAGTGAAAACTTTAGGGTTCAAGTACTCATAACAACCTTATCAAAATGCTACTGGTCCTATGAATACAACACAAAAATATGTGGTTTTACAACCACAAATTCTTATGTCAAAAATTCCACACATGAGGGAATTTTTCCATAACATTCTCATAGTTATGACAAGGCTACTCATGTTTTTCTACCAAATCAAATGCGAGCTAGCAGAGGTGATACTAACAAAATATAAGTATCAACATGGTGCTGTATCTAATATCTCAACACAACAATCCAATTGTTTGCACACAAATTAATCAATCAACAATTATATGCAAGTAATAACTAGAGATAAAACATATGCTATAACCATAAATCATATTTCTTATCAATTCAAGTCCACACATTCTAACATGCTAAAATAGCACAGTAACACTTAGAAAAAAAGTTCACACAACTTATACATGCTAGAAAACAATATTGCAACTCACAAATATATTCACACAATTTAATTATCTAAAATGCCAAAATGGCAGAAATATATATTTTAAAGATCTGTCCACCAAATTTTCTAGGATGCTCTCAAAATTAAACCAAGCTCGGTTTGGATAGTACTAAACATGTACAAGACCATCCAGTTGAGTTTGCATCAAAAATCATTTTTAATAATTTTATAAAAATCACCAAAGTGCTCTCTGGTGTTTTACCAAATTGCATGTCATTTCAAAAATACAATGAATTTGGAAACGAGGTTAATTGATACTGTTAGGAAATTTCAAGGGCTTTCCAACGCAATTGGCCTCACTTCATTCTGAGTTGTCAAATTAAAATGGTGCTCATTTTGGTGTTTCTGGTACCTGTTGCCAAATAATTTTTCATTTCGAAACTATTCATCCAAATGTAGATCTACAAGTTGGAGATGGTTTAGATTTAGTTTCTTTACATCTGTGATTTTTGGTTTGGTCAAAATCTTCTTATAGGTTGCCTTTTAGAGCCAAAAGTAACAATGTAACATTCTGTCAAAATAAAATGGAAAATGAAACTTGTCACGGGCCAGATCTGCTACTGGGCCGGCCTGAACAAATCCTACCGCGAGCAGATCTAGCCACAGAGGCTGACTCGCGGGCCAGGCCGCCACGGTGGCATCCACGCGGGCCAGCGTGGCCCCACGGGCCAGTTTGACTGTACTGCGCGCGGTCAAGGGAGGCTGGCGCGAGCATGACGCAGCCATGACGTAATCGCCGGCGGGAAACGTCTCCGGCGAGGTTCTAATCGACGAATCCGGCCACGTTTTTCCAATCAAACACCATCAACTCGTAGTACTCGACGAGGGGATTCACCTAGTGTATGTTTCGTTTCCTGGGATGGCTCCGGAGAGCGGCGGCGACAGCGCGCACGCGGCGGCCGGACGGCGACCACGGCAGGTGGCGATTAAGGGCGAGAGGGAGAGGGGAAAACGGTCGGGGGGATTCCCCTGCTTACCCTAGACGCCATGTAAGGATCGGTGAAGGAGGAGGAAGTCCGTGGCGGCGACAATGGCTCGCCGGAGTCCGCCGGACCCGCAGCGAGGAAATGGACGGCGCGGCCACCACACGTCGTCACGGCTCGATTCCTTCTGCCTGGAGGACTACCACGACGAGGCGGAGCTGATGGGCACAACGGATGCCGTCGGTGAGCTCCCATTCGGCCCAATCGACGACGAGCCCGAGCTAGGGTTTCGGTAGGGAAAAAAATAGAGAGAGAGAGAGCTAGTCCGAGGGGGAGAGAGAGAGGGGCAGGTAGCAGCACATGGGAGGGGTTTTAAACACCTAGATGGCTTACCTTCGAAGCAATGGAAGCATGGGCAGCCATGTCCTCCATTGCATCATCTACAGGAAGAAGAAGGACATGTGTGACTAGGATAACATTTAGGTCCCTAGCAATTACAAATAGGTCCTTTTCCTCTCTGTAAATTGATGTTTTCACTAAGCAAACAAAGTCTAAAATTGAAACCCTTTTGCCCAAAATTCTAATTAGTTAAGATACACAACATATGTGAAAATTGGATCAATTGGATAAACTTTATAATTCAAAGTTGTTCAAATTTGAATTCTTACATAAATGGACATTGAATTTATTAGACTACTTAGGAGCTTCCAAAAATTATAATTTTTGGCCCACATTCCTTATTTGATGTGTTCCTTATGTGGTAGAAAATTCAAGTCATTTTGAGTTACTTCATAGAACAAACTTGTTCAAATTTCTAAAAGGTGCTGTCAAGAAAACAGGGGTTTTTGGCAACTTAAATTATTCAAAAACTTGTGCCCTTTTGGTTTTCATCCTCATTTATGATGTAGAGCATGTGGTATTTATTTCATGGCATTTGGAAAAAGTTTATAGAACAAACTTGTTCAAAATCCCAAATGTTGCTGTGGAGAAAAACCATGTTTTCAGGACTTTAATGGATTCAATTTTTGGTCTCCTCTTGTGTGTGTTCCTTATTTGATATAGGGAAACAATGGTATGAATTTCAACTCATTTGATGAAAGTTTCCAAAAGTAACTCGTTTGAGTTTTCTGCTTCTGGAAATATTGGAATTTCTATTTAATAAAGCACTTGGCTTTTCTTTAGCAATGCTTTACCAAAATATTTATATGACTAGAGATAACAAGTCAATGCTCTCCAATACTTTTGTTTTTAATCTTGCAAGGTTGGAAAAACATTTGATGAGATTTTGGTGAAACATTTAAGAATGCCTCTTTTTCTGATAATCTTTTAGGGGAACTTATTAAGTGTTTCCTCTTTCTTAATTTGGGTCTTGGAATAATATTCAACAAGTATGAGATTAATAAGATAGTTTTTGGAAAACTCTTTGATCAATATTTACTTTAGAAAATATTGTCAAAGTCATTGGAACAATATGTTGAATATTTTGTTTTCAATTTCTTAGCCATGTAAGTTTATATAATTAGTTTGTTTAGTTGCACTCAAACAAATACAATCAAAGTTTAATTGTCACAATCAAAGTTTAATTGTCAAGCAATTAGCAAAACAACTATGTTATCAGGTATTCCAAAATTGGGATGTGACAGAAACTACACTCGCATCCATATATTGAAATGTCATACTGCCGAGGTTACTATTTTATTTTTAAGTGGGTATTGCTTTCGCTGAACAGATCTCACACCTTTTGAGGTTTTAATTTCGTGTCCACAAAATTATGGTATCTGGCTAGCTACACTTACTACATGCAATATTCATTATTCAATTATGTGAAAAATTGTTCAAGTTTTGTTTATATTTTGATCATAGATATACTATGCTTGAAACAGAGGATGCCTTTCTCATCACACTCTTACATGTTAACCTGCTATAGTCGATTCATAGTCTGCATGTTATATGTGCAAATGCTACTTTTTTGTGTACCATGTTGCATGTAAATCCTAATAATACTTTTAAATTGTGGCTAATATTTTATTTTTAGATCTTATGTCCATGCAGAGTACTGACACACCTCACAGTACCTCGTTAAGCTCCCTGTCAGCAACAAGAAGTTCACCTACAACTGACACACCTTCAACTGAGTTTTCCTCCGCCCGCTATTGAAAAGTGACAACAAAGAATTGATTTTGTTATTGTGAATGTTGTTTCAGAAGTGTTCTTAGAGCTATCCACAATAAATTAGCACATATCTAGATGACGATGTATTTCTTTCGCTCTTGGGAGCTATGTTAACAATATCATCTACATTCTCTTACAAGTTATCTTTCTATGCCACTAAATAAGGGGTTTCATCATTACCATGTGCCGGTAATCATTGTTTATGAGATAGCTAGCTAATCTTTTTTAACTTGTTTTACCTTTTGTCTGTTGGGTTGTGTCCTTATGTTGCGAAAGAACAAAAAAAGCAACAAGGAATTACATGTAGCCACTACTTTCACTTGTTTTGCCTTTCCCTCTCCCTCTCCCTCTCCCCCTCCCCTCTCCCTCTCCCTATCCCTCTCCCTCCCTCCCTCCCCCTTCCTCTCCCTCTCCCTCTCCCTCTCCCTCTCCCTCTCCCTCTCCCTCTCCCTCCCTCCCTCCCTTCCTCCCCCTCCCTCTCCCTCTCCCTCTCCCTCTCCCTCTCCCTCTCCCTCTCCCTCTCCCTCTCTCTCTCTCTCTCTCTCTCTCTCTCTCTCTCTCTCTCTCTCTCTCCATTTGTCATTGCGTTCTGAACTATCTGCAGCAGGTGACTTCGTTTCTGAACTATCTCTCTCCCCCTCCCTCTCTCTCTCTATTCCAATATATTCAATTCTTCCGAATCGCACGTCAATTCAATTTCAGTTTAGCAAATCTGTAGTAAGCAGACCATTTGTCATTGCGTTCTCAACTTCTTGCAATGTTTTGTCACTAGGTGCAGCCGAATTGAAGAATCGTTCTTAAACTTCTTGCAATGAATAATTTTTCACTAGGTGCAGCCGAATAGAAACATGGTTATTCAACTTCTTGTGTTTAGTCAAGTGTACCACTGCATTTTGCTCTCTGGAAGCATCATATGAATCGTCAGTCCAAAGCACCACCAAATGATGCAGCCAAGTTGAAGTGTGGCAAGGCATACCGGTCTATGCAGATCATGTTGCACGTGTCCTTGAAATCACGGGCGGAGTCTTAATTTGGTACTAGGCATTCATCGCAAAGGAACCGAGGCATGAGAGTGCAATTTTTTTTTGGTCGAAGCACGTGTCTCTACTTTGTATCGCCTTGTAGTACACATAGTTGCAAGCATAGTTGATGCTAATCTACAGGTCCGCCCCTTCGCTCAGCCTTGACGACGCACCACTTCCCTTCTCGTGTTGACGAGGGCTTTGGGCTCGGGTTCGGCCATGGGTTGAGGAAGTATTTGGAGCCATAGACTTCAACTCAGGAAGAATCATACACCAATTCAGGTGATTTGCATAAATAATTTTAAGCACCACGTTGGTAGTTTCTCTCCGATTAAATATTCAGTGTATGAGTTATGCATATCTATTGACCAAATTACTCGGTCAAGAGGCATACTCGATGGCTGTGCATACTATTGATGTTTTGTAAAACAAGCATATGGCATCAGGGCTTGCAATGTTCAAAACAGGGCAAGTTCAAATTGTCTTGCTTTGTAAAATCCATGACACTCTAGCTGGTAGACCCAATCCGCACGCTGGAACAATATTAGTACTACAGACATCTACAAAACCAACTTACGCATAGTTTTATTCTTTTAGCGCCTTCTTTTCTTGAGTGGAAGTCGTGTCTTCCAGCTTCTTTGGAGGACGCCTGGGGCCTCTCTTCGCAAGAAGTTGAGAACGCAATCTCTCTCTCTCCCTCTCTCTCTATCTCTATCTCTCTCTCTCTCTCTCTCTCTCTCTCTCTCTCTCTCTCTCCCCGAATCGCACGTCAATTCAATTTCAGTTTAGCAAATCTGTAGTAAGCAGACCATTTGTCATTGCGTTCTCAACTTCTTGCAATGTTTTGCGTTCTGAACTATCTGCAGCAGGTGACTTTGTTCTGAACTATCTCTCTCCCCCTCCCTCTCTCTCTCTATTCCAATATATTCAATTCTTCCGAATCACACGTCAATTCAATTTCAGTTTAGCAAATCTGTAGTAAGCAGACCATTTGTCATTGCGTTCTCAACTTCTTGCAATGTTTTGTCACTAGGTGCAGCCGAATTGAAGAATTGTTCTTAAACTTCTTGCAATGAATAATTTTTCACTAGGTGCAGCCGAATAGAAACATGGTTATTCAACTTCTTGTGTTTAGTCAAGTGTACCACTGCATTTTGCTCTCTGGAAGCATCATATGAATCGTCAGTCCAAAGCACCACCAAATGATGCAGCCAAGTTGAAGTGTGGCAAGGCATACCGGTCTATGCAGATCATGTTGCATGTGTCCTTGAAATCACGGGCGGAGTCTTAATTTGGTACTAGGCATTCATCGCAAAGGAACCGAGGCATGAGAGTGCAATTTTTTTTTGGTCGAAGCACGTGTCTCTACTTTGTATCGCCTTGTAGTACACATAGTTGCAAGCATAGTTGATGCTATTCTGCAGGTCCGCCCCTTCGCTCAGCCTTGACGACGCACCACTTCCCTTCTCGTGTTGACGAGGGATTTGGGCTCGGGTTCGGCCATGGGTTGAGGAAGTATTTGGAGCCATAGACTTCAACTCAGGCAGAATCATACATCAATTCAGGTGATTTGCATAAATAATTTTAAGCACCACGTTGGTAGTTTCTCTCCGATTAAATATTCAGTGTATGAGTTATGCATATCTATTGACCAAATTACTCGGTCAAGAGGCATACTCGATGGCTGTGCATACTATTGATGTTTTGTAAAACAAGCATATGGCATCAGGGCTTGCAATGTTCAAAACAGGGCAAGTTCAAATTGTCTTGCTTTCTAAGATCCATGACACTCTAGCTGGTAGACCCAATCCGCACGCTGGAACAATATTAGTACTACAGACATCTACAAAACCAACTTACGCATAGTTTTATTCTTTTAGCGCCTTCTTTTCTTGAGTGGAAGTCGTGTCTTCCAGCTTCTTTGGAGGACGCCTGGGGCCTCTGTTCGCAAGAAGTTGAGAACGCAATCTCTCTCTCCCTCTCTCTCTCTCTCTCTCTCTATCTCTCTCTCTCTCTCTCTCTCTCTCTCTCTCTCTCTCCGAATCGCACGTCAATTCATTTTCAGTTTAGCAAATCTGTAGTAAGCAGACCATTTGTCATTGCATTCTCAACTTCTTGCAATGTTTTGTCACTAGGTGCAGCCGAATTGAAGAATCGTTCTTAAACTTCTTGCAATGAATAATTTTTCACTAGGTGCAGCCAAATAGAAACATGGTTATTCAACTTCTTGTGTTTAGTCAAGTGTACCACTGCATTTTGCTCTCTGGAAGCATCATATGAATCGTCAGTCCAAAGCACCACCAAATGATGCAGCCAAGTTGAAGTGTGGCAAGGCATACCGGTCTATGCAGATCATGTTGCATGTGTCCTTGAAATCACGGGCGGAGTCTTAATTTGGTAGTAGGCATTCATCGCAAAGGAACCGAGGCATGAGAGTGCAATTTTTTTTGGTCGAAGCACGTGTCTCTACTTTGTATCGCCTTGTAGTACACATAGTTGCAAGCATAGTTGATGCTATTCTGCAGGTCCGCCCCTTCGCTCAGCCTTGACGACGCACCACTTCCCTTCTCGTGTTGACGAGGGCTTTGGGCTCGGGTTCGGCCATGGGTTGAGGAAGTATTTGGAGCCATAGACTTCAACTCAGGCAGAATCATACACCAATTCAGGTGATTTGCATAAATAATTTTAAGCACCACGTTGGTAGTTTCTCTCCGATTAAATATTCAGTGTATGAGTTATGCATATCTATTGACCAAATTACTCGGTCAAGAGGCATACTCGATGGCTGTGCATACTATTGATGTTTTGTAAAACAAGCATATGGCATCAGGGCTTGCAATGTTCAAAACAGGGCAAGTTCAAATTGTCTTGCTTTCTAAGATCCATGACACTCTAGCTGGTAGACCCAATCCGCACGCTGGAACAATATTAGTACTACAGACATCTACAAAACCAACTTACGCATAGTTTTATTCTTTAGCGGCTTCTTTTCTTGAGTGGAAGTCGTGTCTTCCAGCTTGTTTGGAGGACGCCTGGGGCCTCTCTTCGCAAGAAGTTGAGAACGCAATCTCTCTCTCTCCCTCTCTCTCTCTATCTCTATCTCTCTCTCTCTCTCTCTCTCTCTCTCTCTCCGAATCGCACGTCAATTCAATTTCAGTTTAGCAAATCTGTAGTAAGCAGACCATTTGTCATTGCGTTCTCAACTTCTTGCAATATTTTGTCACTAGGTGCAGCGGAATTGAAGAATCGTTCTTAAACTTCTTGCAATGAATAATTTTTCACTAGGTGCAGCCGAATAGAAACATGGTTATTCAACTTCTTGTGTTTAGTCAAGTGTACCACTGCATTTTGCTCTCTGGAAGCATCATATGAATCGTCAGTCCAAAGCACCACCAAATGATGCAGCCAAGTTGAAGTGTGGCAAGGCATACCGGTCTATGCAGATCATGTTGCATGTGTCCTTGAAATCACGGGCGGAGTCTTAATTTGGTACTAGGCATTCATCGCAAAGGAACCGAGGCATGAGAGTGCAATTTTTTTTTGGTCGAAGCACGTGTCTCTACTTTGTATCGCCTTGTAGTACACATAGTTGCAAGCATAGTTGATGCTATTCTGCAGGTCCGCCCCTTCGCTCAGCCTTGACGACGCACCACTTCCCTTCTCGTGTTGACGAGGGATTTGGGATCGGGTTCGGCCATGGATTGAGGAAGTATTTGGAGCCATAGACTTCAACTCAGGCAGAATCATACACCAATTCAGGTGATTTGCATAAATAATTTTAAGCACCACGTTGGTAGTTTCTCTCCGATTAAATATTCAGTGTATGAGTTATGCATATCTATTGACCAAATTACTCGGTCAAGAGGCATACTCGATGGTTGTGCATACTATTGATGTTTTGTAAAACAAGCATATGGCATCAGGGCTTGCAATGTTCAAAACAGGGCAAGTTCAAATTGTCTTGCTTTCTAAGATCCATGACACTCTAGCTGGTAGACCCAATCCGCACGCTGGAACAATATTAGTACTACAGACATCTACAAAACCAACTTACGCATAGTTTTATTCTTTTAGCGCCTTCTTTTCTTGAGTGGAAGTCCTGTCTTCCAGCTTCTTTGGAGGACGCCTGGGGCCTCTCTTTGCAAGAAGTTGAGAACGCAATCTCTCTCTCTCTCTCCCTCTCTCTCTATCTCTATCTCTCTCTCTCTCTCTCTCTCTCTCTCTCTCTCTCCGAATCGCACGTCAATTCAATTTCAGTTTAGCAAATCTGTAGTAAGCAGACCATTTGTCATTGCGTTCTCAACTTCTTGCAATGTTTTGTCACTAGGTGCAGCCGAATTGAAGAATCGTTCTTAAACTTCTTGCAATGAATAATTTTTCACTAGGTGCAGCCGAATAGAAACATGGTTATTCAACTTCTTGTGTTTAGTCAAGTGTACCACTGCATTTTGCTCTCTGGAAGCATCATATGAATCGTCAGTCCAAAGCACCACCAAATGATGCAGCCAAGTTGAAGTGTGGCAAGGCATACCGGTCTATGCAGATCATGTTGCATGTGTCCTTGAAATCACGGGCGGAGTCTTAATTTGGTAGTAGGCATTCATCGCAAAGGAACCGAGGCATGAGAGTGCAATTTTTTTTGGTCGAAGCACGTGTCTCTACTTTGTATCGCCTTGTAGTACACATAGTTGCAAGCATAGTTGATGCTATTCTGCAGGTCCGCCCCTTCGCTCAGCCTTGACGACGCACCACTTCCCTTCTCGTGTTGACGAGGGCTTTGGGATCGGGTTCGGCCATGGATTGAGGAAGTATTTGGAGCCATAGACTTCAACTCAGGCAGAATCATACACCAATTCAGGTGATTTGCATAAATAATTTTAAGCACCACGTTGGTAGTTTCTCTCCGATTAAATATTCAGTGTATGAGTTATGCATATCTATTGACCAAATTACTCGGTCAAGAGGCATACTCGATGGCTGTGCATACTATTGATGTTTTGTAAAACAAGCATATGGCATCAGGGCTTGCAATGTTCAAAACAGGGCAAGTTCAAATTGTCTTGCTTTCTAATATCCATGACACTCTAGCTGGTAGACCCAATCCGCACGCTGGAACAATATTAGTACTACAGACATCTACAAAACCAACTTACGCATAGTTTTATTCTTTAGCGCCTTCTTTTCTTGAGTGGAAGTCGTGTCTTCCAGCTTCTTTGGAGGACGCCTGGGGCCTCTCTTCGCAAGAAGTTGAGAACGCAATCTCTCTCTCTCTCCCTCTCTCCGAATCGCACGTCAATTCAATTTCAGTTTAGCAAATCTGTAGTAAGCAGACCATTTGTCATTGCGTTCTCAACTTCTTGCAATGTTTTGTCACTAGGTGCAGCCGAATTGAAGAATCGTTCTTAAACTTCTTGCAATGAATAATTTTTCACTAGGTGCAGCCGAATAGAAACATGGTTATTCAACTTCTTGTGTTTAGTCAAGTGTACCACTGCATATTGCTCTCTGGAAGCATCATATGAATCGTCAGTCCAAAGCACCACCAAATGATGCATCCAAGTTGAAGTGTGGCAAGGCATACCGGTCTATGCAGATCATGTTGCATGTGTCCTTGAAATCACGGGCGGAGTCTTTGTTTGGTAGTAGGCATTCATCGCAAAGGAACCGAGGCATGAGAGTGCAATTTTTTTTTGGTCGAAGCACGTGTCTCTACTTTGTATCGCCCTCTACCACTCCCTCTCCCTCTCCCTCCCTCCCTCCCTTCCTCCCCCTCCCTCTCCCTCTCCCTCTCCCTCTCCCTCTCTCTCTCTCTCTCTCTCTCTCTCTCTCCATTTGTCATTGCATTCTGAACTATCTGCAGCAGGTGACTTCGTTCTGAACTATCTCTCTCCCCCTCCCTCTCTCTCTCTATTCCAATATATTCAATTCTTCCGAATCGCACGTCAATTCAATTTCAGTTTAGCAAATCTGTAGTAAGCAGACCATTTGTCATTGCGTTCTCAACTTCTTGCAATGTTTTGTCACTAGGTGCAGCCGAATTGAAGAATCGTTCTTAAACTTCTTGCAATGAATAATTTTTCACTAGGTGCAGCCGAATAGAAACATGGTTATTCAACTTCTTGTGCTTAGTCAAGTGTACCACTGCATATTGCTCTCTGGAAGCATCATATGAATCGTCAGTCCAAAGCACCACCAAATGATGCAGCCAAGTTGAAATGTGGCAAGGCATACCGGTCTATGCAGATCATGTTGCATGTGTCCTTGAAATCACGGGCGGAGTCTTTGTTTGGTAGTAGGCATTCATCGCAAAGGAACCGAGGCATGAGAGTGCAATTTTTTTTTGGTCGAAGCACGTGTCTCTACTTTGTATCGCCTTTTAGTACACATAGTTGCAAGCATAGTTGATGCTATTCTGCAGGTCCGCCCCTTCGCTCAGCCTTGACGACGCACCACTTCCCTTCTCGTGTTGACGAGGGCTTTGGGCTCGGGTTCGGCCATGGGTTGAGGAAGTATTTGGAGCCATAGACTTCAACTCAGGCAGAATCATACACCAATTCAGGTGATTTGCATAAATAATTTTAAGCACCACGTTGGTAGTTTCTCTCCGATTAAATATTCAGTGTATGAGTTATGCATATCTATTGACCAAATTACTCGGTCAAGAGGCATACTCGATGGCTGTGCATACTATTGATGTTTTGTAAAACAAGCATATGGCATCAGGGCTTGCAATGTTCAAAACAGGGCATGTTCAAATTGTCTTGCTTTCTAAGATCCATGACACTCTAGCTGGTAGACCCAATCCGCACGCTGGAACAATATTAGTACTACAGACATCTACAAAACCAACTTACGCATAGTTTTATTCTTTAGCGCCTTCTTTTCTTGAGTGGAAGTCGTGTCTTCCAGCTTCTTTGGAGGACGCCTGGGGCCTCTCTTCGCAAGAAGTTGAGAACGCAATATCTCTCTCTCTCTCCCTCTCTCCAAATCGCACGTCAATTCAATTTCAGTTTAGCAAATCTGTAGTAAGCAGACCATTTGTCATTGCGTTCTCAACTTCTTGCAATGTTTTGTCACTAGGTGCAGCCGAATTGAAGAATCGTTCTTAAACTTCTTGCAATGAATAATTTTTCACTAGGTGCAGCCGAATAGAAACATGGTTATTCAACTTCTTGTGTTTAGTCAAGTATACCACTGCATATTGCTCTGTGGAAGCATCATATGAATCGTCAGTCCAAAGCACCACCAAATGATGCAGCCAAGTTGAAGTGTGGCAAGGCATACCGGTCTATGCAGATCATGTTGCATGTGTCCTTGAAATCACGGGCGGAGTCTTTGTTTGGTAGTAGGCATTCATCGCAAAGGAACCGAGGCATGAGAGTGCAATTTTGTTTTGGTCGAAGCACGTGTCTCTACTTTGTATCGCCCTCTACCACTCCCTCTCCCTCTCCCTCTCCCTCCCTCCCTCCCTTCCTCCCCCTCCCTCTCCCTCTCCCTCTCCCTCTCCCTCTCCCTCTCCCTCTCCCTCTCTCTCTCTCTCTCTCTCTCTCTCTCTCTCTCTCCATTTGTCATTGCGTTCTGAACTATCTGCAGCAGGTGACTTCGTTCTGAACTATCTCTCTCCCCCTCCCTCTCTCTCTCTATTCCAATATATTCAATTCTTCCGAATCGCACGTCAATTCAATTTCAGTTTAGCAAATCTGTAGTAAGCAGACCATTTGTCATTGCGTTCTCAACTTCTTGCAATGTTTTGTCACTAGGTGCAGCCGAATTGAAGAATCGTTCTTAAACTTCTTGCAATGAATAATTTTTCACTAGGTGCAGCCGAATAGAAACATGGTTATTCAACTTCTTGTGTTTAGTCAAGTGTACCACTGCATATTGCTCTCTGGAAGCATCATATGAATCGTCAGTCCAAAGCACCACCAAATGATGCAGCCAAGTTGAAGTGTGGCAAGGCATACCGGTCTATGCAGATCATGTTGCATGTGTCCTTGAAATCACGGGCGGAGTCTTTGTTTGGTAGTAGGCATTCATCGCAAAGGAACCGAGGCATGAGAGTGCAATTTTTTTTTGGTCGATGCACGTGTCTCTACTTTGTATCGCCTTGTAGTACACATAGTTGCAAGCATAGTTGATGCTATTCTGCAGGTCCGCCCCTTCGCTCAGCCTTGACGACGCACCACTTCCCTTCTCGTGTTGACGAGGGCTTTGGGCTCGGGTTCAGCCATGGGTTGAGGAAGTATTTGGAGCCATAGACTTCAACTCAGGCAGAATCATACACCAATTCAGGTGATTTGCATAAATAATTTTAAGCACCACGTTGGTAGTTTCTCTCCGATTAAATATTCAGTGTATGAGTTATGCATATCTATTGACCAAATTACTCGGTCAAGAGGCATACTCGATGGCTGTGCATGCTATTGATGTTTTGTAAAACAAGCATATGGCATCAGGGCTTGCAATGTTCAAAACAGGGCAAGTTCAAATTGTCTTGCTTTCTAAGATCCATGACACTCTAGCTGGTAGACCCAATCCGTACGCTGGAACAATATTAGTACTGCAGACATCTGCAAAACCAACTTACGCATAGTTTTATTCTTTAGCGCCTTCTTTTCTTGAGTGGAAGCCGTGTCTTCCAGCTTCTTTGGAGGACGCCTGGGGCCTCTCTTCGCAAGAAGTTGAGAACGCAATCTCTCTCTCTCTCTCTCTCCCTCTCCCTCTCCCTCTCCCTCTCTCTCTCTCTCTCTCTCTCTCTCTCCATTTGTCATTGCGTTCTGAACTATCTGCAGCAGGTAACTTCGTTGAGCCTGAGTGCACTCTGCCAGCACTAGGGAAGGTTGTCGCCGCCTCTTGTAATTCCATTTTCCCCGCCAGGAGATCGGCACTGGAAGGTATAACTGACCTCCCTCTCTCTCTCTATTCCAATATATTCAATTCTTCCGAATCGCACGTCAATTCAATTTCAGTTTAGCAAATTTGTAGTAAGCAGACCATTTGTCATTGCGTTCTCAACATCTTGCAATGTTTTGTCACTAGGTGCAGCGGAATTGAATAATCGTTCTTAAACTTCTTGCAATGAATAATTTTTCACTAGGTGCAGCCGAATAGAAACATGGTTATTCAACTTCTTGTGTTTAGTCAAGTGTACCACTGCATATTGCTCTCTGGAAGCATCATATGAATCGTCAGTCCAAAGCACCACCAAATGATGCAGCCAAGTTGAAGTGTGGCAAGGCATACCGGTCTATGCAGATCATGTTGCATGTGTCCTTGAAATCACGGGCGGAGTCTTTGTTTGGTAGTAGGCATTCATCTCAAAGGAACCGAGGAATGAGAGTGCAAATTTTTTTGGTCGAAGCACGTGTCTCTACTTTGTATCACCTTGTAGTACACATAGTTGCAAGCATAGTTGATGCTATTCTGCAGGTCCGCCCCTTCGCTCAGCCTTGACGACGCACCACTTCCCTTCTCGTGTTGACGAGGGCTTTGGGCTCGGGTTCGGCCATGGGTTGAGGAAGTATTTGGAGCCATAGACTTCAACTCAGGCAGAATCATACACCAATTCAGGTGATTTGCATAAATAATTTTAAGCACCACGTTGGTAGTTTCTCTCCGATTAAATATTCAGTGTATGAGTTATGCATATCTATTGACCAAATTACTCGGTCAAGAGGCATACTCGATGGCTGTGCATACTATTGATGTTTTGTAAAACAAGCATATGGCATCAGGGCTTGCAATGTTCAAAACAGGGCAAGTTCAAATTGTCTTGCTTTCTAAGATCCATGACACTCTAGCTGGTAGACCCAATCCGCACGCTGGAACAATATTAGTACTACAGACATCTGCAAAACCAACTTACGCATAGTTTTATTCTTTCTTTTGGTAGGAGATCATAGTCCACATGTAGACCACAATATTAATGCATCTGAAACAGAACAGAGTACAATAAGGCTAAGAAAATTGACACGACATGTGTATGAATAGGAATATATGATGCAACATGAAGGCGACCAGAGGAAAGCATTGCTCCATTTGGATTTTGAACTTCGTGGCCCTACTCCGGTACTTAGAGCCTTAGAGCATAGGCAGGCATCAGACATAATTATATAGAATATTCACGGTACAATTTTTTGCTAAACTTGAGACACAGGACCACCATAATCTTAAGCCCCTGCAGGTAGCTTCAAGTAGAAAAATTCTAGGTACCAACATTCTTTGTGAAGAAATAAAACTAACACAAAGAATTTAACGTGATGCTTCAGCATTTTAAACATAGGCTTAGCTAACCATGCATCTGAATTTTGTTGAAAATGTAAGCATAGACAAGATTCTGAAGTTTCCATGGGTTTTGAGCAAGAGATTCAGTGTTCCAGTAATATGATGTCCATATTAGTTTTAGTAGTTAAATAAATCTTAGTTGAGCTATTTGCAACGCTGCAGACTGTTTGAATTTTACAAGGAGATGTGGAGAGAAACTACACTTGCATCCATATATTGAAATGTCATACTGCCGAGGTTACTATTTTATTTTTAAGTGGGTATTGCTTTCGCTGAACAGATCTCACACCTTTTGAGGTTTTAATTTCGTGTCCACAAAATTATGGTATCTGGCTAGCTACACTTACTACATGCAATATTCATTATTCAATTATGTGAAAAATTGTTCAAGTTTTGTTTATATTTTGATCATAGATATACTATGCTTGAAACAGAGGATGCCTTTCTCATCACACTCTTACATGTTAACCTGCTACAGTCGATTCATAGTCTGCATGTTATATGTGCAAATGCTACTTTTTTGTATACCATGTTGCATGTAAATCCTAATAATACTTTTAAATTGTGGCTAATATTTTATTTGTAGATCTTATGTCCATGCAGAGTACTGACACACCTCACAGTACCTCGTTAAGCTCCCTGTCAGCAACAAGAAGTTCACCTACAACTGACACACCTTCAACTGAGTTTTCCTCCGCCCGCTATTGAAAAGTGACAACAAAGAATTGATTTTGTTATTGTGAATGTTGTTTCAGAAGTGTTCTTAGAGCTATCCACAATAAATTAGCACATATCTAGATGGCGATGTATTTCTTTCGCTCTTGGGAGCTATGTTAACAATATCATCTACATTCTCTTACAAGTTATCTTTGAATGCCACTAAATAAGGGGTTGCATCATTACCATGTGTCGGTTATCATTGTTTATGAGATAGCTAGCTAATCTTTTTTAACTTGTTTTACCTTTTGTCTGTTGGGTTGTGTCCTTCTGTTGCGAAAGAACAAAAAAATCAACAAGGAATTACATGTAGCCACTACTTTCACTTGTTTTGCCTTTCACTTGTTTCACCTTGTTTTTTCGGTTGTGTACTTATGTTTCGCCTTAAACTACCTCATCGCTTGAACAAACGAAGCCGATGATAATATTCCTACTAATGTTGTACGAAGATACCTAAGTGTGTCAAGGAGGTAGCTTAACGAATACGATATACTTTGTCGGGTCCTTACTTTATATGCACATGAAATTGAATTATCCAAAGTGAATATTTTTAGTGTCTCAGAAATACCATGATATTATTTTTTCATATATATACTTGATTATTTATGTGCAATGGATGTCAACTTGTAACATGTTAGACAATAGAAAAGGTAAAAATAATGTCGTGGCAACGCACGGTCATTCAACTAGTAATCATACATTGTGGCCCTTCACAACACGTAGCCCCGATAGCCTTTGATCAGGTGAGTTTAAAATACGATCCAAAGATCCGAATTTGACGTTTGAACCAGGAGATGGTAAACAACATACCTGCATTGTAGATCTCGGATGTGGAGAACCACGGAATGAGGCCGATCGCCGTTCCATACGCCGCATCAAGGACGATCTTCGATCCTTCCTCCGCACCGTAGTCCAGCCTACACCATCTTGATCATCCTCCGACAAAGGAAAGGTTGATGGCGGCATCACCGGTAGACGCAACTCTTGTCAGTGATTATGATTGAGGAGAAACGGCTTAGGGCGCATCCTCGGAGACGACGACTCTGAAGATGGGCTGGAGATCGCCATCGTCAACGCCGCCCGACGCTGATCACGGATCCTCGCAATCCGCTTTGCTGCCCTTTCCGCAATCCGAGACGGCAGATCCTTCCCTGAGACGGAGATCGGTGTCGCATAGAACCCTGCAAACGAAACTACACTCACCTGCATAGCCGCCATCATCTCCCTCCTGCGAGCTAGACACCTCGCCGTCGATAGACTCGCCGTCGGCGTTCTGGGGAGCCCAAAATCGCTCGTGGATCGCCTTAGTCGCATGTCCGTAATTTTTGGACATAACGGTTGGCTGTCACCGAGTACATAAGGATTCAACTCAATAATCATACAAATGAAAGGAAACAAAATATTTGAACGTCAACTCTGAATAACCGGTTAACCCTTTGAACTTTGAAGGCAACATCACAAATCAGATTTACATATCATCTATCAGGCCACAACATTCCATTTTCATAGAAATGAAAGAAGATTTTGTGGCACAACACTTGTGCAGAAACATGACAGCCAATTAGACAAAGCACCCAATTTATGCCAAGATATCACTTCATCTCTACATGGCCGCCAAGTCGTTGCCTACCACAGGACAAGGTTGAATCGAAGTTTATTAAAACCGTAGAGCATAAATAGAATGTGGGGAAACAACGCATATGAACTGTTCTATAAATAACCAAAGTTAGATGGAGAAAAGAGGATTAAGGGTTTGAGGCAAGATCATCATGTGCAACCCATGTTGACCATGCGTAGAGCACACGGCCCTTCCATCTGTGCACCAGCCAACGCTGATCAACATCTACGACGAAGTTCTTGTGGTAGTTGTCCTTGACCTTATCCAGCACAAGCTTGACGACCTCCGGAACCAGCGGCAGCTGCCTCAGCCCTGCCCGCTGGTTCCGCAGCTGCCACTGCCTGTATATCTCAGGGCGCTCCACCCGGTCAGCGCCCTCACAGGCGACCACGTTCAGGATGGACCGCCCGAAGATGTCACGCTCGATCAGCATCCGCTCGTTGCTCCGCCTCGGCACAGTCGCATCCAGCAAGTCGAATTGCGCCGAGTAATGGAACAGCGCCTCTCTGAACCGCGTGAGGAAGTATGTAGGCGCACCGTAGGGGCCATTCAGAATGCCGTGGATGAACACGTCCGGGCGCATCTCCCTGATGTTGCGGAGGACCTGGTCCCGCGGGTTCGGACCAGCGAAGCCCAGGTCTTCCTCATCCATCAGGTTCCTGAAATGGCAGAGGCTGATCACTACGAGCACCTCACCCCGGTCAATGTCCAGGTCCTCCAGCTTCACCGTCTCTCGCTTTGCTCCGATGCCGCGGAACCTGAATGGCACTCCCAGCAGGCGGGCGCAGTTGCCGAGCCTGCGGCCTGTCGCGTGTATGTTGTAGTCTCCGTGGAACCCCGGCTGAGGGATGTCAATGCCAGTGATCCTCACCTCCGGCGGCCCGCCTTCCCTCGCCGCCAGTGCGCGCAGCAGGCCCGGCCACTGAAACCCGTAGTTCAGGCCGTAGTCCACGATGTGCACACGGCTCTTGCCCGCCACCGCGTCGTAGATGGTCTTGTTGGAGAAGGTGAACGCCACCCTCTTGCAGCAGCAGGTGGACATGAAAAGGTGCTGGGCCTTGAGGAAGTCAACGACCATGGTGGGTCTCGCCACCAGCGACTGGTATAGCTGGCTTCCGGTGCCCGCCAGCCGCGCCTCCAGCGCCTCGACGAAATAATGCGCCAGCCTTTGCGCCGCGTCGCCGTTCGGGGACAACGCCGCCTTGATCTGCTTCAGCAGCTCAGTCGTGCTCCGCCGGTCGTCGTTGGACACCGCCTCTGCGCAACGCAGCAGCAGCGTCTGCAGGTCTACCATCTCGTCGCTGTCGCCGCTTCCCCGCTGCCCCTTCTTCTTCTTCTTCTTCCCGCTATTCTTCTTGTCCGTGGCGGTGTGCGGGTCGTTTACTACCCCCTTCATGCGTATCTCCTCTTCTTGGAACATCATTTGGTCGAGCAGGTCGCGTGCACCATCCTCCTCCGTCTCCGGCATCATCAGTTTGCTGGCCCTGCCCTCCTCCGCTTCCCCATCATACCTGGCCTTCCTGCGGACTCCCGCGAGCACTCGATCCACCGCCGCCTCGTCCTCCACGGCCAAGCTGCCGTTGTTCGGCAAGAACTTTTGAGCCTCCTCCATGCCTTTGAGGAACGCCAGGTTGAGCATGTCCTGGTCGGCGGGCAACAAACATTTGAAGAAACCAGAGGTGGTCTTAGAAGGAAAGGCGACGATATTGGCCTCCTGTTCCACTTCCAAGAACGCCATGTCGCCGCCGCCGCCGCTCAAGACCGGGGCAGTTGTACTGGTGTCGAAGGAGGAGGACGAGGGCGTTGAGGTAGAGTTGCCGCCGCTGTCGTCGGCGAGGATCTGGGCGAAGGGCAGCTGCGCCCTTTGGAGCGCGGGGTGGTCGGGGTACTGGTAGAAGAAGCGGTCCTCGATGTCGTCCTCCATGAGCAGCCGCGCGATGTAGGGGAGGGACAGGTCGTCGAAGGAGCTACCGTCGCCGTGGAGCGTCGGCGGCAGATCGTTCAAGAAGCACGGGTAGGCCGGGTCGGGCCGCACGAGGGACTCGTCCGGCGTCTCGCCCATGGCCGGCGTGCGCGCGCGCCAGGATATTGCAACCACCAACAAGAGTTCTAGACTAGCTCAAGCTTCTGTGTGGCAAAGAATTGGGTTTTCTCAACCGCGAAGATTCCAGGAAAGGAGACCACTACAGCGGTGAAGCACATCTTATCGCGCGACGGCCCGGAACAAGTCCACATCATGCATGACCTCATCATCATCATCTCAAGCACAGTGCACAGCTAACGCACAAACGCGCCATCCATCAGACGGCCACGCCGCGGCGTCGCGCGTCAGATGACCACTCTGGATGCTGAAGTTTCGCCTAACATGGGCGATAGAAAAACAATTCAGAAGATTACTGTGCTGATGTGAATACGGAGAGAATAAATGAAGCTGAGGCGAGCAGAGCAGGCACACCAACCCCGTCAAGCAAGGCGTGCCAGTTCCTCCCCCAGCTCCATGGTCAAGGTAGAGGACTCGGGCTAATGCCAATCATCTTCTTGTTATCAATGAAGACTATGGCTAATGCTCCTTTAATCGAAGTCCTGCAAAGATATTTAAATCGACGGCATACCCATGGCAGTTCAGTAATCGTGGTTGCAAATAAAAAACAGTTCAGAAATAGAGCATTCGGTGATGAATTGCTCACTACACCAGTTCAGAAATTAGGAGCGAACCATTCTTTTTATGAAAACTCTTGTTCCAACCTCACCTCAGGTCAAATGAATACGAAAGGGGGATCAATCAAATCAATAAGCCATGAATGAAGAAGTAGTGGGCCTTTCGCCTTATTTCGTTTGACTCGTGGAGCTGAGAAATCTACTTCAAAGAGAGGGAATTGGAGCAAGAAGAGTAGGAGTGCGTTGATTACTGATTTCACTGGGGTTCCCCGACCGTCCAGAGAGAGTTGTCGCCAGGTCCTCGAAAAAAGAAACCGTGGGAGGAAGAACATTGTGCAACCCGTGCAGCCTGTGAAATCCAACTCACCTAACCTGTAGAAAAAACAGCTTACATGCCATCATACAACCAATCAAGAGGCGCAAGAGCAAAACCCAATATCCCCAACAGGAATTACATGTGCCAAAGAGAAAGGAAAACCAATACTGAACCACACAGAAAATGAGGAGTACTCGGGTGCAAAAGCAGGTGGATAGATTTCTGGGTTTTATCACCACACCTACTAAACCTAAATCCAAACACAAAGGCCAAGCTAGTTCTATTCGCTAAGCCTTGAGAGAAGCCGACCTCTTGTCACCCTGCACCGCGTCCGACACCTTGACAAAACCACTTGATGATGAAACGGCTAACAAGATTGAACAATGCTGTGGACTTCAGCACCAACTAAAGAACTAACAAGGACTAACCAAATGCTTGCTGCACCTAGCCAAGCCAATGCAGGTCAAGCAAGTCTTGGAAATGCACATGCCCAACCTAACACTGCGCCACGCGAAGAACACCAACATGGATAGTATGATGCAATCGTGGAAGATGACTGTCTTATGACCTAAGATAATTTGGATTACGAGGCGGAAAAAATCTTGGGACTCGATGACATCCTTGACGAAGACTTGTTGGACGACTATTATCACCTGTCGAGACATCGTTGTAGTTTTCATAGACTGGGGTGCCATGAGACTACGGTAGAGACGTGGGGTAACGGGATAGCGTAGTAACACAGAACACGGGATTTTACCCAGGTTCGGTACGTCGCGACAGTACGGCGTACCTACTCCTGCACTTCTCACTAATTGGGACTAAAGCCCGTATAATAAGGTTACAATGTAAGGGAATAGATCCAGCTACTCGTCGAGGATGAACTTCCCGGCGAGTTGCGTAAGGCTTGAGCTTGAACCTAGAACCTTGGACCTAAAGGAACTTATGAAATCTATCTCCCGTCCGGCTTTATATAATAGCCGGATTAGGGCTTACAGAACCAGAAACCTAGAAGACTACGTTTAACTTGTAACTTGGAAAGTAAGGAATCCGTCTTCTCCTCCAAGCCAGATCACGCGGGCCGTGATCCGGGTTCTTCTAGAATCCGGCTTCTACGCGTTGGACTACTGGGCCGCCCAATGGACCTTAGCCCATTACCCTGCAGGCCACCCTGGTAGTCCAGCTCTTTTGTCTACCATCTTCTATACCCCTATTCGGTATATATCCGACAGTAGCCCCCAGGAAGGATCAAAACTCTGAAACTCCGCCTTTCGTCAAACACATTTTGTCCGGGAAACTTGATTCAGCAGTCTTGATTCTTTCTTCTTCCCTTTTGAAGGAGATGGTAACATAAAACTCGGAACTATGAAAATCCGGCTTTTCTTCTCGCGATCCTTCGCGGAAAAGGAACACGTGACATCAGCGCTTTAATCATGCTGACGCAAGCGCCGCTTGGTTTCACGCGGGAAACCCTGCAACGTATCTCTGACAGATTCTCACGAGAAACGAGGAGATAGCCATCATTCCTCTGTCGTTCCGTTTCCCGGATTTTCCGGCAAGCGACACGCGTCGAACATCCAACGGTCAAAAGAGCCGTTGGCGCGTATCTAGAGGTTTTTATGCTATAAATAGCCGTCCTCGTCGTCTCCGAAAATCTTTCCTCACTCCCTCTGCCCACGCCATTGACGCAAACGTGAGCACGAGAGCTTAGAACGAATCCTTGCCCCGACGAGCCCTTTGCACGCCGGAGCGCTCCGTCACCGCCGAAAACGATGGCCTCTCCGTCGTCCTCACCGGCCCATGCCTCCATCGACGAGCTTTTGGGCGACCTGGATCCACAGCTGGGGTCGCCCAAGCATGCCGGCGGCGGGCCGGAAAGAACCACGGCATCCGCGGCGGGCGGAGGAAACGCTTCCGCCGCCGCGGACGTAGCGGGCCCAAGCACCACAACATCCCCGCCGTTCGCACCGGAAACGGCGGGGGTCAAGACTCACTCTCGTGGCACTGAGCGCTTCTCCGCCGGAGCTGACGAAGAAGCAGAATTTGTCGGAATTTGGAATCAGAGTGATACTTCACTCGTCCTCCTTCGTCGGATGTCAAGGGACAGATTAATAGTTAAAGGCAAATGGCGGATCTCGAAGAATGAGCCAGAGCCCAAGCCAAAGGAAGGAGAACGCGTCCTCCTCACTTCTCACATCACGAGAGGTATGGGTTTTCCCCCTTCCGCCTTTTTCCTAGACGTCCTCAACTTCTATGGTGTCCAACCACATAATATCTCTCCAAATTCCATCCTCCAATTAGCTAGTTTCCAAGCTCTTTTCGAAGGGTATCTTGGAATAACTCCCAATTTAGACTTCTGGCATTATTGTTTCGAGGTAAAACACAATATCACAAACGGTGTCTCGCCCATCTGCGGTACCATATCTTTTATCCTCAGAAACTTTAGGGAAGAATGGTATCCCAGGATAAGAATGCCGAAACCTGACCAATCTTGGCTAGGTTCTTTCTTTTATCATCAAGACATTCCGTTCCCCAACAAAGAAACCGGACTTCCTCCCTTTGTTAATTCTGCTGCCATTCCTCATGAAAATTGGACACTTGAAATAACAGAGGATTTGCCTGAAAGCCTGATGAAAATAAAGCGTCGCATTGCCAAACTTTCTTCTTCTCAACCACCTTTGGTTTGGAAGGATATCGTGTTATGCTGGTTTGGACGTCGCGTACAACCTTTATCCCTTCGTTCCCGACTTCTTTGTGAGTACACGGGACCGGAAGATAGCATGAGAGGCACTGATAGATCCTTTAGCAAGAAGGATTTTGTCGAACGCCTTCATCAGATAGTTGCCGCCGATAGCCAGGTTGAAGAAAGTCTAGCCATATATCATGCGGAAAATCTGGTTCCTAAGGTACTTTTCTTCCATTGTTTCTGAGTTTCCTCAGATTATCTTCTCTCTTCATTTTTAACATACTGCTGATTCTTTCCTAGTTTGACGAACTTGGAGAAGATGATCTTGCTTCTGATGCTGAAATCAGCCAATTGTATGCCGAGTTTTACAACAACCAAAAGCGCAAGAGGCAAACTACCATCAAAGAAGAATTCCCTTCTGCAGCTGCGGGTAAAAGGGGAAAAACGAATATGCCAATGGGCGGAAATCTTCAATCACCCGTCAGAAACGAATCCATTCCTGCTCCAGATGATATCCGGGTGAAAGAAGAACTTTTCGACGAACTCGGATATATTCGTCCGGAAGCTAAGAAGTTTTTTGCTCCTGCGCCTCTGGTTCGCCCTTGGCCACAAAATGGATTAGTTATCCGCAACAATATCGCATTCTCGCCCCGGCAGGTCATACACGATGGCCTTCACCACGTAGGAATTCTTTTCATGGAATATGCCAGAGAATTCAAGGAGACCTTAACTGATTTGCGAGAAATGAGCCAGGTAATACCTCTAGCCCCCAAGCATTAAGTTGAAAATCTAAATTCCTCTTAATGATTCTTTGTATGCTTGTTCAAACTTAAGCATCTGGCTTTCATTTCCATGTTTCAGCATTCCGCAGATGCCATAAACGTGGAAGTTTTGAAAAAACTTAGCCTCAAAAGCAAAGAAGTAAAAACACTTCAATCTGCTATTGAGTCAAAAAGCAACGAACTGGCGTCGACTCAAAAGCAATTATCCAAAGCCACCGGTATTTTTCTTCGTGTTTGTTGACTTTTGCTGGAAAGTCATTTCTAAATCTTGCCGTAATGTCGGATTATTTTGTCCCTGCTTTTCAGCTGCTTTAACCAAAGCCAAGAAGCTCACAGCAAACGCTGCTTATTTTTCTCAACTTCGTGAAGAAAACTCCAACCTTCAAAGAGAACTTTCAAAAGTTCGAGAAGAACTGGAAGCCAGTAATCTAGCCCTTGGGATCGCGCAATCCAAGGCTTCTTTGCAGGCAGCAGAGGATAAATCTATTATCAATGATTTAGAAAGTATGCTATTTCCTCGTATGAAAGAAAGCGATGAAATTGACGCGGTTCTTGGTAAGTTGACTTCTTTTACCAATACTTTCATGCCATATTCTTATATTTTCTAATCTTTGCCTTTTGTCAAAAAAGCAGGAAATTTTCCAGGGATTTCTCGGACGGAAAAGATCCGGGCCTTTGGGAAGATATGGAATTCAATCAGAAATGCAGGAATGTACTTAATTAATAAATTCCTACCCACAAGCAGTATACAATTCTCAGAAGTTTACCGACTTCCGGATGGCATTATGGAAGTAGCAAATTCGAAGGAATCTTTCCTTCGCTCTGCAGCACGGGGTGGTGCGCGGATGGCACTTGGCCTCATGCGCTTACACTACCCTGATGCAAAATCCTGGCGTGTAGCATCCGGTATTCCTCAAGAATGCTCAGAAGCACAAATAAATGCAGTCTTTAAAGAAGTTGAAGGCCATGCCACGCAGATTGCTTCCATGGTAAATATCTCCATTACTTATCCGGAAGAAGAAGTGCCCGCAGCCCCCGAGAATGATGGCAGTGATGAAGACTCAGAAATTTAAAGGAGGCGCACTTAACCTGGATGATGGATGCGTATAGTAGCTTTTTTACAATGTAATTCATATTGTAATACTTCTATGTCATTTGTCGGAACAAGAACTCCGCCTTTTGCGATTTCAAACTTCTTGCAAAGTTTTTCCGGGTTTGGCTGCTCCTTTATCTTCTAAGTAATCTGGTATATATGCTTTAACTGTCCTTAGTGTTTGAAATGGCTCAAATAGCATTATGAATCGTTATGCCGAGTAACTGGGGACGAACCAAGCAGTTTTGAAACTCGAAAACATGAATCATGCTAAAGGCATTTGTACTAACTAGTTCCAGTAACCCATCATACGCACGATCAGATAAAACTTAGAGAAAACAAGGAACTGTTCTGAAACTTGGGCACGCAGGCACAATCCGAGTTTCCTTTAACCTTTAACAGGCCGAATCATTCAGCTTTTAAACACCGAGCACGCAGGCACAATTCGGGTCAACATTGAGTATTTGTAAGATCATTGGGAAATAGATAAAACGGAAATATTTTGTACTTATAATGAATATGAATTCCGATAACTTTATTTCATGATCTCAAAGATGTTTACATAGAAATTGAACTAAGTGTAGAAGGGACGTAATTGCTGGATACTCCAAGGCCTATTTGTCTCTCCTAGTTCAGCATCTATTTTTCTCTTTCTTTTGCGATTCGGCTTTTTGGGATCATCCTCCGTATCTCGAATGTCGACAAGATAATATGATCCATTCTTCATGGCTTTACTGATGACAAATGGTCCTTCCCATACTGGGGCCAATTTGTGCTTCCTTTGTTGCACCAATCTCAGCACCAAGTCACCTTCCTTAAAAGAACGATGCCTGATTTTACGACTATGATAACGTCGTAAACCTTGCTGGTAGATGGCGGATCTTTGAAGCACAAGTTCTCGTTCCTCTTCTAGGAGATCGACAGCATCCTGTCGTGCTTCCTCGGCATCTGAGTCGTCAAAATTTTGCACTCTTGGGCTGTCATGGATCATGTCCGTTGGAAGCATAGCTTCCGCACCATAAACTAGGAAAAACGGGGTTTGCTCAGTTGACCTATTTGGCGTCGTTCGAATACTCCATAACACGGAAGGTAGTTCTTCTACCCATGCTCCAGCTGCTCTATGAAGAGGAGTTTCGAGTCTTGGGCGTATTCCTTGCAGGATTGAGCTATTCATTCTTTCAACCTGTCCATTAGATTGCGGGTGTGCCACAGATGCAAGATCCAAGCGAATTCCCGTTTGTTGGCAGTATTTTGCCAACTCCCCAATGGAGAAATTTGTCCCGTTATCAGTTATTATGCTGTGTGGGACGCCATACCTAATTACTAAATCGATAATGAAGTTTCTGGCAGTTGCGCCGTCCAGCTTTTTGATGGGTTTAGCCTCCACCCATTTTGTGTACTTATCTACTGCTACGAGTAAATGTGTAAGTCCACCTCTTGCAGTTTTGAACGGTCCCATCATGTCTAGCCCCCAGACCGCGAACGGCCATGTGATAGGGATAGTTTTTAGTGCTTGGGCCGGCAAATTGGTCTGCTTGGCGTAATATTGGCATCCTTCGCATGTATTCACTATGCGTTCGGCGTCTGTCTTGGCTGTTAGCCAGAAAAACCCTGCACGGAATGCTTTTTTGACTATGCTTTTTGATTGAGCATGATGTCCGCAATCGCCGGCATGGATTTCTTGCAATATTTCTCTTCCTTCCTCTGGTGAGATACACCGCAGAAAAACTCCAGAAGTACTGCGTTTGTATAAATGGTCGTTGATTACTACGTATCCTTTGCATCGACGCTGTATTTGCCTTTGCAGGACTTCGTCTGCTCCTTCCGGGTACTTCTGATTGACTAAGAAGTTTAGGTACGGGATTGTCCAATCCGGTTTAACGAACATGACTTCAATTGTTTCAGATGCTAAAGGGTAATCGACGTCTCCACCTTTTATGGATGGTTCGTGCAAATGCTGGACGAATACCCCTGGTGGTAAAGTTTTTACTCTCTCTGATCCCATGCGGGCTAACGCATCCGCGTTCCAATTTTCCTCCCTTTTTATGTGAAGGACTTCGAACCCGAAGAAGCAGATGGCAAACTCATCCACCGTTCTCCGATATTCGGCCATTATGGGGCTTTTCGCGTCCCAGGTTTGGTTGAGCTGATGCTGTACCAAATCCGAGTCTCCGTAGCACAAGATGCGTTTTACCCCTATTTCTTTTGCAATGTGCAAGCCATGAAGCAAAGCTTCGTATTCTGCCACATTATTACTGACGTTGAAGTGTATTTGCAATACGTACTCCATTGTGTCTCCCTTGGGAGATTTTAGAACTACGCCGGCTCCAGCTCCTTCCTTCATCTTAGATCCGTCAAAGTGCATGATCCAGTACTCGGATTCTGGCATCGGTGTATTTTCCATTGCTTCTGTCCAGTCGGCGACGAAATCTGCCAAAACCTGGGATTTTATTGCCGTCCTTGGCTGATACTTAATGTCGAAAGCTGCCAGCTCGATGCCCCATTTAGCTACTCGGCCGGTTGCCTCCGCATTGTTTATAATATCTCCTAGTGGTGCTTTACATACCACTGTTATAGAATGTCCTTGGAAGTAATGGCGCAGCTTTCTGGATGCGAAAAATACGCCATATGCCAGTTTCTGATAGTGCGGGTATCTTTGTTTGGATTCGGAGAAAACTTCGCTTATGTAGTATACCGGATGTTGATCTGGTATGCTTTGCTCTTCTTTTGTCCGTTCCACAACGATTACCGCGCTAATAACCCGACTAGTAGCCGTAAGGTATAATAACATGGGTTCTTCATCTTTGGGGGATGCCAAGATGGGAGCGTTCATCAAGGTTTCTTTTAACTGGGCTAACGCTGCATCGGCCTCTTCTGTCCATTCGAACTTGTCGGATTTCTTTAACAGTTTGTATAGTGGCAAGGCTTTATCCCCCAGCCGACTAATAAATCTTCTGACGGCTGCTGCGGAACCCGTCAATCTTTGGACATCTTTTACACATGTAGGCTTTGAGATATTCAAGATTGCCTTGATCTTTTCCGGGTTAACTTCTATTCCTCTGTGAGAAACGATGAAACCTAGAAGTTTTCCTGAGGGAACCCCGAATACGCACTTAGATGGATTCAACTTCATCTTGTAAGTGCGCAAATTTTCGAAAGTTTCTCGCAAATCCTCAAGGAGTGTATCTTTTTCCTTGGTTACGACAGCAATATCGTCCACGTAAACGTGGACGTTTTTTCCAATCTGACTATGCAAACAACGTTGCATGCAACGCTGGTAGGTTGCACCTGCGTTCTTCAGGCCAAAAGGCATGGTTACGTAGTAATACGTCCCGTACGGGGTTATAAAAGAAGTCTTGATTTGATCTTCCTTTTTCATGCGTATTTGGTGGTACCCGGAGTATGCATCCAAAAAGCATAAAAGCTCAGAGCCTGCAGTGGCGTCTATTATTTGATCGATTCGCGGCAGCGCAAACCTATCTTTCGGACATAACTTGTTCAATCCTGTGTAATCTATACACATTCTGAGTGCAGTTGTGTCTTTCTTCGGTACTAATACCGGATTTGCGGACCAGTCAGTATGGATTACCTCCTTGATGAAATCCGCTGCCAAAAGCCGGATAATTTCCTTGCCAATAGCCTTCCGTCTTCTTCCGTCAAATCGACGGAGACCTTGTTTGACGGGTTTTGATCCGGGAATAACCTTGAGTTGGTGCTCAGCAAGTTCCCTGGGTACGCCTGGCATGTCAGCTGGACACCAAGCAAAAATGTCCCAGTTCTCACGGAGGAACTTGATGAGCTCGCCTTCCTATTTGTCGGTCATCCCAGTCCCTACAACGACGAATTTTGTCGGATCTTTGGGATCTAGGATTACCTGTCTTGTATTCTCGGATGCCTTGAAGCTATCTGTTGGCTTCCGAGTTTCTTTTCCTGCCGGCATTTCTTTCGGCGATACCTCCTTGGCTAACTCCTTCAGTTCTTCCTGAGCTATAACTCTTTGAGCGCAAAGGGCGTTTTGCTTTTCCAACTCATTTGCCAGCTTGAAATCACCGGCAATGGTGATTACTCCTCCTTTGGGTCCTGGCATCTTCAGCTTGTTGTAGATGTAGCAAGATCTTGCCATAAACTTGGCGAAAGCCGGACGTCCGAGTATTGCGTGATACACGCTCTCGAACGGCACAACTTCGAAGGATACTTTTTCCTGCCGGAAGTGATCTTTATCTCCGAAGGTGACATCTAGGGAGATTTCTCCTAGGGATCGTGCTTGCCTGCCAGGAACGATGCCATGGAAGCGTATATTGCTGTAGTTGAGCTGGGACTCGGATATCTTCAAGTGCTTCAGTGTATCCAGGTACATTATATTGATGCTGGATCCTCCGTCCATCAGCACTCTTCTTAGCCTAGTGTTTTGAACAATAGGGCTTACAACAAGAGCTTGTGTGCCGGGTTCAGGGATATTTCCGGGATGATCAGACTGATCCCAGATTATCGGTGTGTTGGAATACTTCAAGAATTTTGGGGTTGCAGGAACAACCGCGTTTATTTCTCGAAGTGTCCTTTTGGCCACCTTTGCTGACGGGGTTGCTAGGAAAGTTAGCATTGCTTCTCCGTCAACTCTCGGAAATTTAGGTTCGCCTTTTCGCTGTTGTTCCTGGATTTTATCATCAGTGTCCGATTCACTGTCTTCTTTTTCAGCTTCTGGCTTTTGTTTGGCAGGCTTCCTCTTGGAACCCTTCCCTTTATTTCCGGATCCTGCATTGCCTTTCATATGCTTGTTTAGCCGGCATTGCGCGTTCGTGTGGGTTGGTTTCCCAAACTGAGAGTGGTGGACGCAGGGTTCCGATTTAATTCTCTCCCATTCTTCAGGAGTGTAATTGATGGGATCCGGACTGCGGCCTTTCCACTTGTTCCCTTTTTCTCCTCCAAAGGCTAAGTTAACCTCCTTGGGCTTTGTCGTTGACTCCGGAGTTCCTTTTTTATCAGAACGAGGTGTTTTCTTGGCCAGTATCAGTGACTCAATATTGCCTCCTCTTGCTCTGATATCGTCTTCGGCTGCAGCATGCTCATTAGCGGTTGTAAGCATAGATCCGAGATCTTTGTGCTTTTTAGAGCCAACCATGAACGGTACAAGTCCGGGTTTTAGGCCATTGACGAAAGCATGCATTGCTTGTACATCAGTTACTCCAGAGCAACTATTCTTCATTGCAGTCCATCTGGAGATGAAATCCACGTATGGTTCGTCTTCAAATTGGGTGCAACGGTTCAGCTGGTTGATGCTATTTGGGCGTTTGTATGTTCCTCGAAAATGCTGAGTAAATACTCTCGCCATATCATCCCAACTGTCGACAGTTCTTGATGGTAAACCATTAATCCAATCTCTGGCTCCGTCTAGCAACATTAGGGGAAGAAACTTGACAGCTTCCAGGTCTGTCCCGTTGTTGATCTGGACGGCTGTGTAATAATCCGAAAGCCAGGTATCCGGGTTTGTACTGCCTGTGTATTTTTGGTAGGTTGGACCAACTTTGGCAAAGCCAGAATGTAGGGTTATCCTTCGGATCCTGTCAGTAAAACACTTAGGACCAAAGTATAGATCATCCTTTTCTGCCCTATCAATATGTGCAGAATATCTCCCGGCTGAATGGACAGAAGGGGATCTGCTCCTTTCTTTTCCATTGTTGCGCGGACGCGTTTTTCCGAGGTTATCTCTATCTCTTCCGTTGTCACGCCCTCTGGGATTAGGTGGAGTCCTGCTCCTATACCTTTCCTTATCTTTGGGCGGTGTCCGAGATCTTTCACGTCTGTGAGGCGTATCGTATCTTCCAGCTTTTTCAGCTGGGTTTCTCGGAGGTGGCATTATTTTGCCGTCATTCCGGTGTTTGTCTTCCCGATCGTGTGGTTTATATCCATCTTTCGGGAGATGAGGTCCGGTTCTAGACGCTGCGTCCCGGTTGTCGGGGTTTTTCTTGTCTTTTCTCGGATCCTCTTTTTTATCCGAATCTCCGGGTTCTTCCGGTCCAGGTGCTCCAGCAGCGCAAGTAACAGTTTTGCAGAGGGCGGAATTATCGTGCAGCCTCCCTGATCGCTCTTGTCCTCGCTGTTGCTGCTGTAATGCTTTTCCTAGGAAGGCATACACCCCTTGGAGTTTTTCCCCGTTGGAGTACAGATCATTGTTCAAGATGGCGAACGCTGCTTCCGCGTTTTCGGCTGCGGTTTTGTATATTGGTTCGCCCTTAGCATCTTTGCCGTTTAACTGCTTTTGCCAAGATGGGTTATAGAACCTTTCTTTCGGCGGCAGTTCTTCCGGTTTTGCAATTCCGGGTAACCTTGTAGGTTTTAAGGCCGATCTGTGCTTTCTCTCGTACTCCTCAATTTCTTCCTTCATAATTTTGATGTCATTATGGGTTTGTTGGAGGTGTTGCCGAGATCTAAGCAGTTGTTGCTGTTGTCGTTGGAAAGCTTGTCTCCTGGCTTCCAGCATCTCAGGGGGTTCATTGGGTCCCACTGGAGTTTGTAATAGTTCTTGCTCTTCCAGTTCTGTCATTGGCGGAGCAGTGATTTCCTTAGATTTCTTTTCCGTAGGCTTTGTGCCACTAATATCTCCAACTTCCAGGTTTTCATCAGCGAGATCAGCTGACTTTTTCTTCCGGAGTTTGTACTGGAGTTTTTTAGAAGCACGGTGCTTTTTCTTGGAAGAGGGAGGTTTTTTGACAGGTTCATCCTCTGTCATCTCCTTGACATTAGGAAATATCGGAGAAGTTTCTCCGTCTTCCCTCTCCTCTGCTGGCGGAGGGGTTTTAGGGCTTTCCTGGCTATCGGCACCCGTTGTATCCGCTGGTTTTGCCATTAGCACTTCATGGAACCCCTCTTGAAAGGATTTAACTTTTCTTACGAAGGCATCATCATCTTCGTCTTCGGAGAAGTTATCCGATCCGGTTTCCGACTCCAATCTCGCCTCAATGGCGGCAAGCACGGACTCTGTTTCCGAGTTCATCGTCTGGTTGACGGATGTCGGATCTTCCGTCTCTGTGACGGGTATTGGTTCTTCCGTCTCTGTGACGGGTGTATCGTTGTCTGCCTCTTGCACGGGATTTCCGTCATCCGTGTTTTCGGCGATCTCGGATTGCACCATGCCGATAAAGTGCGTATCACTGTTTTGTCGGCGATCTGAGCAAAATCCGGCATCATAGTCGTCTTCGACTGGGTATAGGGCGGGTGGGATAAATTTGCTTCCACCGCAAAACCCCATTGCCTCTGCAGTTAGTCCGATAAAGATGTTAGCAGATCCAATCGGTAACACGCAGGCACTTACCAGGTGGTTTTGCGCCGGTATGTATGATCCGTTGTCGAGGAAGCGCCCGACGTCGTCGTCGAATTCCAAGCTTCCGACAGTGATCGATCTTCCAATTCCGCCGAGTATCCCAGATCGGAATTTCACGCCTGACGTCGTTTGGCCCACGGTGGGCGCCAACTGTCGAGACATCGTTGTAGTTTTCATAGACTGGGGTGCCATGAGACTACGGTAGAGACGTGGGGTAACGGGATAGCGTAGTAACACAGAACACGGGATTTTACCCAGGTTCGGTACGTCGCGACAGTACGGCGTACCTACTCCTGCACTTCTCACTAACTGGGACTAAAGCCCGTATAATAAGGTTACAATGTAAGGGAATAGATCCAGCTACTCGTCGAGGATGAACTTCCCGGCGAGTTGCGTAAGGCTTGAGCTTGAACCTAGAACCTTGGACCTAAAGGAACTTATGAAATCTATCTCCCGTCCGGCTTTATATAATAGCCGGATTAGGGCTTACAGAACCAGAAACCTAGAAGACTACGTTTAACTTGTAACTTGGAAAGTAAGGAATCCGTCTTCTCCTCCAAGCCAGATCACGCGGGCCGTGATCCGGGTTCTTCTAGAATCCGGCTTCTACGCGTTGGACTACTGGGCCGCCCAATGGACCTTAGCCCATTACCCTGCAGGCCACCCTGGTAGTCCAGCTCTTTTGTCTACCATCTTCTATACCCCTATTCGATATATATCCGACATCACCTTTCCTATCCCGATGCCGCGATGGCAGACAAGATGAAGATGGACAAGCACGGGGCTGACAACTAGCCCGCACGACCGAAGTATCAATGGTTACGTAGTTTAGGAGTCTCCTAGGTTTAGGTGCACTTTTGTGTGAGATGACTTTAGGGTATTTAGAGTACTTTGCTTTTATTGATTTCAGATGTTAACAAATTGAACTATTTTTTCTTGGGATGATGAAAAATGCAAAGTTGTCAAAGAATCCCTCATAGAAGCGCGATGCGCTATTGTATGTTCAGAAGAGATAAAATGGAACACACATTCCCTTTTTCGTTTAAGGAAAGTTTGTCCAGATTATTACGCAAATCCCTCTTTTAATGATGCTAACAACTCCGCGGGTGGTACGTTAATAGCTTGTGGAACCCCGCCCACACGACAACGTACCAAAGTTCCCAAACCTTCACTAACACCGTCATCCTAACCAACTCTTCGGGCTTGACTTTTATGCTAACCAATGCATATAGGCCAATTGACTCCGACAAAAAACTTTACTTTCTCGTTAGGAGTATAAATGACCTACCATGGATTCTTTTAGGAGAATTTCACCTCTTGCTTGCGATCCCCATCAAAAGCTACGGGTGAATTCAGGTCCATACATCACACCATCCTCTGAAATAACATGATTCAAGAACTGCAATTGAATGAGGTACCCCTACTAGGCCGACTCTTCACCTACTCGAACAAACGTCCCAGCCCAACACTTTCCAAATTAGACAGGATCTTGTTTTGTTGTCACACCACAGGTACGACGAACAGTTCTTCTCCTTTATAGCCCAGTTATCTGACCTACCTAAAATTAAGATGGGGAAGAAGATTGAAGTTGTGTAAAGCAGCACTTGCAGGCTCGAGTTGCGTAGTGGTCGAATCCTCTTCCTCCATGATGTCCTATTGGAACATGATGCTCAACGGAACTTGGTCTTTGCTTTAGTCCGGCCTAAAATTTGGAATCTGTATCTACATTTTTGCAGCTTTCTCTTCTTTCAGCTTCCAAAATAGATGGTCTTAACTCCTCTAACCGTCGATCTCGAGCAAACAAAGCAAAGAAAACTCTTTCGAGAGCCAAGTAGACAAATAAGACGAACTTGTGCTAGGGATGACCCTACCCAACGACATGCGTCCGGACGTCAGATACCCTTCTTGGAAGATCTTCCTATATATATTAGTTGGTAGTCAAATCAGAAGTAGTGGAATGCGCCCGGGCACACACTATAGACCCCAAGCTTATATCTTTCTCTTCAAACTCTATGTCTTCATTAGAAAGTTCTCCGATTACCAGATCTTTTTTTGGTAGAGGTTTGTCTTGAGAGGTACCGATACCAACTTTATCACTCAAATTGGTCCGTCCGGATTAGCAAGGAAAAATGGGAGTTCCGATACGGATCCTTGCTAATTTACCTTAGACTTATTGCCTTATTGGGAAGGGATCATCATAGATGGGATAGGTTTGAACTCTCAAACTAGATAGAAAGCACACTCTCTTCTCGATGCTATACAACAAAGGTCCACAAAAGACGTAAAAAATACTGACATAGTCTGAGTGAGGAAGATCGGACGAATGAGGTGCCTTGGATGGAAGAGAAAAGGAGGGTGGCCCGAAGCAAATAACTCTTCGTTGATGATGACATGAAAGCTTTAATGCATACTGATGTATGCTGCCAATCTACTTAACTGGAGTAACTTTTCGACTTCTACTTATCTGCTTTGCTTATGAACTGAACTTGCCTACTTCACAAGCAAGCCAACCAAGGGAGGATGAGTGGATAAGTGATTCTCTTTTCAAAAGAATGAATGACGAGCCCTTTACTGACGTGTCTCTTTCCCCCCCCCCCTTTTTTCCTCCCCTTTATTTTTAAGATTCTTCTTTTCTGCTCTAAGGCATGGCATATTCCAGAATAAGGACCCTTCGGCATATGACTCTGACTGAGCAACTGTCCAATCTCGGGCAAGGAAGGGCTCAACATGGGAAAAGAAAAACCCACATTGAAGAAAGATATCATCGAGTCTCTTACCACAATCTAGGTGGTTCTCCCGTAGCGTCTCCGGTGGCTACTTAACAAGTTTAAGCTTTGTCTGCCTATCCTAGGTGACCATCTTCGTATACTACAACGAGGGGTGTGTGACATAGAGTTTGTCAAAGGTTTGACCAGTTCCACAAAGGGACAGATGGAATGCTTCTTACTAAAGTAAGCAGATGACCGGAAAAAAACTAGTATATAAAAGATATGATGTCAAAAAGAAGAGAGATTTGATTC
>CM054058.1:301311019-301653519 GCA_028641055.1 Alopecurus myosuroides | reverse complement strand
TGCCAGAAAGGATATAAAGATTGAGCGGTACAAAAGCCATCTCCATCAATCTACGCTCATTAAGGAGAGGGTTCCTTAGAGAATAAAATGGGGAGCGAACGAAAAAGATGTGTGGCTGAGGGGAGGAGAGAAAGAACGCATGCATGGAAAGGAAACGCTAATAAAGGCAGTCATTCAGGCGATGCCAACCTACAGCATGAGCTGTTTTCAGTTATCAAAGGGTACTTGTCAGAAGCTAGTGTCGATGTCTGCGCAATTCTGGTGGAGCGGGGCATTGGACAAGAGATCGATGCACTGGTTGTCTTGGGACAAGATTGCACAACCATCTTGTCTTGGCTTGGGCCAAGCATTGGAAATTGTTCGTTCATAAGAACAACCCTCCTCTAACGAATAAGAAAGAACCCTTTTCTATCGAGTTCACCACCTGATAACTCCACAGTTACACTTACTTGTTCGACACTGGAAGACTGCTCCTTCTCATGAGCAGCTAACTTCTTTTTCTGAGCAGCTTCATAAAGCAATGCTTGAGCAAGTTCTCTTGCTTTAATAGAATCAATTTATAGACCTGTCAATTTCCTCCTGTGTACTGCCCAACACTATACCACTATCTACAGCAGATTTTACTAGACTAGCAGAATCAATGGAATTTCAAATAGCATATCTGTTAGTAGAAGACATACCTGGTTCATCAAGATTCTTGCGTGAAGCCATCCTTTCTGCATGTTGCTGAATAGGCATGCCATCCTTCGGGATCCTATCCTAGCACTTGTCCTCGTTGCTTTAATTCTTGCGTTTGCACCTCATTGAACTTCTCTTGTTCTTTGGTCATTCCAGACTCAACCTCCATACCATCTTCCTCTTCACGCTGCCTTGCTATCTCAGAATCTGTGGGTATATCAATCTTGTCACCTTCCTCTTCAGGACTATCAGGCACTAGCTGTTCAGAGTTCTGTGACACATTAATCACTTCATCAACAGAGGCTTGAGATAGTGCCAGGTTGGGATTGAGAATCCTCATTCAAGTCAGCAAAGCTGTCTAACTCAGTATTGGGTGTGAACACCTGCTTGTCTGGTTGAATCTCATCATGAACCTGAGACTGAATATTTCTAGTAGAAACTAACTCTGAGACATTAGGTTAGGGTGAGACAAGGGGAGCATCATGTGAACCATTTGCTTAGCAGTGAGCACTGATTCATTCTGCAGAATAGAAGCTAACCCAACAGTGATACCTCTAAAATCCAAAAATCTTCTCTGCACTTCTTGATATAACCCAAACCTACTGAGAGTTTTATGCTGAGTGCCAGGAGGGGGCAGATAGGGAACCACGCATGAGGCTAGCAAAGCCAGGATCATGAGAAGAATCATTTTTAGATAGTGCAGGATCTCCACCATCATCTTTATCAGTGTTGCCATATTTAGCTTTGTCAGCATTGGGAGCACCATCATTGTTCTTATCATCCTTGCTCTTGTCATCTTTGTCTTTATCTTTATCCTTATCTTTGCTGTTATCACTAGGAGCAGGATCAGCAGGAGAGGTGCCTCCGAGAGTGGCTTCAATCTTACTTATCCTAACTGAGTTCATTTTTCCAATAGATGATAGCTTATCTAATTTATTGCTCAGAGTAGCAGATTGGTTGGCTATGTGCTTCATGGCATCAGGAAATGTTTTGTTGATTAAGATCTTAATAAGCTTGTAGGTTCCTGAGCTGCCACTTTCCTCACTATCTGAACTGCTACTTTCAGCTTCTGTTGATGCTTAGGATGTTGCCGTTGTTGCTGTTGCTGTCTCTGCTGGCACTGAGGCTTCAGCTGGTTCCTGAGGAAAGACAGTAGAGGTTGTCTTTCTTTTCCTGAGAGGAGAAGAGTGTGTTGAGGTTTGTTTATCTCCTCTTGGCTGGTATGATGGATGAGCTACTAACTTGAGATCATCAGTACTCATTTGCGCCTTATCAAGAATTCATTTCATAAGATATGGGGCAAAGTACAGATTCTTCACAATGTCCCTCTTGCAGTCATCCATTTCTCTTAAGATGAAGTTTACAACATAAAACTCCTAACCCTTCATAATGAAATCCATTACATGCCATCCAAACTTAGAACTCTGATCTGGATTACCAGCTTTGGGATGGAAAGTTGTTCTAGCAATTTGATTTGCTGTCTTTGGCACTGGAAGGAGTTCTGCTGCTAATCCGATTTTATTTGCCCCTCGTGTGTAGAACTTCCTTTTATCTTTGTCAGTCATCTAGTCAAATAAGTGCAGTTGGGGCAAGGCATCTCCAGATGGTAGATTGAACACACTGGAAAACTCTCTAGCATTACAAGAGAACTTTCCACCCCTGAACATCCAAAACAACTTCATTTTGTCCTCAGGGATGTAGAGAGTGGCATAGAATTCTCTGATGATGTTCTCATCATATCTCTGCTGAAATCCATAAAATTGAGTAAGCTTGCAGGACTCAAATAAGGGAATGACTGATTTCAGATCTTCTTGCTTGCTGATGTGAGACCAATCTGCCCATCTGTGCTGAACCAGTTTCTTGTTGGAGTAGACTGAATGATAAGTATTGAATTGCAACATATCATGGAAACGTGGGTCTGGGCAGGATTTCTCTTTTGCTGATCCATCTTCATTTGAGAATGGGTCTTCTCCTCTTATCCTTGTAAATTAAGCTTTGTCCATCTTGTGAAGATCTTCAGTTGCTAAGCTTGAGGAACACTTTGGCAAGCTAGCATGCTCAGCAACTGAGATCATCTGAGCCTCTTGATCATTAGAAGATGCATCAGGCTGACTTGTGGGTTCATGTTGATGAGAGTGTGCTGCATTTGCTGCTTGTCCTTCATATGATATTTCATCAGCAGGAGAAGGAGGAGAGACTGGTTGAGTTGACCTTTCATTCTCCTGAACTACAGCAGCTTGTTCAGAGGTGTCTTGTGGTGTTGCTCCCGTGTTTGCTATTTCGGCTTCAGATGCTTCTTCTTCAGCCGGTGTGGGGTGAAGAGAAGCAGACCGTGCGGGCAGCTCACCATCAGCTGGATCAGCTTCTTTACACGCCGAAGTAGATATGTATGGTCAGGGGAAACCGACAAAGGAACCATAAGCTAGAATACTGGTATCAAGAGATGACAGGTACAACCCCATCTTCTATTCTGAAAGGAAAAAAGAAGAGGTGCACACGGCTAACTAATCTAAATAATGAGTGAGAAAAGACCTTCCTTCGTGGGCATTGACCGCTAAAGATGCCACTGCTTCTCAATCCGAGACAACAACTAACGCTTCTTTTGGTGTTACTACCCCAAACCCCAATCATTCTGTTCGCTCATACCACGTATCAATAATCACTCCAATCTGACACCTGCGCCATGTTTCTCGATAAAAAATGAATGAACTTCTGGTTCAGAAACCAATCGTGTGGATACGTGGACACAATGGGATTATTCCTGCGAGTAAGAAGCGTTCACAATCGGGTAATTCGTACCTCCAGCTGTCTTTAAATAATATCTCACCTAGCAGGAACCTAAATCCCAACTAGATTAGATGAAAATGCGTATCATGTGAGGAATCAATCCTACACTCCTTTCTGGTTATTTGAAAGTCGTGCTAGCATTCTTTTTTATAAACAGGAATGGAAACAGAGCTTTAGCCTTACTTAGCTTTCTAAAGAGAAACAACTTATCTCCTTTCCTTTTTACAGGTGTACAGGACCCGAAGGGAGAAATAGACCCGCACCGGACGAGTTAAGCGCTAGGCGTTTTCTCGCTGGTTAGCGCATCCGTGTACCATGGACCCCATAACCCATTGTATGCCCTAAAGCCCTGAACCCCACTTTCTCCGCCTTTCGAAGGTCATACCACTAGTGTAGTACTGAAACGAGGATTGCGCCTAGCGTAGGACACCTAACTTGACTCAGCATCCCTTGCTAAAAACAAACAAGGTGGGTTTGTTTAAACAATGGGTACTTCCGGGATCGAAGCCAAACAAAGGGCGAAGCCTAGGACTTGAAAGAAAACGGAAGCAGTGATACGAAAACCAAAATAAGAAAGAATTAGACGAATAGGACTATCTTATCCACTGTGTTTTTCAACACACCCTCATCAGATCATTTACGCGGGTCTGACACAGGCAGTGAAGAAGAGGGCGCTGGTAAGCTACTCCTATAACTTGATTTCGAAAGACTTTCTCGCCTGAACAATTATAATAGCGAACTTCACCGAACCAACCCTTCTTTTTCGCCAGGTCTTGTCTAGTTACTTTCCAAAGAAAAGAGGATGCCCACTTTAAAAAGGGAAAAGGCAAGGCTTGATCTTATCCACCAGCCTCAGCAGCCCCTTTTCCTCTAATCCAGTACTAAGCGCTATCGAATTGACATAGATGAACATGGAGAGAGAAATCAAGTCCCGGCAGTCCAGTCTTTTCTTCTACCAGCTCTAGTGCTAGCTTTCTCCGATCTCTCTGTAGACAGCATTAAATAGGGGTAGGTACCATATTCATAATACTAGAAGGTGATCCCTGCTTAGAGACATGACTGCGAGCTGTTTGTTACCTGATTGTCACCGAGCTTGATGCTGCTGGTCTTCCACCTCACCCATAATGTTGAGGAAACTTGACCTAAGCGGAAATGGATTGCGAAACCATTGATTCTTTCAAAACCGGTGTTTCTTACTCGAAAAAAATAAATGATAGGGTTTAGGTCGCTCTTACTTTCTTAGCGCTTACCGGATATAAATTCGTATTTATCTCCACTTACTAAATAGGGGGTGCGGAAGGGTGAAAAGATGGAATTAAGAATGATCTACGCCATTGCCATTCTTCTCTAATCACCACTTTTTCCTTCAATATCTCCTCCTGGCGCCAGCCAGTGAGACCTTTCGTTGCATCCTCCACCTACCTATCCCCCTTCCTGTTCAGGAACCAACTGGATCAAAGTGAGGCAAAACAGCGTCTATCTCCTAGAAATAGTCTTTGTCGAGCTCAAGCTCAAGATAGTTAAGTTTTTCATATGGCCAGTGGTGAATTGATACTTTAACAGCGAAAAGTGCACCTTCAGTTGGAAAAGAATGCGCGATCTGTTTCATTCGGCTAGGGGCTCTCAACCATTCTTTCAGGTCAAGCGGAACCATGACTCCACTCGTTAGGTCTGGTGACCCTACAAATATTATATGTGAACCCGCGATAAATGTGCTTCAGTGCTGCCATGCTTTAGAGAAGCTGCCGTGCCTACCCCACCCCAATTGGTCGTGCTTTTCCTGTTTCTTAAGCCACGCGAATGAATAGGTCTGCGTTTGCTCGGAGGAAGGTGTTTAGCCAGAGCGTTTCTCAGCTCAGACAAAGCTTCTCTTTACGTGAAGTGCCACGGTTCCTTTTCCCTCTTGACCCGGCTTTTCCTATTATAACGGTAAAAACTTGTACAGGAACGGCAGCCCAGGGTTCGATCTTTGTTACCCCACTGATTGTGCGATCTTCTAGGCCGATATTGGCTTACGGAAAAGAAAACTCCTAAAGTGGCAGATTTGGAAGCAAATCCTGAGCTTCCATCAATGAAATTCCATTCAATGTGCCTGGGGTCCCCTCTGTTATCAATAAATGAGTAGGCGCTGAAGACGGCGAGTGCGGCGCATGAGGACGGCAAGGATGAGTTGCGACTCAAGGAGCACAGAATGTAAACAGGCAAGTACCCGCTGTTGATGCATCGTCGGAGTAGGAAAGGGAAAGCCCTCGAGCTCTAGCAGCTGTCCCGCGTGCATTGGCTTAAGAAAGGAAGTCGGCACCGGGCAATCCGGAATCGATTATGAGCCTCTTTTCCTCATTCAAAAAGAAAGGACTTGTGCGAGTCACCCAGCAATGGCTTTTCACATCGATGATGCATATTTCCAATGCTTTTTTAATTACAATAAAAAGATGAAATAGTTCACTCTGGCATAATCCATTGCAAGATCCGTTCATATTAGCTATCTACTTCCTGACTTGCCCCACTTACTAAATAGGGCTCATTACATTCATGGAGAGAAAGGTAAGCGTGTAAACAAAGCTAGCTTCTGCCGGAAGAGAGTTGCTTGCCTCTTGCTGCCACTAAACCCCAATGTGAAAGAAAAGCAAGGCGATCTACCGAACAAACATTTCCTTTCTTTTTAATAAGATAACATTGGGAGAATATTCCTGGGATTTGTTTTGTACCGATTGAATGATTTCGGCAAGCTAAATCCATTCGTTTGGGATCCTTTCTTTCTCCCCTTTTTATACTCAAAAGCCGTTGCCTTTCCTACTCGAAAATGGCTTGCTCCAATTATTAAATAGGGCGGAGTTGTCCTTTCTTACTCGATAGCCTTTGTGCTTCCCCTATTTAATAAGTTCAGATGGGAAATGCGGATAAGCTTGAGAACAGACAGCTCTTCACTTTAAAATCCACCCCAGGTATCTCTACCTGTAGGCAGAGGGTCCTCGTTCTTCTGGAGATGCCGCTGGCGCTGCTGAAGTGGATTGGGATGGCTGCGCCAAAGTCTACTGATCCATTAATAATTTGCAACATAAGCTTTAGTGCCTTGCTATGGCGAGGTCGTCTCCCCGCCAGAGTCGTTGAAGCTTGATAGTATCCTCGCATGAATTCACATACGTAAGATCCCGGTAATCTTCAGGACCATGGACATCGTGAACGAACTGGCCTCTCAATCCTGATGGTGGTACCCATTCTGCTAGTGCGAAAGCTGTTCCCGTTTCTTCGTGATCCGATCCGGTATCAGCGGATACTTGCATTTATCCGGGAAGGGTTGAAACAATGGAATGCAACGCAACAAGAAAACGTGTATGTTAAGTTCTATAGTTGATGTGATGCGGCTCGATTCATCATTGCTCTCACAAAAAATCAATGTTTTCGGTTCCCTTTTGACTCTCGAATTATCATATAGAAAGATGTTCTGATTCAGTTCTCTCTGAAAAGGAAGACGGGGCCCTTAGGGAGACAGTAGTACCATTTCAATTGTGCGAAAGGTCGTGTCCTGGTAGCCTCTCTGCTGTAGTAAGATGAACGGTCTCATTGTATAAAACAGTCAATTCTTCCATTTCTGAAATTGTCAAATCGAGATTGTGTGGGTGTTCAGCGAATATACCATCAAGCCAGTTTCTTGTCAGTCTGCCCAATCTTTTTCTGTCTGACTTATTTGAAATCCAAATCGAAATGCCTCAACTTGATAAATTGACTTATTTCTCACAATTTTTCTGGTTATGCATTCTCCTCTTTACTTTTTATATTCTATTATTTAATAATAATAATGGAATACTTGGAATTAGCAGAATTCTAAAACTACGGAACCAACTGCTTTCGCACCGGGGGAACCAGATCCAGAGCAAGGACCCTAAGAATTTGGAAGATATCTCGAGAAAAGGTTTTAGCACAGGTCTCTCATATATGTACTCCAGTTTATCCGAAGTATCCCAATGGTGTAAGACCGTCGACTATTTGGGAAAAAGGAAGAAAATCACTCTGATCTCTGATTTCGGAGAAATAAGTGGCTCACGAGGAATGGAGAGACAGATTCTCTATTTGATCTCGAAGTCCTCATATAACATTTCTTCCAGTCGGATCACTTGTTGGAAAAACATAATGCTCACACATGTTCCACACGGACAAGGAATATAATGAAAGCCGTCTGAGATTCAGGAACCCTTCAGAGTTGCCTAGAAGAGAATAAGGGATCCAGAAAAGTTGGATGTAAGGAAGCTGAAGCGGAAATGCAATTCTCGGGTGAGGGAATGGAAGGTCTAAAAATATTCTAGGAAGACTATAATTTGGAGGAGATCACGATCTACTAATAGGCGACGCAAGTGGTTCGACTCCAATTCATGACTTGTTTCTATGGACAGCATTCTCTCGAAGATCAAATGAAAAAAAGCAGGTAGGATAAAATAAGTCATTTAATAGGTTGAGAGAGGCTATCTCTCCTTTCCTTCTATCTACGATATTTTTAAGGTTCTCCCCTTTATAGGTATGGTTAGCCTAATAGCTCATCAATCTAGGATAACTGGGTTTTTAGTAAATCGAATGGATGCGCCTGTTTATCTTAATAGAGCGAAGCGGTTACGAGGGTAGTGTCCTTCCTCACAGTGGGCAGGCTCGATTGCACCCCATAAGGGCCCCATCACCTTTTATTATAAAACAAGCACATCAACAGAAACACTTTCTATATGATAATTTGAGAGTGAAAGTAAGAAGTGGAATGGAAACATGGATTTCTAGTTTGATCGGGGTGAGGAATTGGACAGGATCGGGCATCAATCAGTGCCCTCCGTCCCAACGGGAAATGCACTCATGAATTGATGATTTATCCGCCACTGCTGTTGATGCCAGCCCTAGTAGGACGTTGATACTTTATTATTTAACCCATCCATAAAAAAAGGATCTTGGAAAGAAAAAGTTCTTCCCACCTAGTGCTACTTTCTTACTTCCCCCTTTGCCCAATAACTGAGATCTTGCAAATAGTTACTTAATAGCAAGCACTGATCTAACTTATGCTTTCGAGTAACCTGACGAACGCGAACTACCTTCGTACATTCTGTCCAACTGGCAGGCACACCCCCATATTAATAAGTGATATAGATAGGAATGTGATTGAATAAGAACTCTTCTTAGTATCGCGTGCGGAACCCGAAACCAATTCCCACTTCCAACTTGAATGCACGGGGACAGGACGGCTCAATGCACAGGGACGGGACACGGGGCTAGCACTATTTTATGCGGCACTAACCCCCATTTGTGCGGCACTAAGCTCCCAATTTAACTTCCGGGGTCTTGGCGCCAAAAAGCCATACATAGCTATCACTTCTCGTGCCAAAGCGCTCCCCGGAGGGAGACCCATCCACTAATTAATACCTTCTTCGGAGGTCGAAGATGTCATCCCGCTCTCGAAGAAAGGAGACAATCTATGTAACCTTAGCCCACCTTTTCGAGTACAGTAGACTGTATCGTACCATGAAGTGAAGAAAACAAACATATAACAGCTGAGGGTCAGGCGGAAGAAAAAAGGGAGAAATGATTTTTGAGTTGGGCATGATGAAAGCGGGCACAATGGCATTACTTAGAAGCTATTATGTCCTGTCTTGGCTTTAGCAATAAACTTGTGCGACTGATGACTCCCTCCATCCCTGACATCGCCAAGACTAATGGATAAGGTTTTGCCGCATCTTAATCGAACCGCATGCGGAGCTCAGCTCCTAAGAAAATAATAACAAATATCTAGTTTTGTTTCATAAGTGGCGAGCCAAGGAATAAGAATACCGCCCCCTGATCTGTATAGCCATCCTTAACCAAAAGAAAGACAATCAACATTATCTATTTTCTTCTTTCAAAAAGAAGCTGAACAACCTACTGCTTGAAAAGCGGATTTGGCTTATTGCTTCCCGTCCTCCTCCGTTTATCCACTTTGAATAGCTACTCAAGGCTTCTCTTCGATAGTAAAGTATGAAATTCCACAGATCGTAGGCTGACGCCCTTTCCTAAACAATTCTTTTTTACAATCTCTACCCCATCTATGACCTCTGCTTTTTCTTTCAAATTCCTTAGAAAAACCAGCTCCGGGATTAAGGTTTATCCGGGCATTCATTGTAGAGTAGAAGTGGGCTGCGAGCGCGGCTTGGACCAAAAAGAAAGAAACTGAGCAGAAAGAGCGAGTAATTTAATATAGGAATCTGACTTGCTTTGCTGAGTGTTCATAAGCTATTGATACAGGGTTGGCTTCCGCTTTTGTGATCGGATCTCAATATCTATTTTTATATTAGTACTCCAAGGAAAAAGAATGCAGGCCAAAAGAGGAATGAGTGAGGAAAAGTACGATTTACCGGGAGTCGGATTTTCATAGAGGCCGCAGGTTTGTTACCGACAAGTAGTAGTTCGTTCCTCTTTCTCCGTGTAAAGACGGAGCTCCTATTCTTATATATAATGTATGTGTTCCGAGTAAAGGTAACACGTATGCCTGTTTTGAACTGGAAAAGGTAGGATTCCCCGTGTTTTTGTCCAAAAATTGACACCTCCTCTCTATTATGAAATCCCTCTATCCTGGCGCATCGGTGTATGCTGTAAAAAGGGAGCTATATGCCACGTGAACCTCCCCATCGCTATCCCATTCCAATTCAGCTCTTTCCTTTCCCTTCCTGACCTTGAAACTGGCTAACGCCTTTTATGAACTCTTATCCAAAATCTCTCAATCAAAGTATGTTCCTTTTCAAACCTTCTTCTAGCTCTAGCTTTTCCAAATCCCTATCGTCCGGTCACAGCTCGTGCATCTTCATGGATATCTACTACCATGAAAAGTAGATCGTTTGAGGGAGGGTTCGCTGTGATTGTTTTCAAGTGATCTGCCACTGATTTTCCTGAGAAGGTAGTCCAATGGCTTCTTCTTTTTCTACACCACCTGGGAACTGTCTTCTTTTTCTACACTACCTGGGAACTGAAGGGCTACTCGGGAGGCTTAAGGCAAGGTCAACCCAATCCTTACCACTTTGTCTTGATCATACTTCCGCTTTCTACCTTCTTGTTTGCAAACTCGTAGCTTCTTCAACACTCAGCCAAAAACAACCATATCGAACAAGAATCTCTTCTTCAAAGCGGAATCTGAAATCAATGATTCCTGATCTACACCCTTAGACGTCGATGCACTTACTCCTTACTCTATTTGGACTTTATGGCTAATGACTTACTTGAAAGATTCGTGCAGGTACATATACAACTGACTATACTACTAATAATAATAGTGACTCTGGTTCAACTTCTTACTTTTCTTGATCGTACTTGTACTAAATTAGAGTTGATTGAATAAGGAAGGCTGACACGCTTCTCGGTTGTGGAGTCAGTTCTCGGTGGTGGTGCCTTCTTCTTTTTCTTAGAATAGAGACACATACATATTGACTTGTTGACATGATTTGAGAATATACTTCATTTACTTTCTTTCATCGTTGACAGAAACTGAACTCAAGACAGACCTTCCAGCTTGATCTTATTGATGGATCATTCACTCAATCAAAACATTGACGCACGCGCCTTCTTTCTAGGTAATTGAATAGCAAAGTGACGGTCTCATCAGCGGCCTGGGAGTGAATGTGGAAGCTTAACACTAGCAACGGGCAGAACAGTTGGTAAAGGAGATCATTGGCACTATGGCGCATGTATGTTGAGTTCTTGAAGCATTGCCGATATCGATATATATTTCTTTGCATGGGACAGTAGCCTTTTCTGCTTCTTTGCATGGGTGCGTAGGTAGAGTAGCCTTTTCTGCGGCGGAACAAGCTAAGAAGTGCAGGCGGCTCTGGTTTCGAATGGTACTTACTCGTCTTGTGACTAAGTAAAATAAAAGATTGTTGCTTTTCAACTAGCTGGGTCACCGCTGTTTTAAACCTTGACTTGGAATCAGAGCCATAAACGAGTGATTCGGTCGGACGGACGATTGAGTTCTTAAAGCTTGGATCGGCACTTCTTGTGTTGAAACAAACACGCTGTTGCTAGCGCCCTCAACGCTCTCTTCGATCCTTCGCAAACATAGCTCCTTCTACGGGAGATAACTTTCGATCACTTTCATCTCAATTCGTTTCATTGGCTGGTCGAGTGGATGATTAGACACAGGCGGAGTATTCAAGTTGTCCCTACTTCAAGTTGTCCCTACTAACTAACGGGTCTAATTATCGCAGGCTCACAGGCTCCTTCGAAGCAAACATTCGCTGCGCCCCTCGCATTCAAGCTCTTGCTTTGTCCTGCGGCCTGCCCTCTAAGCAAAAGCAAGATCTAGACAAGAGTGAAAAGCAGTCAGAATATTAATAATCTAAAAAGGCCTTCCTTGGTTGTGTAGCTAATCCCCCTCCTTGACAAGAACATAATTTTTGCATCTTCAAACTGGTTATGGGTGATACCCTCATTCCCCATTAACTCACTAGAAAGCCTTTTGAATAAGCCTCAGGAACACCCATTCCTTTCGGATCAGGGGGTGGTTGTTTTAACTACTCGTTCGGGGAACATTAGACAAAGTTACTTATTTGAGAAAGTAAATGAACCAGAAATAGGACCTATGTGATAGTTTGCAGCATGAGCATGTAGATGCTGGTTATGGTATCAGATCTGAGGACCAAGAATTTCAAAAGGATAGTATTAGACTCAATAAGAAGCTTTCAAAACATCACTTCTCATATTTGGTCTGTGGGCTACCACGCTTAAGCTTTCTTATCTTACTCTTTCCACTAACGTTAGGACTTAGGCGAGCTGCTGAATACGAGACACTTCTTTCTCGGCCGTGCGTGGTCTTCCCTCGGGGATGGGAGAATATAGAAGGTGGGTGGGTGGATCTCTATTCTCCATCAGGATAGGGTTGATTTGATTGGCATTCACGCCTTTTAGAAAGAGCCACTCAATGCAATTCTCTTTTAGGCGAAGAGAGTATGCCCAACTGGAGTGGTTTCCGCCTATATTCCAACTAATGTCATCTCCAAGATGGACAAATCTTCTTATCTGCGGATCTATTCCATGCCGGAATTCGACCTGCTATTCATGTGGGTATTTCACTTTCTAGAGTAGGATCAGCGGCTCAAATGTGCCGCAATTCAACAAGAAGCTGGCAAATCCAAATAGGAACTAGCTCAATTCGCAGAGTGACAAGCCTATTATTCGCCTCTGCTCTCGATAAAACTAGCCAGAATCCATTGTTTTTATGACGGGAATTTCTTAAGCAATCCCAATCAAACCTTCTCCCAGTGGAAGAACAGATAGCTACTATAGCTACCGGAACGATAGGATATCTTGATTCGTTCGAAATTGGACAGGTCAAGCTATTTCTGGACTGGATGAGTTACGTAAACACCTCAAAGATACTCATTCCAAGAAATTCGATCTTCTAGCCAGCTTCTAGCCAGGTGGATAAGGATGGAATCTGGTATCCAAGAAGAGGATGTTGGACATTCTTCATCCCGGAGGGCCGGGGAGAGGAGAGATAGCATCACTCTGACTTTGCCAGAAGGAGGAAAATCCAGAGTTGGCTTTGGGAGAAGAGAAGGAAGCTCTTAGGTTTAGTGATTCATACCTGTCCTGTCTTTTGTTTCCAGGGTTTCGATTTCCGGTCCAGAGCTAGTCTACTTATTTATTTTATACGGAAACGGAATTTTGCATATTATACGGAATTTGTCATACCAGGTTTTCCTAGAGTTGAGGAATTCTATCCATTCCAGGAAAAGCACTGGTTTGAGAAACTACACTACAGGAAAGTACTAAGGAATAGGAAGCTGCTACTTATACTTCTGATTCTTGTCCAAAGATGCCAGGCCGAGACAGAAACCCAACTAGTGAAATAGAACGGATCTCTCTAATAAACTGGGGTTCTTCTCTTCGGGTTGCTGGTATCCTTATATGGATCCGTCTTGTCTCCTCGGCTCGATAAGCTAGCAAAGTCAGTTCGTTGGATTGGTCTGTCCGGTCTGTCAGTCAGGAAAGCACGTCAAGTCGGTTAAAAGCTCTGGTCCGGTTTCTAACTCGGTGAATTGGTATGGTCTGGAGGCCCGGCAATAACAATAGCAGACAGGTCAGTTGTTCAAGTCCGTCTGGTTGATAGGTCAGCTCGGTATAGAATCTTGTTTGGTTTCTGAAGTCGGTAAAGTCCAATCAGTAGAGTGCCAGTTAAGTTCCTCAAGTAAGGATCTTTGATTCCTCCAATTCGGTAGGTAATCATAATAGTCTCGGCTCGGAATGCGAAGATGCTGCTAATCTGTTAAAGGGATCTAGATCGCATTTATTTGATATGCGTCCCTTCTTCAACCCCGGATGTGTACCTGACGCCAGGGAATAACGTAGTTCTAAAGTAGTGACTCGTATCTTGGAGGTCGTCCATCCAAATGTTCCTCTTTGCCATTGCCCGCGTCTACTCCTATAACCGAATCGATGGCCTATAGCGCCATGCCATAATGAAATTCTTGATCATTTCTTTGTTCGTAACATGGCGTAGTGTATCACTGGTGCCACAATCCCATTCAATTCTTGTCCATTCAATACCATGGATATATCAATTTCTATTTTAAGAAAGCTCCTATTTCGATTGATATCTCTAGCAAATATATGCGTAGCGTATGTCAAGATAAAGTAAATCAATCCGTATGACGGCAGGGAGCGGAGGCAGCTTCAACTCAAGTGAGGAGCAAGCTTACCTCGGGCGGGTAGATTGATCGGCTCCTTCATATCTCGGGATTTAGCTTAGGCCACCCAGGCCATACCATAGAAAAAAGATCTGGTTTCCTTTCCCTCATCAACCTGCCGCTGCCGTTCTTTTATTTCACGAAAGAATCTTTCCGTCCGTATTGAGCAACTCAAATTCCTAGAAAGCCGTTGGTGCACCCACCCAGTGAGTAACTACTAATGCAGTGAGTAACTACTAATGTTACGAACAAAGAAACTTTCAAAAAGTGGACCAACAAGCAAAGCAACGGATTGAGCTGCACTGCCTTTCGGCGTTTTAGTTAGGCGCATCCTCTTGCGGGATGAAAATCTGCCATAGCACGCTCCGCGCCTTTGAAGGAACATTTGCTCGATGATGGTCCTATCCTACGCGGGCTTACTAACGATGGCCAAGCACGCAGTCATTCCCGTTCTATTTGATAGGGGAAGCAAGCTAGTCAAAGAAGAAGGAAGCATGGGTATAGGTAAGTCTAGACATATTGACACGGGCGTATACTGAAATAGGCATAAGGCCGCTAACGCTAAGGAGACAGCACCGCTTCTTTGTTCGTAACTAGGACATGTATTGATGCTAGAGGCAGACTCCTGGCACTTATCACTCCTTAGATGAAGCAAGACAAGAGTGAGTCCGCTAAGGGACAAGTATGACTAAAAAAATGATGGCAGATTTTTATGGAAACGATTATATTTGAGTATATTGTATCATTGGGTTTGTCATTGTCGATAGCTATTCTTGTCGCCGTTAGGGCTGGCCGGATGATCCATCACATAAATGCTATTAATGTTGAAACACAAGTAACTGATATATCCTAAGATGTTCTTAAAGAACAAATCATTTATCAATTGGAAATACTCTATAAAGTCTATAGAGATACTACTGAGGGTGTGCACTTACCGGCAGGAGTCAATCTCCAAGAAGTAAGCACACATCTATTTTTTTGTAGACGAGAGAGTGAACCTTCTAAACAGTATCTACTGTGATCTTATTGCAAAGGGAACTGGAAGTGAATACTTTGGCCAAGTTATACAATTTCTTCTGGGATAGCTTGTTGTGGGGCTTTCCGAAGGGTCGTTCTGAGAGTGGTCTCTTTTCTTTAAGGTTGCATATATTGTCGGAGAAGGGAGGGATCCAGGCCAGGTCTAAAAGTTCCCCAAAACATTAGGAGCAAAAAAAATCCAAATGGAAAAAAAGATAGCAGAAGCTACCCGACCTACAAGATCCTTTACATAAAAATAAGGGTAAGAAGCAATTTTATCCATCCCAGAATGTACACCCAATGGATTATTTGATCCATATTGATGCAATGCGGCCAGATGAAGAAGACTGGCGCCTACTAAAATAAGGGGGAGTAAATGATGGAGACTAAAAAAACGATTTAAGGTGGCATTGTCCACGGAGAAACCACCCCAAAGCCAAGTCACTATGGTATCTCCTACTACTGGTATGGCGCTAGCTAAGCTTGTAATTACTGTTGCTCCCCAAAAGCTCATCTGACCCCAAGGTGGTACGTATCCTATAAAAGTTGTCACAATCATTAATAGGAATATGACAACTCCGAGACACCGAACAAATTCCCTAGGACTGCTATAACTCGCATAATATAGACCACGAAAAATATGAAGGTGAACCACAATGAGAAACATACTTGCCCCATTAGCATGCATATAACGGAGCAACCAGCCCCCTTCAACATCTCTCATAATAAGTTCTACGCTGTTGAAAGCTAGATCCACATGAGGTGTGTGATGCATAGCTAAAAAAACGCCAGTCACTATCTGAATGACTAAACAAATACCTGCTAACGAACCGAACCCCCACCAATAACTAAGATTGCTCGGGGTTGGATAATCTATCAAATGCTGGTTAAGTGTGGAGTATATAGGTTGTTTAAGAAGAGAGAATCGTTGGTTCCTTATAGTCATTTCTCTTTTCTATCGTGACAACTCCTCTTCCCCCTTATTTACCCCCTTGCCTTGATGGAAATTGGCTTCGCTGCGCCCTGAATAATAAAAAAGTTGCATGAGAAGATTCATCCCATTTTGGCGAGAGGGAGGCAGCGAATCACCTGGGCTACGGATTTGTCGGTTAGTTGATTCTCGAAATAAGGTCATTTGGAAAAAAAAAACAGCCGCTTTTTCTGCCGGTTTCTTAAGGCTTCAAACGAAGGACTAGTCATTAATAAACCCATGAAATCAAAGTATATTTTTGACCTTTCATGAAGAAGTTTTGCCTGCGTGCAAACTACCTAGCCCTTTTCAAAAGAACGTCGATTTCCATCTCAACAAAGAAAGAACTCAAAATAAATGAAAGCAATATTGCTTGTTGTCCTATTACTCTTTTTGCCCGCCTTGTGGAGCTTTGGAAAGGAGAGAATTTGAATAAAGTAACTCTCGGAAACTCTTATTGGACGAGAGAGAGTCAATATGATATTGGCGTGGGTTCTATCAACGAAACGCAAAAGTTTTTGATTGGTCTTTATCATTCGGAACCCTCTCCGTATTAGTAAGCGGGCCCACACCCAGACTCTGACTTCAATGGTGGGAACAACCTCAGCACTCCGGCGTGAACATGAACAATCATTCTATGAAAAATATCATGTATGATAGTGGTCGATCCCTCGGGAGTGACATTCGTTACTTTTGATTTTGTTCACGCGGTGATCTTCTCTCTTTCCAAGAGTACTACCCTGTACGTAGTCTATGTCTGGGGAGACAGGTGCGGTAGAGAGGTCCCCCACTTCGATTCCTGTCCCGTTAGCATCTCCGATCCGAGAGTTGGGATGACTCCGTTAGTTTCGGTCGGGAGCCGGACGGTAATGGACCTACAACCCTATGGACTAGCTGCAGAGCTAACCTTTGTTCTATTGGTTTGGTGGTTGCTACCAAGACGATTTCTTTATGCCCATCAAAGAACCTCGAAATGCTAATCCACGAAAAACGATACGAGAAATGCGAAAGAACTCAACTACGGAACGAGGGCGACCCGTGACCTCGGTTTCTTACTCGTGCCATTGAACTCTTTCTTGGCAACTTGGACAACTTATAACGATGTTTGTCCCGCATATCAGACGGAAGATCGGGTTACAAAATTCGAAAGCTTTCGTCTCAATTCATATTTAGCCGCGAGCAATCTACGTTTGTGATCTCGTATATTTCGTCGCTTCTCCGACATCTTACTTAGTTTCCCCCTCATCTTTTAGCAAAAAGCCGCTCCACAGTAGTAAAGTCTAGTCTCATCTTTTGTATTGGCCGAAGTGACAATAGTCACATTGAACCCTCGAATATGCTCGAAGATCTCGAAATGATCTTCCAGTTCCGGGGAGAATTCGCAAAACTCCGTTTCCATAAAGAATTTGATGGAGTTTTCCCGTATTTCGACCGGAGAATCTAACATAGACATTATTGTCAAGATTATGACAAAAAAATGGTACATTCCATGCCCTCGGAGAACGCTTTGTCGTGCAAAGTCACTGACATATCCAGTGTCTTTTTCGGACCCCAAGAATGGATTGGATCGAAACGACTTTCCTGCTTTAAAATAGCTTTGTGTCTGTATGAATCTCTGACCGCACAAAATCTCCATAGCCAATTTGAAAAATGGGATTCTGAAATCAGAGGCAGCTTTTGGTACTAATCTGATTTCAAACAATCCAGGAACTTCCATAACATTGGCGTGATTCAGTTTGAGCAACAGATCCTGACGTAATACATCTTCGTAATGAAAATGGAGTGGAAACATCATGGCTTTTCCGCATTTTTTTCTAATGAGCACTGTGAACTATCCGCTTCAAAAAGGATAGTTGATCGAACCGAAACCAACGTCAAGTACGAGTTATTAAGCGCCGAATCCAAAAAAGTGTACTTCCTTTACGCTTGATGTATGATTTACCTATTAATATGAAGTTCACTCTTCTGCTGACTTGAGTCCAGAAGGGAAGCGACTGATTTCGAATTCTTCTTTGCTAGCGCTTGACTCCTGTGGAATTCCATTAACAAGCTTAAAAGAAAGCCTTTTATTTCGTTTTTGAGATACTAGTTATTTATATGTTCGATATTTCACTCCGTGGGCCGGCTAATTAATGAAAGTAATTCCTGGAGGGGAATCAATCGAAGAGATTGCCTGCCCATGCTACAATTCCTTACTCAAAAGGACTAGAGTGCTAAGCTGCCTTCCCGGCACCACCACTATAATGAATGGCTCAAACAAATAGGAGATGAGAGAGCCCTTGATCCTTTCTAGAATAGAATATAAAGAGAAGCTTGTTCTGCCCATCTATCTAGAGAATGAAAAGGAACTAATGCCACTGATAGGAAATACATAGACCGTACGCCCACTTACCACTCTACCGCTTCAATTCAATGACGGACTTCACCGATACCGATACCAAACCTAGCTTGAGAGAGATTGATCACAGGCATGTGGTGAACCATACCGAGAGAAAGAGCACTGAAATGAACTATATCGAGCACAGGTCTCACTCTACAAGTCAAGTTCGATGAGCTCTTAGCGGACCTGTGCCTACTATCTACTAAGTGTGTGCTAGGGAAAGAAAGCAAGCTGAGCAGTTCTCACTCTGTCCGGTGACCAAGAAAGCTTAAAGAATACCGTAAAGTGATCACTTAAACCTCATACCGATTCGCCACGTGAAAGCGGGGTTAAGGTAAGGCAGGAAAGACTGGCGCCGAAAGATATGTTTTGAAGAGAGAGATCCGCAGGCAAAAATATGGAAGGAAGGACTGACTGAAGGAAGGAACAGACCGTAGCAAAAGCCGAAGAAGATGCGAATGCAGATACGATACCAGCAGACGCGCCCCTGCCTCCCTCGCAGTCAAAACTCTCCTCTCGTCAGCTATAGTAACTGGTCACTCGTCCCTATCCCTAAATTTACATAGACCATCTCCCCTTCCCCCCGTCTCTGTCAACTAGAAAGCTAGTAAGCAAGCGATCGGCAAAAGCGGTCTTGCTTGGATGAAAAAATGTCATAAGGGAGACTCGTTTCACTTGATTCGTTCCGTCGCACCCGCACTATTCCTAAATAGGTTTTCTGTTTCTATTTGGAAAAAAAAGGGGTCGAACTCATTTCGTATAGAAAGAAATATGTGTCGGGTTTGGATCGAGTGACACAGGAGGTGCTTCTGCGTGGCACTCTTTTTAATGGGCTTTGCCGTCTTTCTTTACCTTCAGAACACAAAGCTTTGCTTGGCGAAATAACTCCTGCCTGGCATCTCATCTACTTAATTTAATGACATTCCATATCTCAGGAAGGAAAAAAAGCGAATTGAATTTCAGTAAAGTATTTTTTTCTGCTTGATCCTTCTCTCAATCAAAGAAAGGGAATGCAGATGTTCTGTCGCTCTCTCTTCGTATGCCACCAGCCTTCCTATCAAAAAAAGATTCATTCCTGGAACATGGGCCTCTCTCTTGCGGCTAGCGAGATTGACTCACGCGAAAAAGGGTACTAATCCTACCACGGTAACACTAATTACGGACGACTAATATTTCTTTGATCTAACATATATATTGCTGAGATTTCAACTCTTATGCGTATGGTTTTTATAGGAAGGACCTATTGATTGAAGCACTTCTTTCAACACGTAGGAGAATATACCTACCTTTACGTGCGCTTTGATAAGTAGGTCGACAAAGAAAGTATTTAAATAAGACATCCACTGGTAAGGACAAACGAAAGGGAGACAAAGTCCTAACTAAATCAACACACAATAACCTCAACCTTCTACCCATTCCATCCATCATATCAGTCGAGTCGAGGAGATTCGTTCTTATCTATAGATAAGGCAAGAGAGAACTTATGACCTCGCGGATGGAGAGGGATTCGAACCCCCGGTATTCCTATCAATACTTCGGTTTTCAAGACCGACTCTTTTAACCGCTCAGACATCCATCCCTGCGCTCGCCCGCCCTATCTATCTGCGCGCTGGCAGGTAGGAACAACTCTATGTGATTCGCTACGCTTGCTTGCGCCCCACCCCGTAAGCTGACTCTATTGCCTAGCGGTTAGAGACACTTTTCCGGTAGTACGAATCGCTACGCTTCGCTTCTTTCTATATGATAATATGCACCGTCGGTTGCTGCGCTCCCTGCGGGTAATAGCAAGAGAGTGAAGAACGAACGATCCTCAAAAAAGTAAGCAGTGAATGAGTCCGACTCGAGTTCGTGAGTAAAAGGCGTGGCAAGAGAGCGAGTTCGACTCGCGAACGATCCGCAAGTGAAGGACCGATCCTTTAACGCCAGTACTGTTGCGAGACTGGTACTTGGCGGCTCACGAGCAACATATAGACTAAGGTTGCCCATCACTCCCTCGCTCCTTTTTGAAGGCCCACCGCTCCCCCTTTCTTTAAGTATCTATCCCGGCTTGCATTTTGGGGCGAGTACTACAGTTCCTCCATAATCACACAGAACGCCCAGCTTCGCAGAGCTGCTCTCTCCCCAGTCCACAGCAAGGTGTGGAATCTGGATCTACTGTGTGTTCTGACTCTATTGGATCAAGTCAGTAAGCCTTCTACTACTACTACTTAGGAGATAAAATGCTATATTTCAGAGATTTGACTCTATTACTGTGTGTTTTCAGGGCTGTTCCCGAGCCAGGTTCACTGGATCCATTCTGACCTAAATGGATGAATGAAGAAGGGGGCGAGCAGATACGACGGCCACACACACTTCTTTTTAGCCGAATAAAGCCGGATCTACTACACGGCTAGGATCAGAGAAAGATTGAGAAAGCAAGATCAAACCTACTCTACTGTCGATTCAAAAGGTAAACAGCCCCCGAAGACTTTATCAATGAATGGATCAAAGAAGGAGGCTCTATCTAAGTCATCATATATAAGGGAAGAAGCCCGCCCCTGATCGAAGAATGAAGAAGCTAGCCCGGGTAGACTTTAAGAGCTCTTGCTCTGCCTATCCGTCTCGCTCCGTCTTGGAGGTCATAGAAAGATACGAAGGGCCTACTCTTTTAATTAAAGCCCTACTCTTAATAATAAATAGTGAAAGCCCCCTTCTCTTACCTACTTTGACTCATATCTTCGGTATACCTCAATACAAGACAAGCACTGGAAAGGATATTCTATTCCATAAAAACCGGGCTATCGCCCTATCTAAGCGGGTTTCCCCTCTCCTCTACGGGAGTCCTCTTTTAGTCTATTTCTGTTCCTGTGTCCGCCCTATTCTCTCTCAATTAAATGAGGGGGAGTACCTTTTCTTTAGCTTCCAACATGAAAGATTGACCCCCTAAAGTGCCAGATATGCAAGTTTGATGAAGGACTACTTACTTAGCTTAGCTAAAGACTCAAAAAAAAGTGGACTTCAGGAACTGACCTAAGAATAGCTCTCTCTCTAATACTCTTGCAAAGAATTGGATAAGTGGCAAAATGCTAAAATGCCTTTCATTTCTCTTATAGGGTCTTTCTTTGTCCTACTTATACTTTCCTCCAGCCTATCGAAACTCGTGTTTTTATTAACCAACAACACATGCACTTTGTTAGAACTAAAGAAAAGGTTATTCAATCCACTAGTGCAACTGAAGTTAAGGAATTATCTATTCTGAACCTCCACAAGAAAGAGCTCATAACCACTGCTTGTGAACAGCTCTCCTCAACTGAAGGCGCACTACTGTTACTATCAGTCTAGTCTCTCGAGGGCACTCTTTCGATCTCGAACAAACTTACTTCTTTTGCCGGAAGAGAGATATTCAGAAAACCCGATTTCCAGTCCTGTCTTAAGAACCCGACTCCAAAGAAAGAAAAAAGAAAAGCGGACTAAAAGAGAACAACAAAAGAGAGATCACTTTCGACGATTGAACATCACTTTTATATCCATATTGGAACTGGACTTGAACCTTCATATCCAGATTTCACTCCACTTTCACTTTCATATCAGGAACGTCGACTTGCACTTTCAATAGTGAATTATTCACTTTCCGGAATTGGCTCATATTCACGAAAGACGAATAAGACCTTTCACTCCCTATTTCACGTATAATCGAGAGACTCAGAATATCAGTGCCTTGGGTAAATGCCTACCAAAGGGAGAAGATTACCGAACTTTTTTCTGTCCTCTTCGCTTCCTAAAATATTTTGGGAAAAGGCCTAGTCGGCCACCGCTTGCTAACGACGGAAGGCATCGTCAATGAAAGGGTCCTCGCGTGGGACTTAGTTGGAAAGGTAGGTGTTCGGCATGTCCCTTGCTTGCGAACTTATTTAGTAGGGCGGGTAGCTTTGGAGATCCCATTTTTGACGTTTACCGTTGTCCCCAGACTTCACTCTTTCAACACTTGTCTACTTTCGAAATAGTAAGGCGGGTCCCTGTCCCTGTCTCCAAGTGTGTGATCCACCGATTCACTGAGTGGGTCTTTCTTACCGCAGTTTTCCCTATCTCTTAAAGCCCTATCAGACTTCCGATCCATCCCTTGTTTGCCGATTGAGGAAAGCCTTATATGGTCTCAAACAAGCACCCAGAGCGTCGGTTTGCAAAATGATGGCCATGGTGAATGAAGCTGGATTCAGACAGAGCTCGTGTGATCATTCTTTGTTTGTTCGTTATACGGCTTATGGTATGGTTATTTTTTTTTCGATGTTTATAATATTCTAAAAGCTGAAATGGGAATTTGCTTTCTTTTTTCACACCTTCAGAAACAGTTCTGAATGAAAGATCTTGGTGACTTGAGGTACTTTCTTTATCGGTATTGAGAAATATAATCCCTATTGTGGGTACATAGATCATGAGCCAACAGAAGCCCTTGAGTTGATTTGCTCGATTTACCGCCACATACTACTTACTAAACGGACTTTTAGGGGTCGGGTCTCGATCCGAGTTGTTTAGCGAATGACTCAACCAATACATCTCTACTTCGAGGTGTAAATCAATTCCACTCTTTACCCTATCCCTGTCTTAATGAAAGAATCGAATTTTCTACTTTGACCTTGCGAGCACCCACTCCAAACAGGGAGGGCGAACTCTTATCTCCCCGATCTCCAGGACCGCAAAATAGATGGCATTTTCTGTCTTCTTAGCCGACGTAAGACCTTCATCCGGCAGCAAAAAGCTTTCCCTTGGAGCAGCTCAAATGTCTTCTGGGTATGAAGAAGCAGGAGTGCACCACATGCAGTGCACAGCTAACGCACAAACGCGCCATCCATCAGACGGCCACGGCGCGGCGTCGCGCGATCAGATGACCACCGTGGATGCTGAAGTTTCGCCTAACATGGGCGATAGAAAAACAATTCAGAAGATTACTGTGCTGATGTGAATACGGCATGGAGAGAATAAATGAAGCTGAGGCGAGCAGAGCAGGCACACCAACCCCGTCAAGCAAGGCGTGCCAGTTCCTCCCCCAGCTCCATGGTCAAGGTAGAGGACTCTGGCTAATGCCAATCATCTTCTTGTTATCAATGAAGACTATGGCTAATGCTCCTTTAATCGAAGTCCTGCAAAGATATTTAAATCGACGGCATACCCATGGCAGTTCAGTAATCGTGGTTGCAAATAAAAAACAGTTCAGAAATAGAGCATTCGGTGATGAATTGCAAATAAAAAGCAGTTCACATGTAATTCAAGGCATTCTTACAGTCTGCCAAGCTCTCCTAATCCTTCTAGCAAAATACTCGCTCTCGTCGTTCATTTGGCAGGCTTGGTCCTGCTGACATCCAATCCACCAGACTAATAGTCACTAGCCAAGCAGGCTTCCACACAGGAGCGCCCTCAGATCTCTGTTCTTGACAAACAATGCTAGGGGCCGTTTGATTCAGAATATCATGGGATTATTGTAAAATTGGATCCTATAGGAGATTTTCCTATAAAAGTTGTTTGATTCTTAGAATTACTAGAAGGATACCCCGCGCGTTGCGGCGGGATCCATTTAGGAATTATAATAAATTTTATATGCATCATTTCGAAATAGAGGGAGAGGGTCCTCAATGTCCTTTTCTAAAAACACATGTATGATAAATTTTTCCAACACATATGTATGAGAAGCTCGACCAAGTGGTTGAACAATAAAAAAAACATGTATGATAAATTTTGTTGTCTAAATAAATATGTAAAACTCAGTTGAACTCGACATAGTAAATTTAATAGACATATGATGGATGTGTATTATAAATTGTTATTTTGAACAAATGGATGGTTTAACAAATGAATAATATGTGGCTTGCATGTGATGATTAATAAATATAAGTGGAGATGACATGGACTATTGATTGGCTAATAGGATGGATGATGTGGATAGCTTGCATGTTGAGATAGAAAAATAATTAATGCATGTATAGATATCCTTTACATGTGACCGACATTAGTGATGCAGAATATCTGTCGCGCCACTAATAATTTGTTACAAGCGGTGTAGTGGCACGCCAAAAATAACTTGTCCATCTTCCGGGACATGTTGTGTTATATCTGACCCACACCACCTGTGGCCGGTTACTAGTGGCATGGTAATTTATTTAACATATCACTCATGTTTTAGGTAAACTAGAAGGATACCCCACACGTTACTGCAGGGACTGTTCTAGAAACTATATTGTAAACAAAAATTTATAAAAAATATTGTAGATTATGGTTTCTATGTGAAAATACGAAATTCAATTGATCATAGTATATAAATTCCAAATTATTAATATGAATAATTGGATGGTTTAAGAAATGGATGATGTACTAGTTTACAGGTAGTGATTAAGGGCATCCACAATGTGCGAAAAAAAGCACACTTTAAATCCTATGTGGCATCTTTTAAGTTGACCTTATACATTGTAGAGAAAAATGAATCTATCCATAAGGCTAAGGTGCACCTCAAACTTATGGGTTGTCCACAAGCAATAAAAAAATATTTCTCTCTCTTCTCCCCCTCACATATGTGTGCATACCAATAATACACGTGGGTTCTGTCTTATGGCTAAGCCTCACTTATACATTGTGAGAAACTCCATAAGACAAGTGGGCCCTGATAAATATTTAATAAAGATAACATGGACAATTGATTGCTTAGACTAGTCATAGTGGGAAGTATCATATAAAAGTATCATGCACATGATACTAATATATGATACTACATCCCTAATGCATAGTATCATATAGGAGTATCATAATCACCTTCTATTTATTATTTTGTAGAATCTCAATGCAAATATGTGTACAAGATTTGTTTGTCATTAATTTTCTTAGTTTTACGTGCCATGATACGGTATCTACCTATGTTACTCTAATCTCCTCTCTCTTCCTTAATTGCATGTCACATCAGCTTTTTTGTGGGACCAAGTTGCATGATACTACCTATGATACCACCACTATGGCTAGTCTTAGGAGAGTAGATGATGTGGATAGCTTGCATGTTAAGATAGAAAAATCATTAATGCATGTTAGTGGGATTTTCTTTAGAAGAAGTATAGATAGATAGATAGATAGATAGATAGATAGATACGAGTGACACTTGTGCCCGACACCACTAGTAACATGGTCAGCCCACTAAAGCACCTCTCCTCTCTCCATCTGTGTACCCCAAGACGTTGTTCGCCTCCCCTCCGTTGCCGACTGCTTGACCCTGCCTTGATGCCGCAGGTCTGACCCACCTCTATGTGGCCGCCTCCTCCCCCTGATGCAGCCGGTGAGCTTCCACCTCCCTCTTGTGGTTTTAGTGTTAGTTGATTTAGTAGATTTATGTGTTAGTTGATTTACTAGATATAGTTGTTAGTGTAATTAGTTGATTTAAGTGTTGGGAAATTGATCTAGGTGGTAGTTGATTCAGTATTTGGTAGATTTAGATGTTAGGTGAGCTCCCCACCGTCGTACACGGCGTTGTTGTACCATGGTGTGAGGCGGAAGGGGGTAATACTTTTTTTAGCGAAAGGGGTAGAATACTTGGGGGCGGAGATCACCGTTGGTGACCAGAAGCGTTGGTTTGGAACAACCCCGGAGTTGGCGGCGCGCACCTAAGCGATTGCTTAACGCACATAGTTTTCTTCATGCTAGTATTAGAGATGTTGATATTGTGGTTGAGTAATGTTTAATTTGTTAATGAACACACACACACACACACACACATACATGTTTGTGTTTTCTTCATGTTGCAAGTATTATAAATATTGGTAGCATTAGTGTCGTGGGATAATCACGGCAGACGTTACCGGGGGTAACTTATCTTGGGGCAATTCGACTCTGGTGTTTGGGAGAGGGTTTAGCTCAAGGGAAACCATGTTATCAATCGATCTGGTAGCTCTGGAAATCAAGTCGCCGAGTCTCCGATCTAAGTTTTCAGTATCAATTCTTGTATTACAGGGAAATTCGAATATCTGGTGAAGCTCGTCGTCTTTCTGAGCCTAGGAGCCGGTTTATATCTTACCCGGCCCCCTGGCTTCCTATCCAAGGCACACCCGGAATCTTACCCAGTCACCGCATACAAACCCTAAGTTTCCTTATCGTAACCCACAAGCCGGGTTACGAGGCCTACACTACTTCTTGGGCCTCCCAGAAGCTCCTTTTCCTTGAGCCGGGTCTTGCGCGGTTCCCTTTGGGCCGAGTTACACCTTGGCATTGGCCTACCGGGTTATCATCCCTCCATCAATAGTCCCCAGAATAGCTTGGGCTTCGCAGGGTCAACCGTGAAGCGCATGCTATTCCCTGCAAAATAATAAACATACAAGTTCATAAAATGCCGGGTTAGGATGCTTTGATAATAGCTAGGCCTAACTCTGTAGGTGGTCCATATTGCAACCCGGCTTTCCCCGAATCTAGTATTACTTTCCCGGGTTAACACTCCGAGAAAGCACACAAGACCCGGACTCGCATCACTCGCCTGTCAGTCCGAATATCGCGCTTATAATCTGTTTCAATCTTTTCCGGATATCACGTAACGGGTGCCTTCAATGCTTATCCCTGGAAATCCGGCTAATTATCTTTTTTCCGAAAATTTGGTTCCTGCCGCTCAAACCTAGGGCGCTTCGTCCCGCACCTATAAATAGGTGTTCTAGGGGTAACCCTAGATCGAGCACCTCACTTCCCCCCATTTCTTCGTCTCCATTCCCTCTCGGCGCCCTCTCCTTCGAGCTTGCGCCCGCGCTGCCACGCCGTCCACGAGCACGTTACCGGAGACGAGCCGCCGCCGTCCGCGCACCGCACCCGTCCCTGCAACGCCGCCGTTGACCTCCGCCGCGGCGCCCTCGAGCAGCTCACCGGAGGGCCTAAGGGATCGCCGCCGTCGCGCCATCCGCCGTCGTTGCGTTCTCTTCCCCAATCCCACCGGTAAGCCTCCTTATTCCATAGATCTCACCTTCAATTTCACTTGGCTAGATTGGATTTAGCTCCGCCCATAGATGTCTTTCTTGCTTCGTGTTAGTTGGGTGATCCACGCTTCGTTCTGCCACAACCAATACTCAAGTTAGATCCAGTAGTACACCTCACAACATATCCCCATTGCTTGCGGTCATAAATTTTCCCATAAGATTTTCCGCCTAGATCCAATCTGCCAAGATTTCTTGTTAATATTATTCCCTAAGTCTCATGTTGTTTACACTTTGTGCTTTGTCTTCTTTCTAGATCACGTCCATGGCACCCAAAGCCAGCACGAAAACGAAGGGGAAACAGCCGGCCAAGGTGAAACCGAGTCAGTCGATCTCCGCCAATTGGGCGAGATCCACTGTGACCAAGGCCAAATTGGACGAGCTCGCAGAGTCGGGCGTCCTCCCCGCCCGGGAAGATATCCACTGGCGTGTCCCTGGGGAGGAGACTCGGCCCACTCCGGGTATAGATGAGGTAATATGCTTCGTAGAACACGTGATCCGGGGTTTCTGTCCCCCGGGTCACCCTTTCTTCCGCGAATTACTGAACCACTACGGTCTCCGAGTTTTCGATATAGGACCCAATTCCATGCTCAACATCACCCATTTCATTGTCTTGTGCGAGTCATACCTATGCATTCCTCCAAACCTCGCATTCTTTCTTGAGCTATTCCAGTGCAAACCGTGCCGCGAAAGCGGTGACGGGGCCCTCCTGGTTTGCGGGGGGGGGGGGGGGTTGTATCCAAAGAAGAAAGAATTCCTTGATGCCGACTTTAAGCCTTAACTCTCATGTCAAACACTGGCAAAAGACCTATTTCTATTGCCAGGACACCTCCTCACCCGGCGAAAAGACATTGCCGGGTTTCTCCGAAAATCTGCTCACACTTTCCGACAATATTAGCTCTTATGCCTCTGAGTCGGATTGGAAATCTATTCAGCCCCTCCTCGCCAAACTCGCTGTACTCTCGGCCCAAGGCCTCCTTGGGCTTAACTTAGTCAAAACCTGGGTAACCTTTCGGATCCAACCCAATGCTGTACGGCCCAAACTCATGTGTGATTACTCTAGGCATGTCACGGATTCCCTTCGTTACTCGCTGAGGAATTACCCAGCCGCTGACGCGAACAAGATTATCAAAAACTTCCTGACCGAGAAGATGGAGGTGATCCGGACTATAGCCGGCCTGGACCCCTACACGCGGGATAACCCGGCTCCAGCAGTAAGATCCGGCCCTTGCTCTTTATCCGACTGACATTCTTCTGGTATGATTGCTAACCTTTACAACTGTACGTTTATCTCAGGAAGATAGCGCCTTCTGGAAGATTGAGACCCCGCCTCCTTCCGAGAACTCAGAGGAGGACGAGGAGCCGGCTGACTCAGACGAAGGTAGCATCCGGGTTTCACTCATTTCCATAACTTTTGACTTTACTTTTCCCACTTGTTTTCCTTTTCCGACAATATGCTATGCTTTCCAGGGTTAGAGGATGAGGAGGAGACTCAGTCGGACGAAAGTGAGGCTGAGCCGGACGTCGAAGTTGGAGCTAAGAGGAAGCCCCGAAGGGTAGTATTCAAGGTTCCGTATTCCTCTATCGCCCCCAAACCATATTCATTCGCTAACATGTGCGAGCTTAACCAACGCTTGTCCGATTCGCCACACTTGAAGGAACCCGCTCCAGTCAAGCGCAGGGTAACCCAGAACTCCCCGGGTGATGACCCTCTCAACCCGGGTATCCCTTCGTCCCCAGCTCGCCGTGCCGCTATTCCCCAGATCCATCCTTCCGATTCTCCTCGAAAATATCCTTCTCCCAATCATCCACTAGCCGGACAATTCCGGGTCTCACTTTTGGACCCCTTGATAGCCTCCTCCGGGTCTAGCAACGATCTTCCCGCGGATTTCTTCGTGAATACCGGGTAGGCTATCTTTCTTGCTACTCAGTGCGCTAATTCTTCCCGTAAATTTCATCTATCGTGTACTAACTACTATTTTTATTTTCCTCAGAGCCAAGGTCACAACCAGTGACCCGGACGATATGGACGTGGATAACCCGGCGATGGAAGAGCCGGTAGATACTATGAAGGCCGCGGCTGGCAGCGCTGAAGAAGAAGAAGAAGACCGGCTGAAAGACCCGGCCGATCAGGAGGCCGAGTATCCTATCCCCTCACACACACCCGGGGATGACGACGTCGTGATCCTGGGCACAGGGAGGAGTGATCCCAGTCCCAACACCCAGACGACCCGGGTGCCCACACCTAAGAAGGAGAGAACCCCGCCCCAAGATCCCGGTTCTTCCAAGCTGGAGCTCGGAAACCTCTCCTATGAAGAAATGATGGACGCGCTCTTTGCTTTGAAGACCACCGAGCGAGATATCCTGGAGGCCATGGCTGCTGAGCACCAGGTAATCCTGATCAACATTGTGCCTATACTCATCTAGTCCCCAAGTTCCGAGTTTAACTAGGCATAGTTTACTCGGTACTTCCCTTTATATCCGGCTGTTTCTTATATCCGACTAATCTTTCCTTTTCCTTTCTTCGTAGGCACAAATGACCCGGTCCGAGGAGATGTTGGCCAAAACCAATCAGCTTCTTGAGACCGAGACAAAGCTGCGCGCAGAACTTGAGGTTGAAGTAGAGAACCTTGACAAAGATGTAAAAAGGTACAAGAAGAAATGTCACAATGCCAAAAATACGTTGAAGAAGCTCTCTGCTCAAATTGCCGATACTTATCGCGCTCTTCTTGGTAAAGATCTATAACTCGCTAACTATAACCCGGGTTTTCCATTACGCACGATACCCGGGTGTTACTGCTTTAACCTTTTCTATTTATACTGCAGGTCCGGGTGACACGGCCCCAGACGAAATGACATTGAGAAGTTGAAGACACTGAAAGGCGTTATCCGGCAGTTTTCTGCCGGTACCAAGTGGATTCTGGAGGCTGTGCAGTGGCCGGCTACGGGCTATTGTGGCTTGGACACTTTGCTTGAAGCGTGCTCCACTATCCCCGAGTGGATCAACCTCTGGAAGCGTTCTTCGTGCCGGGTTGGGGTAACCCGCGGGGTTATGCTGGCCAAGGCTTATTTTCCCAAGCTTGAACCGGCAAAACTCGAGGCCGGGTTTCCCGAGTTCAACCTCGACGGCTCCAAATTTTCCGCCAAGAATTTTAAAGCTATCCAAACTGAGGTGCGTCACTCGGCGAGCACGATTGCCGACAGTCTGGAGCTAAACAGGATTGTTACGCCTTATGATGCTGAAGATAAGCCGATCAAAGCGGATCTGCCCAAGCCCTTTGATATGCTGGAGAAGTGGAAGGCGGAATCTGCCAAGAAGAGGGAGGAAGCTGCAAAGAGAAGGGCTGAGGCCGACACTGGGCCTTCCTCCTCTACACCGGCTGTCCGTCCACCAGCTCGTGCCGACTCTGCTGCTAATCCAGGTAAAGGTGCTGAGAAGACCGCTGAAGAGCAAACCCATGACCCGGCTGCCCAGGACAACGTTGAAGACTCGGCGAAGGATGCCGAGTGAAGTTTCACTTTTCGCTGCCTCAAACACTTTATTCGGCCAATGGGCATCTAAAACAATTATTCTTTTAATAGTGCGCCTGTGCGCTTTTCGATACTACTCCCTCGGTTTGTAATACGCTAAAACCTTAATAGCTTTTGTGGCCCTTCTGGCCTTTTGCATGGATTTGATATTTACTAGCTTTAAACTTTTCGTTGCTGGTTTTCCGACTTTCGCTATTTTTCCTTTTGTGAGACTCGGTTTCCGGGTCTCGGGGGTTTTGACAAGTGGATTTTTTCTAAGTCCCCAAGTCCCCAAGACTCGGATATTTGGGTTTTTAAGCTTAATAGCTAGACAATTTGTTACTTTTTTCAAATTCCCAAGTCCTCAAGGCCCGAATTTCTGAGTCTAGGGGTTTGGAGTTTTCAAAAGAGCAAACTGTTTCTGCTAAGGCCCAAACCCTAGAGTTACTCACATAGGTTTGAAGTTATGCTTAATATATCGGTTGTTAACCTTGTACTCTGCATAACTTGTGGTTTGGATGACCCTTTTGATCCTCTTTGCTGTAAGCCGGCTTTCGCGTGGATAATCAATGCTGCTATAACTGTATAAAAACAGGGTCAGGCAAGTCCCCATGGGCATCATGACTGATTGTAATTACACGCTAGCAAAGCATGCCACGTTCTTGCGAGTCACATCAAGCTTAAGCAAGAGAAATCAAGAGTTTGCAACGGCATCGTGGCCTTATAACTTAATGGCATCGTGGCCGGGTATTTGAGTTTGCAACGGTGCTATTCAAGCAATCAGCCCCCAAGACCTATATATGTAATCTTTAGAAAACTACTGTACTTATAAACAAAGGACTAATACTTACCTGAAAACATCAAAGACAGAAAGCAAAAACAGGAATACGAAAAACTTAACAAAAAACACATAAGAAAGAAACAACATCGTAGTTTAACCACCTCTTTATTGATATGAGAAAAGTTAGGTCAGCAAGCCGCCTCATTAAAAACCCTCCAGTCCCCTTAGGTACCCTGGATAGGAAAAGAGTGCGTCTGAAACCTGCTGCCTGTTACATCGTGTAGTTCCACTTGTAAGCCTAGTGTCACATCCCAGTTTTTGGACTCTTGGACAGTGCTCAAAAAGACAACTATTAGGGCCAACAAATTATTTTTATAACAACATGATTGTTTGAACTAACTTGTTTTATGATCTTAATCATATTTGCAACATAAGTTTTCTTTCATTATAAAACCAACACCATATGTTTCTGAAAAATATTCCTGATATTTTTCCCTAATGTTTTCTTATTATTACCTTGAGTGTTGATTGTGTTTTAGATTATTTTTATGACTTGTTATCCTTGTTTTTAGGTACTGGTTGTTTGCTAATTTTTCATAATAGATGGATTCCAAAACCTCTAGTAAACAAGAACATAGTGAATAAATAGTCTATTCAATTGTGGTGTGTTTGCTTGTTGTTTGGATTTTGTTGGAATGTTTTACCTTAGCATGAGTTTATACTTGTGTTATGCTTGTGTTTAAGAGTATCTTGTGAAACTAAAACATCCAACTAAAATCATGAACACATAAAGTGATAGTTGCTTGTGGTGAGTAATACCCACTGCCATGGGTATTATTCTGTCTGTTTGCTTTACCTTAGCAACCTAACCTTTTGCACCCACAGGCTATATTTTTAGCTTCTTGTATATCTTATTATGAGAGTGGTACACCACTCCCTATATGGTATGTATGATGTGGGATATGGTTTTCTAAACCATACATAGTGCCTGACGATAGTTTTGGTCCGTGAGAGTTATGTGAGATAGTTTTCGCGATATCGTCTCGAGAGAACTCGAGAGTGAACATTTGTTGCTTTATGTGTTTCTTAGCTTAGTTGTTTGCCTTTTAGACCTGAGTATGTGTCTTTTATTTCCTTTACGATGCTAGAACGCGAAGAATAAGAAGAAGCAGTTGTGGAGCTGTGCGTCAAGTTCAAGTTGCTTCAAGGCCAGGGACATTAAGAGACTTGAGGCAAGCCATCCTGATGCTTGCTGATACAATACTTATCATTATCTATCGTGCATGTTTTACCTCTGAAGTTTTACCAAAACTTGATTATCAAAACTATTTTTGATGTGGCTATTACTGCTATTCTATTATATAGGTTACTATCATGCTAGTAGTTAAACTTGGTAATACCAAGCCCATAAGCCACCATATGGTATTTATTACCATCAAATATACTAGTCCCTAAGTGGACACCCTAAAATTGTGATTTTACAAAACAAAGGCTTTCTGGAAAACCCGGAGGAAAGGCGGATCCTTATTCTCCGGAGGAATGTGGAAGTGGTCATTTTTGGGAAATTGCTGTTTTCAAAAATGACACATAACCTAGTCTTCGCCGGACAACCTTTACTGTACTGCCACTCTACCCCTATATGGGTATGGGGCCTATCTAGATGCTTGAACTGGTTAGTGTATGCTTTATTCCAAAGTGCTATAGAGAAGCGGATTCTCTGAACCGAAGTGTCGCCAGGAGGGAGAAACGGGACATACACAGTGTGGGATTAATTTTCCCTCCGGATGCGACAGCTGGGCCTCCCGACTAGGCAGGGCGGGACCTGATGCCGGGGAGACAACCCATCTGAAGGGATGAGCACATACTAGCTTGTGTCAGAGTGGACAGTTAGGATCAAATTCTCTGGTGCTTGCATATCGCTGTGACGATCCATGGGTGGTCCATGGCAGAGTTTTGGATCTAGTGGATGTGTACACCTCTGCAGAGTAGAACTTTTTCGAAGAAGCCGCGTCCTCGGATATGGACAGTTGAATGGCCATGTAGCTAGCATTGTGTCTATGCTTTTCAAAAAGATGTTTTGAAAAGGAGTTTTGAACTCGGGAAGTTCGGAAAGGAAGGAAAGCTTGTACCGTGGAGGTACTGATGATGGAAAGCCAGAAGTTGTCTTACAAACTAAAAAGTTTTGCAAATAAAACTTTTCCACTCTAAGCAAGAATTCTGGAAACTGATTCCAAGAAGTTTTGCAAAGAGAAAATTCCCTTTTTAAACAAAAGTTTAACAAAACCTCTTGTACATGTGATATCTACAAGAGAAATAAAACTATATTATTTTCTTCTGAAGTATCTTCTTCAACGAAGGTACAGATTAATTTGACTGCAACTGTGGTGTCATCCTATATGAACCCCATTGATAGTGAACCCTATTTATAGCCTACCTATTCCACCATATAAGCATACTTGCATTTTGGTAAGTCACATGATGGATGTCTTGCTGAGTACATTCAAATGTACTCATTATGGTTTCGCCCCTGCTATCTACTTGCCAGACTTTGAGAAGGAGTCTTCGAAGGAGATCAACGAGGAGGAGTACGAAGCTGATGGCATTGCAAACTAGGATCGTCTCCGGGTCAGCAGCCTGTAGGTTAAGGCGTGACTTGGGCTCTACTGCGTTATGAGTATTTAGTCTTCCGCTGTGTGTGTTGTGTGTTGTCCTGCGTGGCATCCGTTTAGGCTTGGTCCAGTGACCATGCCCCTTTTGTAAGTATTTATGCAACCGTGTAATGGATATTGTATCTGTGTACCAACTTGATATGTTGTTCACGACTGAATTCCTGGGATCGTGAATGTATGCATATCGAAGGTGTCCTTGAACAGTGTTTCGAAGGGAGGACCTTACACCTAGTCTAGTCTAGGTGTAGTAGGGACTTAGATGGGCCACGTTCCATGGTCTTTCCCTCTCTTGCATAGATGAAGTGGTATGAGCGGTGTCATTGACAGTATCCGACTCTTCCCTTGCATCTACCAAGTAATATGTTCCGTTGTGCAAATTCCGGCTTACGATGAACGGTCCTTCCCATGGTGGAGATAGCTTATGTTTTCCTTCCTTTGACTGTACCAGGCGCAACACCAGGTCTCCTTCCTGGAAGACCCGAGTTTTGACTCGCCGGCTGTGATACCTCCTAAGATCCTGCTGATATATGGCTGATCTCTCCAAAGCTTGTTCTCTGTGTTCTTCTAGCATATCCACAGTGTCCTGCCGGTTCTTCTCGTTCTCTACCTCGACGTAAGCCGACACTCGGGGCGAGTCGTGAATAATATCACTCGACAACACTGCTTCTGCACCATAAACCATGAAAGTCGGGGTCATCTGAGTAGATCTGTTAGGTGTAGTGTTAATTCCCCAAACCACCGATGGTAACTCCTCCACCCATGCTCCAGCAGCTCTGATGCACGGGACTCGCAACCGTGGCTTTAGTCCACGAAGTAATTCCTGGTTTGCCCTTTCCACTTGTCCATTAGCTTGTGGATGGGCTACTGAGCCTATGTCAAGCCGGATACCATTGTTCCCACAGAATTTTTCCATCTCACCAAGGGACATGTTGGTTCCAGTGTCTGTTATTATGCTGTGAGGATACCCAAACCTGTAGATGATTCTTTTTAAGAACTTGACTGTTGTGATTGCTTCGCAATTGGTAACTGGCATAACTTCAACCCACTTTGTAAATTTATCGATGGCTACCAAAAGATGGGTCTTTTTGCAGGGTGACATGTGGAAGGGGCCCACTATGTCCATGCTTCAAACAGCGAACGACCAGGTTAATGGGATTGTTTGCAACTCCATAGCCGGCACATGGATTTGGCGAGCGTACCTTTGACATCCGTCGCACCTTGCCACCAAGCGCTTCGCGTCTGCTAAGGCTGTGAGCCAAAAGAAACCGTGTCGATATGCTTTGGCCACAAGGGATCTTGTGGATGCATGATGCCCACAATCACCTTCATGGATCTCTTTCAGAATCTGCCGGCCTTCTTCTGGTGCTACACAGCGTAAATGACTCCTGCTGCACTCCTTTTATATAACTCGCCATTGATGATGGAATAGCCCTTTGCTTGTCTCACGATTTGCCTTGCTAAGACTTCCTGTGGTGGTAACTCGCCCCGTGATAGATAAGCTAAAAACGGCTCTGTCCACTCGGGAACAGCACGTATCGTGGCCACGAGCTCCAAATCCGGGTCTTGGTTAGCCACCTCTTCCTCAGACTCGGTTTTAACAGATGGCCGCCATAACTCGTCCAGGAAAACATTGGGTGGAACCGGCTCTCTGCGCGAGCCGAGTCTTGCGAGCGCATCTGCTGCCTCGTTTTTTCGCCTGTCATTATGCTCCACCTCATACCCGGAAAAACACCCGGCAACCCTGTCCACCTCTCTGCGATATGCTGCCATAGTTGCATCCTTCCTATCCCAGGTTCCTGAGACCTGCTGCACCACAAGATCCGAATCTCCATAGCACCGTATCCGCCTGATGTTCATCTCCTTGGCTATTCTCAATCCGTGTAATAATGCCTCATACTCGGTCACGTTGTTGGAGCAATCAAAGTGAATTTGCAACACGTAGCTCAGTTTATCTCCTTTGGGTGAGGTAAGTACCACCCCAGCTCCTGATCCCTCGTACTGCTTAGAACCATCAAAGTGCATCACCCAAGACTCGAAACTTGGTGTCATTGTGGGCATGCTCGTGTGAGTCCAATCATTGATGAAATCGACTAAAGCTTGAGATTTGATTGCAGACCTGGGCTCGTAGTTGATGTGATAATCTCCCATCTCAATGGCCCACTTGGCTATTCTACCTGTTGCATCTGAGTTTCTGATAATATCCGACATTGGTATGGAACTAACCACTGTTATGGGGTGTTCCTGAAAATAGGGTTTCAATTTCCGGCTGGCCATGAAGACCCCGAAAACCAGCTTCTGCCAATGTGGGTAACGCTGCTTTGCTTCCGATAGTACCTCGCTTACGTAATAAACCGGCCTCTGTACCGGGTGATCTTTTCCATCTTCTTTACGCTCAACAACGACCACTGCGCTAACCGCCCGGGGCCCAGCCGCAATGTATAGTAACATGGCCTCCTTAGGACCCGGAGCTGCTAAGACTGGTGCCTCAGATAACTGCTTTTTTAGTGCTTCGAACGCCTCATCGGCCTCTTGGTCCCAGACGAACTTGTCGGATTTCCTCAAGAGCCGGTATAAGGGTATTGCCTTCTCTCCCAGCCTGGATATGAACCGGCTTAATGCTGCTACGCAACCTGTAAGTTTTTGAACATGCTTCAGGCTTTCCGGCTTTTTTAGACTCTGAATAGCTTTGATTTTATCCGGGTTTGCCTCGATTCCTCTCTCGGAAACAATTAATCCGAGTAATTTTCCAGCTAGGACTCCAAATACACACTTTGTGGGGTTAAGCTTCATCTGATACCTTCTCAGGTTCCTGAATGTTTCCTTTAAGTCGTCAATGAACGTTTCTGCCTTTCTTGTCTTGATCACCACATCATCAACATAGGCGTGAACATTACGTCCAATCTGATCCTCAAAACACTTCTAAATGCATCGCTGGTAGGTTGCGCCAGCGTTCTTCAGTCCAAAAGTCATGGTCTTGTAACAGAAAGCTCCAAAAGGGGTTATGAACGATGTTTTCTCCCAATCTTCCTTCTTGAGCTTGATCTGATGATACCCGGAATATGCATCCAGGAAACATAGTAGGTCACTTCCAGCCACTACATCTATGATCTGATCTATCCTTGGAAGAGCAAACGGATGTTTTGAGCAATGCTTGTTGAGACTCGTGTAATCAATGCACATCCTCCACTCATTACTCTTTTTCATTACTAGAACCGGATTTGCCAACCAATCCGGGTGGAAAACTTCCATCATAAAGCCGGCCGCAAGTAGCCTGGCTATCTCTGATCCTATAGCCTTTCTTCTTTCCTCATTCATTTTTCTCAGGCCCTGCTTCACAGGCCGGTATTTAGGATCAACATGCAAACTGTGCTCAGCTAACTCGGTCGGGATACCCGGCATATCACTGGGCGTCCAAGCGAAAACATCTTGATTTCCGCGAATGAATTCAATGAGTGCCTCTTCTTGCTTACTGTCTAGGTTAGATCCTATAGCAAATTTCTTGGAGGGATCACCTTCAACAAAAGCCACCATCTTTGTGTCATGTGCTGCCTTGAACTTTGCTCTCTCATCCTCCGTATTTGGCCTTTTCAACGTTGTTCTGTCATCCGGGTCTACTTGAGACCGGTAATACTTGAGCTCTTCCTTTCTGCAAGCTTGTTCTGCCATTGCCGCGTCTCCTTCGTCACACTCAGCTGCTATAACCCGGCTCCCATGTATGGTGATGGTTTGCTTGGGACCCGGGATCTTTAGCTGTAGGTATACGTAACACGGCCTGGCCATGAACTTGGCGTAAGCCGGCCTTCCAAACAGCGCGTGATAGGGGCTGCGCAACTTTACCACCTCGAATGTGAGCCACTCCACTCGGAAATTTTCCTTTGATTCTCCAAAAGCGACCTCCAATGTAATCTTCCCTTCGGGGCACGCTGAGTGACCCGGCACAATCCCATGAAAGACTGTAGAACTTTTCTGTAACTGGGACTCCTTGAGACCCATGCGTAGGAAAGTTTTCCAATATAGGATATTGATGCTACTTCCGCCATCCATTAGCACCTTTTTCAACTCATAACCATTAACTTGTGGTGCAACCACCAACGCTAAGACACCCGGATGTTCTATTCTTTCCGAGTGATCCCTTCTGCTCCATGTTACCTCTTGATCCGACCATCTCAAGTACCTCGGAACAGCTGAAGAAATCGAGTTTACTGCCTTTTTGAGTATCTTTCTATCCTTGTTAGAAGTTCCTGTAGTGTGAACGTGGTACTGCCCCAGCTGCTTGGAAGCCTCCCGCGCCTCCTTGGTTGTTATCCGGATTGCCACCTCCTGGGTTGCCTGCTGGGGGTGGGCCGTTGCCCGGGTTACCACCCGGACCCGGTACTGCTCCCCGGCCTACACCTCGCATTGCCTTTTGTATTTCTTCATTCTTCCATCTTTGTAAATCCACGCACTGTTCCAGCGAATGATTAGCCGGCCTGCCGTTCCTGCTATGACGCGGACAGGGCATCCTGAAAGCCTCTATATGATTAGCCGGCCTTGGCGGTCCTTGGTAATTTCCTCCATTAAAGTTACATCCGTTGAAATTTCCTTCTGCTCTGGGTTTGGAAAACCCGGCTTCTGTATTGGCGACAAACTCGGAACTTCCCTCGTACGGGCGCTTGTTCTGGTTGTTTCCATTATTTCCTCCATTGTTACCCGGCGCAGATCCATTGCCGGGTCTTCCGCTATTGCTCGCATTAGCTTTTGCTTTATTGTCATCAACATCCTCCTCTGTGGTATCTGTGGCGGCGTGCTTGTTGCACGCGTCCATCAACTCTCCCATAGTAACCTCCGAAGCATTCCGACTAGATTTCATGCGCGTCAGCTTTTGCACTAAGGGTATGTACTTGCATGTTTTTGCCATGGCCTGTAATGCATCTTTTGGTTGAATATCCGTGGACGAGTGGAGTATCTCCATAACCCGACGCACCCAACTGCGCGCCGACTCTCCCTTCTTCTGGACACATCGCTCTAAATCATCAATTGTGAACAACTTCCTGCACGTTCCATGAAAGTGCTTGACAAAGGCCGTTTTCAGCTCGCTCCATGAATTGACGGACTTTTCGGGTAGATTATTGAACCATAATTTTGCTGCTCCCTCTGACATCATCAGGTACATAAACTTGGCTTGAAGATTTTCAGATGCATTGCGAATCGACATGGCCATCTCATAACTACTCAGCCAGGTTTCTGGATCCATAGTTGGCTCGTAATTGACCACTTTACCTGGTTCCTTGAACTTATCCGGGTAAGGCTCGGCTCTGATGGTGTCCGACAAACACTTAGGCCCGGCTAAAATTGCCGGTACTGGCCTCACCCAGGAAACATGTGATCCGGCTGCAGGTACGGCGGGGGGTGCAACCGCTACCGGCCCTCGTACCGCAGACCCGGCTGCTGCGCGCCTGGCTCGAGAACTGTCCACGATAGCTTGCGCCGCTGATACTGCCAGTGTTGCTGGTCTACAGGGAGGAGGCAGCATTTGCTGCTGCTCTGCCCTCCGCCGTGCTGAGCTCGTCTGAATATTGCCGGTATTTCCGTTATGCCGGCTAACATACGGCGTTCCATGCATTCCACTCCTGTTATCCGGGTAATTGGCTTGCTGAGCCACTGCTGTGCGCAATAGATCTATCGCCCGCCGGGTCTCCTCCGCATGGGGTGACTCTCTTACGGGGATGCGATCCAATGCCAATGTTGCTGCATATACATTATCCATGGGGTTATTGAAGTGACCTGGTGGAGTGTGAAATCGTGGCGGCAGTGGTGGTGGTGCTTTATTGCCAGTTACGATCCCTGTTTGCAATGTGGGTAACCCGGCTTGTATGTTTGCCGGCTGTCCTCCCAAGGTTGCAGGCTGATGTCCGGTTTCCTGATTCACAGCCGGAATTGGTTGATCCTGGGGTGTGATAAACAGCGCGGCCGGGTTTAAAGTTCCTCCTGTTGCCGGTAATCTCGTTTGGTATCTCTGATTGTGCATCCTGGTCGACTGAACCTGGAGCCGGTTTTCCAATGCTTCCGCTGGCGCTGGCGCGCTGCTATCCCCTGTCTTTCAGCTTCCATATCTCTCCTCTGCTGATCCAATGCACGGCGGGCCACATCCAGATCCGCAGCGCGTGCCGCCGCGTTTTCCGGGGTTAACACCGTTGCTAGCACCGTAGGATCCAAGATCAGGTTATTATTGAACAAAGCCGGATTTCGCGGATTCGAGGGCCCTGCTCCTGGCGTTCTGTTCGTCATAAACCCAAACATGTTTCTTTGCAATTCGCTTTTCGGGGTATTGCTGGTGACTGAAGCCGACTCTCCGTCAACCCGGGCTATGACCGGGTTTCCATCAACCGGATTTTGTTGCTGAGCCAGCGCTCGCGCCGCTCCGACCGCGGCCGTAGTCACGTCCCCCTGATTAAGATTGGTTGCAGGGGCCGTGTAGACCGCGACCTGGCGCGCGATGCCTGGTGCGGATTCATATTCTTCCTCATCACATCTATCCTCTTCGTACCAATCCTCCAGCAGGTGCAGGATAGACTCGGTATCATCTTCCCTCGTAGCCCGGCCACGCGGGGTCCATGCCGGCTCCTCCGGCTGTTACCTCTTCGTGGTATGCTCTTCTATCGGATCGATCGTCCCGACCGACTCTTGCCCATCCGACTGAACGCAGGTCGCTCCTCCTGACACGGAATCATATTCAACATCATCAGGAATTGAACCGGACGTACGTACCATGCCGACAAAGACGTTGACCCGGCCAATTGTGACGATAGATCCGGCATCTAGCAAATCCGACTCTGGCCCCCAGCCAAAATCGTCCACCATCTTCTCTCCTTCGGGGTTGGTGTAGATCTCGCCGATGACGAGGTTCTTCATGCTCTCCCGAGCTTCTCCCGTGATGTAAATACCCTTGGACGCAGGCCCCACGGTGGGCGCCAACTGTCGTGGGATAATCACGGCAGACGTTACCGGGGGTAACTTATCTTGGGGCAATTCGACTCTGGTGTTTGGGAGAGGGTTTAGCTCAAGGGAAACCATGTTATCAATCGATCTGGTAGCTCTGGCAATCAAGTCGCTGAGTCTCCGATCTAGGTTTTCAGTATCAATTCTTGTATTACAGGGAAATTCGAATATCTGGTGAAGCTCGTCGTCTTTCTGAGCCTAGGAGCCGGTTTATATCTTACCCGGCCCCCTGGGTTCCTATCCAAGGCACACCCGGAATCTTACCCAGTCACCGCATACAAACCTTAAGTTTCCTTATCGTAACCCACAAGCCGGGTTACGAGGCCTACACTACTTCTTGGGCCTCCCAGAAGCTCCTTTTCCTTGAGCCGGGTCTTGCGCGGTTCCCTCCATCAATTAGAGATGTTCAAACTATAATATTTGTTTAAATTGTCAACATGAATGCCGCAAATAAATCGTTTGGGCACAAAGTGTGGCCATGGTGACGCCTTAAGACCGTGCTAACAAGTGGTTCACTAACTCGAATTTACGTTGTTGCGTGTCGAAACATGGGCACTAGGTGAAAGAGAATTTCCTAATCCCTTGAGTTTTGTGTGTTTGTTAACAACATAAATGATATCTAATTGTATGTTGAATGTTTAAGGTACATATATTACCAGCACAAAGCGGTGTCGAAGTTATGGTGAAGGAGAAAAACATTGCGGGCTGTTTTTCCCCGTTGAGGAGAGGTTTCTGTTGGAATCGGGATTCATTCCGGAAATTCCGGAATGAGATTGTCTTGCTTTTATGGGAGGCATCATGCATGTGTGTATTGAAGTCTCACTCTTCAATTTGAAGACATGGAAGTAGGAGATTGGAGAAGTAGATGGCGGATTTTTGAGTCTCATTCTTCAACTTGAATAAATAGACACATGTGTATCTTGAATAGTGATCCATTATCACCAAGCAATACTTCTTGCCTCCAAAACTTGTGTCGGGCACATCACCAAAGAGATCAACATGGAGAAGCTCCAAGATCCTCTTTGATGAGATGATTGTCTTGCTTTTATGGGAGACATCATGCATCTTTCCTTCAACACAAGCCCTACACACACGATCTTTGGCAAAGAAAACATTTTATCTTAGTCTGGGGATGTGACCACCCTTGTGAAGACTTTGCAAAGTTCTCATGTTGATATGGGATAAACAACGATGCCACAACCACCCCACGTCGGCCTTACCGAAGAGACACATCGTTTGAGAGTTGGTGGACTCCAAAAATTCCACCACATACAACTCATTTTCGACATATCCAACGTAAGCAACATCGAGATATTTGCTCCACATGATGATCACCTTGTTAGGATCGAAGAAGAAGGAAAAACGCATCTTCCCTAAAGCACGAACCATAATCAAATTGAAACCAAGTAATTCGACAAGCATGACATTTTCAAGGGTGATATTAGGAGCAACAACCACCTTGCCGAACCCCGTTACCTTAGACTTGGACTTATCTCCATAAGTGACGGTTGCTTGATTTATATTTGGTTTCAACTCCGCCACAATTTCTTTGCTTCCGGTCATATGACTTGTACACCCACTATCAAGTATCCATTTTGCACCACCGGAAGCATAACCCTACAAGGAATCATTGACTTGAGTTAGGACCCGAGGAGGGTCCTCTCATATTAGCAACAAGGGTCTTTGGAACCCAAATAGAGTAATCAATGTAACCCTCAATAGGACCAACATATTTAGCTTGCACAACACCATAATAATAAAAAAGAAATGGTGTGGATTGTTAGTTCCCTCGGAGTCACTACGAGTAGTGTTGTCCCTAATGAGAATACCGCTCGCACTAACATTCTTCTTAGCTCTCATTTGAGAGTGCGAATACAAGGAGGTATTTTGTGTTTGGGAGAAGAAAAAAGATTTTGAATATGCCTTTTCCTTTTTCGAAGAGGCTATAGAGAAACTTTGATTTTTTCCTTTGTCTCGAACTTCGTGAAGAACTCCATTCTATCTCTCCAACAAAAAAGTGGGGCTGCGCGGGCTTGGCCTTGTTCTTGTTCTTGATCGTGAAATCCTCTGTTAGCATCCGGATTGCCCCACAATATTCCGGGTGGCCGGATTCTTTCTGGATTGCACGAAGACAGCAGAAAAACCGCTAGTTTTTTTAATGGACCTATAAATAGAAGACCCCTTCTTCTCCAAAGGGCCAGCTCGTCCAGAATTCATTTCTCTATAGATTGAGCTCACCCACCAAGCTAGATCTCCCATTTCCTCCACCCAAACTTGTTGAAACTTGAAGGATTGAAGGAGAAGGCCTGGATCTACATATTCATCAACCCGTTCTTAATTTCCCCCTCATTCACTTGTGTCGGGGGGTTACCCCCGAGTAGGGTAAAGACAGGTGGTAAAGACCGCTTACAGAAGAGAGGTTTGGTCGAGTAGCCGACTACCGGGTACTCGCTACCCGGTCGACTGCTACTCGGTCTCACCTCAAGATGACCAGAAGGAGGTATCAATCAAGTTCTGCCCTGACGAGTAGAAGGTTTGGCCCGAGTACACTTGGCGGGAACCTTTGGCGGGAAACTACTCGGGCAGGAAGTCAAAGGAGCCGTTCTGACACAGGATCCCGCGTATCCTGGGTCCGTACTTGGCAGCATTCGAACTACTGTTCACGTGGGGACGGCCTGCCTGACAGTGACAGCATGGAAGCAGGCCGTGGCAGGATAAGGGGGGCCTACTCTGTGCCTAGGTACAGTGATACCAGTCTGTCCCCTAGTTTTGCCCAACGACTTTACAGAAGCAGCCAAGATCAACGACCAAAGCTGTCAGCGGGTACTCGGAGAAAGGACAGTGTGCACACAATGTCGACACTTGTCTAAGATTTGGACGTATCCGGCTGGGCACCGTGTATATAAGGTGCCCCGCCGCCTCCTGCGCGAGGCACGTACACACATGCTCCCATAGAGGCTAACGGTTGCTCCCTGGAAACCCTAGAATCCCTAAGTTCTTGACCTAGCTCTACTCGGATAGGAGAGAAAGGCTACTCGGTAGCGTTACCATTTGTACTGTGGCTACTCGGTGAGACACCGTAATACATAGAGAAAGGCAGGAGTAGGGGTTTTACCTCCTCACGAGGGCCCTGAACCTGGGTACATCGTGTTGTTTGTGTTGTGTGGATCTTACCTCACGCGGCTACTCGTCGCGTGATCCCTCCCCGGACACCTCCAGCGTCCATCGTCCCCACATCTTTAGCCATCCCATGGCATCTGCCGTGACACCACCACGACAGTTGGCGCCCACCGTGGGGCAACCAGCGGCGCTGGCTGGAGTTTCTGTTCGGACGGGATTTTCATCGGCGGAGCGCGTAGTTTGTGGCCTTGTCCACAGATTCGGCTCCTTCGACTTCGTCACCGACAACGCCGGCTGTTTCGGCGGCATGGCCATGCCGGAGGGCGGCTCGGTGATCTCCTTCGGCTCGCATCTCGTCTACATCGCCACCGTCGCCAACAGCGCCTACCCCGAGCTGGTGCAGGACGCGGAGGATCCTCCCGCGGTGGTTGCTGCTCGCGGAAGGCCTGCATGCAGCTCCGCATGCTGCGCTGAGGTGATGGTGACGGGCTTGGCGGCAAACACTGGCGCAGCTGCTACTGGCGCTGCGGCCGTCGTCGAGGAGGTTGACGACCCGCCCGCGGGTGGCAGGACCCACCGGCCTTACGAGAAGGAGAGCAACTTGCCGCCTTCCACGTCTACGGTCATCCCCGCGTCTGCCGCGCGAACTGGCATGCCCACGCCCACCGACATCGAGCTCCTAGCCGCGAGGGAGCAGCTCGAGCGGCAACGCCAGGAGCTGCTTGCCGAGCAGGCGGAGTTGGAGAAGATCAGGCTCGAGCTGAGCTTGGACCAGCTCGAGTACAACAAGGCTCACGGCTTCACGCCGGTTGCCAGGAGGCCTAGCAGAGTAGGCGCTACGCGGCGCAACCTGGGCGCCGAGATGGCGACTGTCGCGGAGGAGCCCGCACAGTCGGCTACCGCGAACACCTTCACAAGGCCAAGGTACAGCACCCCCGCCAAGACGCTGCGAGCTGCGCAGGCTGTGGCTGCCGAGTTGCCGCGCCTAGATGGAGAGGCGCGGCTCAGGCAGCAGGAGAGGCTTAACGAGTTGGTGCTGGAGGCCGCCAGGCAGAACGAGGAGTTCCGGAAGGCCAACCCGGGAGCTGGAGCTTCGCAAGTGGTTCACTCGCACGCGGCTAGATCTAACGATCAGGCCTCGTCACCGCATCCGAGCCGCGAGAAGAGCCGCAGCGGGCGTTCGGGTAGAGACAGGCAGATGCAGGTGTATGACCCGGCTGCTGCCGCGAAACAGGTTGCTGTGCCGCAGCAGCCCGGGCAGGAACACAACGCTGCAAGAGCAGGCTCTCAAGCCCATCAAGCTCAAAGCCGTGTCCGAGAAGCCGCGCGTCCGGGTACTTCTCGGCAACCCGCAGCTCCGCCTACTCGGCAGAGGCAGCAACCGCGCCCAGTGGCACCAGTCGCCAACCCGGTGGAGCAGCCTGCAGCCATGCAGGTGGATAGGTATGATGATGGTTACTCGGCTATGGAGATGGCTGGTTATGACATCCATGACCGTGTCGGTGAGCGTGTGTTAGCGCCTGGAGATGCAAGGCACCAGCTGGACCGTATCAGCTTGTCGGCGGCTTGAGAGCACGGGTCCTCCTGGCCCCGAGTGCTTTGGCCCGCGCATCATGAACGAGCCTTCCGTGAAGGGCTTCCAGCTTGCAAGAGGCACCAAAAGCTACAATGGCAGCACCAAGCCTGAAGATTGGCTCAACGACTACGTCACCGCGGTCCACATTGCGGGTGGCAACAGGAGATGGGCGGTGCGTTATGTGCCGCAGATGCTAGAGGGTCCAGCTCGCACTTGGCTCAACAACTTGCCCAAGCACAGCATAAACTGCTGGCTGGACTTCTCGGACGCATTCGTCAGCAACTTCACCAGCACCTACAAGAGGCCGAATAGGCCACAGCAGTTGTCGGCTTGCCGGCAGCGAGAAGACGAGACGGACCGCGAGTACCTTACTCGGTGGAGCACCTTGAGGAACACCTGTGAGGGTGTGAATGAAGCGCAGGCCATCACTTGGTTTGCGCAGGGTTGCCGACATGGCAGCATGCTTTGGCAGAGATTGCAGAGGGAGATGCCGAACACCTTGGCCGAGACCATCAAGATTGCGGATCAGTACGCACTCGGCGATCCCACTCAGCCATTGATGGACTCCTCCGAGCCGAGAAGAAACTTCAACAGCAGCAAACGCAACGAGTTCCGCAACAAGCGCCGAGTAGATACTCGGTATGATCCCGAAGAGGTGAATGCAGTGAATGTTGGAGGCGGTGGTGGCCAAAGGCAGAAACCTGCTGGAGCCTACGGGCAGAACCAGAACCAGGGCCAAGGCAACAAGAAACCGTTCCGCACTGCGCAGCCGGGTAGCGGGAACTCCGAGCAGCCGAAGAAGTTTGTCTTTGATGACATGAAGGATGGTCCGTGCAGCTTTCACACTCACCACCCCTCAAGGCCTGCGAACCACACTACTCGGCAGTGCGAGTGGTGGGATGTGATCAAGAGTGATGGCTTGCCTCCTCCTCCTCCTCTGCCAGCTGCCAATGCTACTGTTCAGCCTACTCGCGCTCCCGCAACTCGGCCGCCAGTTTATCCGAGAAGAGAAAATGTCAACCAGGTGGCTTTAGGAGCCAACCGGAACTTCAACAACGAGAGATACCGCAACAACAACAACTACTACAACCGCAACAACAACAACAGAGGCAACAACAACTATCAGGGCAACAACAATGGCAACAATGGCAACAATGGGGGCAATGGCTCCAACCAGTACCAAGAGCACCATGAGAGCTATATGATCTTCACTTCTGAGGCAGTCGACAAGCAGTCACAGCACAGGCGGGCCATGGAGGTCAATGCAGTGATTCCTGCTGTCCCGCACTACATGTATTGGTGTGACCAGGAGATCAGGTGGACTCGGGCAGATCACCCCAAGGTGATGCCCAATCCGGGTACCTATGCCTTGGTGCTGGATCCCACCTTCCTGGGCCCCGAGAAGAATGTGAGATTCAGCAAGGTGCTGATCGACAACGGCAGCAGCATCAACATTGTGTACAAGGACACACTCGAGAAGCTTGGCCTGGCCGAGAACATGATGCTGCCTAGCAAGACCACTTTCCATGGCATTGTGCCCGGGATCTCTTGCAACCCGATTGGCCGAGTGTGGATTGATGTGCTATTCGGTACTCGGGAGAACTGCCGCACTGAGCGCCTGCAGTTTGAGGTGGTGGATCATCAGAGCCCCTATCATGCTCTACTCGGCAGGCCTGCTCTGAGCAAGTTCATGGCCTCTACCCATGTGGCTTACCTGAAGATGAAGATCCCCGGGCCCAATGGCATTATCACCATCTCGGGAGATTACAAGAAGTCCATGGAGTGTGCCTCTGCTAGCTCCCAGCTGGCGGAGTCAATGGTGATTGCTGCCGAGAAGAAGAAGATGTACGAAGTGGTGGCCATGGCTCAGTCCGCACAAGCTGGCGCACAAGGTGTGCCGAGTACTCAGCATGGTACTGCTTTCCAAGCTGCCAAGGAGACCAAGACAGTCCAGGTTGACCCCGAGTTCCCGGAGCGCGTGGCCATCATTGGTGCCGGGTTGGCGGAGAAATAGGAAAGCGCGCTCATCCACTTCCTCCGTGAGAATCGGGATGTGTTCGCCTGGACCAATGAAGATCTATCAGGAGTCCCGAGGGAGTTGGTTGAGCACTCTTTGCATGTGCGTCCTGACGCCAAGCCCGTGAAGCAGGCTTTACGCCGCTTCGGGGATGAGAGAAGGAAGGCCATCGGTGATCAAATCACCAAGCTGTTGATCAGCAACTTCATCATGGAAGTGCTACACCCGGACTGGTTAGCCAACCCGGTCATGGTCGAGAAGAAAAAGGAAGATCCCAAGGATGCCACCGCATGGCGCATGTGCGTCGACTACACCGACTTGAACAAGGCGTGCCCCAAGGATCCTTTCCCGCTACCTCGCATCGATCAGGTGATCGATTCCACTGCCGGCTGTGAACTGTTGTCTTTCATAGATGCCTACTCTGGTTTCCACCAGATTGCACTCAACCCTGCTGATCAAATAAAGACTGCTTTCATTACCCCGTACGGGGCTTATTGCTATCGTGTCATGTGTTTTGGCCTGAGGAATGCGGGTGCAACCTATCAGAGATGCATGCAGAAATGCTTGCATGACCAGCTCGGCAAGAATGTGCAGGTGTACGTAGATGACATTGTCATCAAAACGAATAAAACACATACTCTGCTTGCCGACCTGGAGGAAACCTTTGCTAACCTACGCAGGTACAAAATGAAACTGAATCCGAGTAAGTGTACCTTTGGTGTACCAGCTGGAAAGCTACTCGGTTTTCTGGTTTCTAGTCGGGGCATTGAAGCCAATCCGTCTAAGATAAAAGCTATTGAGAGCATGTCTTTGCCGAGATCATTGAAGGATGTGCAGAAATTCACGGGTTGTCTGGCATCTCTGAGCCGCTTTCTTGGCCGAATGGGCGAGAAGGCTCTGCCTCTGTACCAGCTGATGAAGAAGAGTGACAAGTTTGTCTGGACTCCACAGGCGGATGTGGCATTCAATGAGCTGAAAGCAATGCTGGTTAGCGCTCCTGTCTTGGCTAGTCCGCTACCCAAGGAGCCTATGCTGCTGTACATTGCCGCGACTAACCGAGTAGTCAGCGTGGTGATAGTGGTGGAGCGAGAAGAAGAAGGCAAGAGTGTGCAGCGCCCAGTCTATTATCTCAGTGAAGTGCTGTCCAGTTCCAAGCAAAACTATCCTCACTACCAGAAGATGACGTATGGTGTGTACCTGGGCGCCAGGAAGCTAAAACATTATTTTCAAGAGCACCCCATCACTGTTGTGAGCTCTGCTCCCATCTCGGACATCATGGGAAACAAGGAGGCGAGTGGCAGAGTAGCCAAGTGGGCGATTGAGCTAGCCGCATACGCTCCCGCGTATACGAGAAGAGAAGCAATCAAGTCTCAAGTACTGGCGGAATTTCTTGTGGACTGGGCCGAGATGCAATATGAACCTCCTGCTCCAGTTTCCAACTATTGGAAGATGCACTTTTATGGCTCAAAGGTGAAAGAAGGCCTTGGTGCTGGCGTTGTGCTTACATCACCCAAGCGGGATCAGCTCAAGTATGTGTTGCAGATTCATTTCAAGGCATCCAACAATGTAGCCGAGTACGAGGCGGTGGTGCATGGTTTGCGAGTAGCAAAGGAGGTTGGTGTGCAGCGCATTATATGCTATGGCGATTCAGATCTGGTGGTGCAGCAAGTCTCAGGTACCTGGGATGCTTTGGATGCCAACATGGCGTCGTATCGCTTCCTGGTGCAGTCAATGACTGGGTTTTTCGAAGGCTGTGAGTTCCAGCACATTCACCGAGCAGAGAACGAGGCAGCAGACGAGCTATCCAAGTTGGGATCTTCTCGGCAGTCCATCCCGGCGGGGATTGCCTTGGAGCATTTGAGGAAGCCATCCATCAAGCCTTCCCCCAACTCGGAATCCATCTTTGTTCCTTCTCTGCCAAGTGAAGAATCCGACCCAATGGAGATTGACTGGGAGAGTGCTGCAGGGAACCCGGGGACTGCCGTCCTCTACTCGGGGACTGCCATTCCCTACTCGGGGACTGCCATTCCTTACTCGGGGACTGCCACTCCCTACCCGGGGACTGCCGTTCCCTACTCGGGGACTGCCGTTCCCTTCTCGGGGACTGCCACTCCCTACCCGGGGACTGCCATTCCCTACTCGGGGACTGCCATCCATTACTCGGGGACTGCCGCCCTCAACCCAGAAGCTGTTGCATTCATTGAAGAAGTTCTCGCCAATCGGTCTGGGCTGCAGAGAAGCGCTCCCACTCCTCCTGTGCAACCACCAGAGCCTGCCCCAATGGAAGTGGACGAACCAGTGTTTCCCGTGCGGGAGACGCCGAGTTGGGCAATGCCCATATTATCCTTTCTAAGGGACGGTACTTTACCTGAAGATGAGGTGACCGCAAGGCAGATTCAGAGAAGGTCCAAGGGCTACACTATAGTCCGAGATGTGCTGCACAAGAGAAGTGCCACCGGCGTGCTGCAACGCTGTGTGAGCCCAGAAGAAGGAGAAGAAATCCTGGTGGAGATACATCAAGGGGAATGTGGGCATCACGCCTCTTCTCGGGCTTTGGTCAAGAAAGCTTTTCGGCATGGCTTCTACTGGCTCACTGCACTGCAACAAGCTGAAGATATTGTGAGGAAGTGCGCCGGCTGCCAGATGTTCGCAAGTAAGATTCACATGCCAGCTTCCGAGTTGAAAACAATTCCTATCACATGGCCATTTGCTGTTTGGTGCTTGGATATGGTTGGTCCTTTCAAGCCGGCTAAGGGCAATATGACACATATCTTGGTCATGGTGGACAAGTTCACCAAGTGGATCGAGGTGAAACCTATTCGGAAGTGCGATGGGGTCACAGCTGTGAAGTTTGTGAAGGATGTGATCATGAGATATGGCTACCCGCACAGTATCATCACCGACAATGGCACCAACTTTGCAGAGGGGGCAATGGTGCGATTCTGCAGAGATAAGCATATCCGACTAGACGTTGCGTCAGTCGCGCACCCTGCCTCCAATGGGCAAGTTGAGAGAGCAAATGGGATGGTACTGGTAGGGATCAAGCCGAGGCTGATTGAGCCACTGCTGAAAACACCTGGGTGTTGGCTAGAAGAGTTGCCAGCGGTGTTGTGGAGTCTAAGGACTACCCCTAACCGGTCAACCGGCTACACGCCATTCTTCTTGGTATACGGGGCTGAGGCCGTGTTGCCAATAGACTTAGAGCATGACTCCCCCCGAGTAGCCCTCTACACTGAGGTGGAGGCGAGAGAAGCTCGAGAAGACGACGTTGACCTGCTTGAAGAAGCAAGAGAGCTAACTCTGTCACGTTCGGCTATCTACCAGCAAAACCTGCGGCGCTATCATAGCCGAAAGGTGAACCCAAGGGTTTTCCGAGAAGGAGACATGGTCCTTAGGCTTGTGCAGCGCACAACCGGGATGCACAAGTTGTCTCCTCCTTGGGAAGGGCCCTTCATTGTCAGCAAAGCGCTGCACAATGACGCGTATTACCTTGTAGATGTGCGACCATCGCAGGCGAACAGGGCAGATAAAGCTGGAGAGGAAACCAAGCGTCCCTGGAATGTAGCTCTACTTCGTCGTTTTCATTCGTAAGCAAAGATGTGTATGTACCCTCCTATCCGAGTTGAAGTTCTACTCTGCAATCTGAAATTGTTCTCGGGGACTGCCCTCGTCCAAAATTGCCCTAAGTGTTTTTCTTACTTGGCTTGTTCCTTTGTCTATTCGGTTGCTCCACTTCAGAACTCATAAGTGCATTGAGTACTGTGTTTAAACCTATATGCCAACTCTTCGACTCTGCTGCTGTCCGAAACCCGGCTTCATGGCAAGCAAGAGAACAAGCAAAAGGTCAATGAGCACACGAAAATCACTAAGGAAGAAAGAGTGCAGGAACCGAGTAGATTGTCGGTTACTTTTTGTTCACAGTTTTCGTCTTCTCGGCTAAGTGGTGGGCTGCGTTATCATGATTGTTTCTAGCGGCTAAGTATTTGCAGCCTTGTTCCTTGATTCTTGTGACTCGAATACCAAACAAGCGACAAGTCGCAGGTAGAGCAGAGATGAAAAGACAGGGTGAATAAGAAATGCTACTCGGGGACTCGCATGGGAACACAACTCGGCATTAAGCCAGTGTCGTTCAAATTGATTAATGTCAACATAAACAGAGTGGGCATAAAAACTGAGTAGCAAGCAAGATAAAGATAGTCTATTACATCTGCTCCCGGCATCCCGGGGATCTGATAAGTTTTCGAGTAAAAAAGATTGCAGGTTGCTTCAAGTGGAGGAGGCAGTGTTCTCGGCGCTGGCCTTGGCAGCTGTTTCCTCGGCGCTGGTCTTGGCAGCAGCTTCTTCGGTGGCAGTCGTGGCGGCTGTTCTTTCGGTGCTGGCGTGGGTGGCATCCGCCTCCGTCTGCACGGCGGCGGATTCCTCCATCTCGGCATCCTCCTGGGTGGCCGCCTGCTCGGAAGTGGCCGTGGCCACCGAGACGGGTCCTGGAGCCGAGGAGGAGCCTGAAGCGTGGCCAGGAGGAGGCACCGTGTCGTCGAGAGCAGCACCTGAGGAGGTGCCGAAGTCGAGTGGCTCGCTGTCGATGTGCGCCCCTTCGTCTTCATCGCTACTCGCGACAACGGCAGATTTTCCCTTCCCGGCCTTGCCCTTGGGAGATTCGAAGAAGTCACCAAGCTCTTCCTCCTCGTCATCATCTTCTTCGTCCTCGTACTCGGTGTCGGGTTCGGGGACGCCATCGATGTAGACCTCCGTCTCGGCGCACTCTGCGACCTCATACGCAATCTGCTTGCGCAAGGCCACGCTATCGGCATCCGTCTCCCACTTGGAGTTATTGCGCTTCCCGCGGATGCGCTGCATATCCAGGTTTTCATACCAGGACGCGATGCAGAGAAGCATCACGTCCGCACCAGCACGGGCTCCGGAGGCTCGCCACTTTTTCAACTCGGCCTTCACGTTCTCCAGCTTGAGGGCGAGCTCCCGCATGTTTCTTGGCTCGGGATCATGAGGCCAGAACAGCCGGTGGAGCTCAAAGCCCACATGAATCAAGTCAGTTCTGACGCCGGACAGCATTTCGAAGTAATCTTTAAGCACCAGCAGGCTGTCCTCGATTTCAGCCCTGGTGTCAATTGGCTCACCCAGCGAAAGGCGAACTGCTCGGGCCTTGGCTACCGTAGGCGCAGAGGTAGAATCAAGACGAGGCCAGATATCTGAAATAGCAAGTGGCAAGATCAAAAACCGAGAAAGAAAAAAGGAAGCCGAGAAGGAATAAGACCGAGAAGAAAAGGTGCAATGAAGAGAAAACTTACCGATCAGTTGGCGGCGCAGCTGCTGCAGCTTGGTTCTCCAGGACTCCTCGTTGCCAATGTGCTTTGATTGGATCTGGCGCAGGGTGTCCATCTGAGCGAAAAGATCAGCATTGGTCTTCTTCAGAGTCTCGCACTCAGCCTCGAGGGCCCTCTCCTTGGCCTTGAAAGTGGTCTCGGCCTTGGCCTTCTCGGCGATGGCCTTATCCCTCTCGGCGCCAATCTTCACGGCATCTTGGAGTGCCTTCTGAAGCTGAACCTGCAGCTTCTCCATCTCGGTGGTGTGGTCCTTCACCAGAGTAATGGCCTGGTCGGATAGCTGCTTCTCCACCTCCACTGGCTTGACGCAATCTTGGTGCGCCTCAGCAAATGACTTATAATCTTCTGCGAAAAGACAAGATGAGGTCAGTAAATGGGCAGAGAAGAACCAAACTCAAGGTCACACCGAGTAAACAGCAAACTCACCTTCAAGTTTCTTTATGGTGGCCTCGGCGTTCGCCACGAAAGTGCGGCATTTCTCATGTTCATCCGCCAAGGCCTTTAGTTTGTCTGCAGAAAAGGAAGGGTTAGCGCATAAGAAAGCAAAAGCGGGCGTACACATCAAACGCAGAAACCGCGGAGCTAAAGGCGTACCTTGCACTTCAGCCAGCTGTTGGGTGCTGGTGGTAGCATCTTTGCTCGCGGCCTCGGCCATTGCCTTCTCCTTCTCCAGTACGGCGATACGCCTCCTGGCGATGGAGTGGTTCCAGAGAAGGATGCGGTATAAGTTGGTCCGCTTAAGAACGCTATCCTGAAAACCGAGAAGAAAATGAGTTAGGCAAAGCAGAGAAGATTCGGCCCGAGTAGGAGGCTACTCGGAGAATATCCATCTACTCGACCCAAATCTCGGGGACTGGGGGTGATGGTAAGAAAGAAGAAAGGCGAGTAGAAGAGAAGAAAATTCAACTCGGAAAAGGCAAAAAAGACTTACTGCGTAGCTCTGTTCGATATCTTCGGCGTTCTTGCGGTGTAAGAACATCTTGGCTGCGAGGGTTGCGGTATCAGTGGAGACGGACATGGGCTGGTGTCCCAGGTCGATCTTGTTCCACTCCACGCGGTAGTGGTCGATGGAGCCAAGGGTCAAGCCGTGCCACTTCTCCTCTCCGAGAACCCTGCTGTCCCACTTGGCGCTGATGTGGCCAACAGTGTCCAGTACCTGCTCAAGACCCTTGGAGGTTATTGGCTTGTCTTGGGCTCCCCGAGAAGCAATATTGACGGGTTTGTTTTGAGCTGGATCGAAGGGAGGAGTATTCCTGGCTACAGCTTTCCTCCCCTTCTGAATAGCTAAAGCTTTATCTTGGGGAGGGAAGCCGATGGTGTGTTGTTGGCTAACCTCAATCATATACTCCGGGTAGCAAGGCTGACCAGCAGCGCGAGCATCAGCCGAGAGCGCAGCAGGAATGGGGCCGGACTCGCGGATCACGAGCGCTCCGCCTGCGGATGCGCCTTGGTCTCTGGCCCTTTTCTTCGTTTGCTCCTTCTCGATTCCCTGCTTCTCGGGATCCTCGGGTTTCTTCCCGTCAGTCTTGGCCTTTGCCTTCTCGGCGACTGCTTTCTCGGCAGCTTGCTTCTCGGCCTTCTTCTGCTCAGCCCTGGCCTTCTTCTGCTCGGCCTTGGCTCTCTCAGCAGCTTCTTTCTCAGCTTTGACCTTCTCGGCGGCTTCCTCCTTGGCCTTGGCCTCCTCAGCAGCCACCTTATCAGCAGTCTCCTTCTCAGAAAGGCCTTTCTTGGAACAGTAATCCCTCAGAGCATCAAGGGCCTGTTGCTTGGCTGCTCGCCCAGGAGGGCTGGATGTGTCCTTGCTCTGTGGAGACGAGGAGGAAGTTGGTGGTGTAGGGCCTTGCGCAGTTAGTGGCGCCACAGATCCATCGCCCGGTGCAGCTCCTGGCTGAACACTACTCGGTGCGCCGCCTGGCAGTGGGTAGACATCTGCTATGGTAGCATCCGCGGCGGTGTCGTCTGTCACCAGCTGCTCGGCAGTAATGTTCTCTTGTGCAGCAGCCTTAGTGGTGGGCTGCTCCCGTTCTACTTCTGGCCGCTCAAGGGCGGCGGCATCTTGCATTTCTTGTTCTTGGTTCTCCTCGGCATTGCTAGCCGGAGGAGAAGGGGGTCTCTCTTCGTGAACGGCGCTATCTTGCGCTGCTGGCTCTGGTTCTGCTCCTCGAGCATCACCAGCCTGTGCGTTGGTGGCAGCCGCATTGGCAGCGTCGTTCTCGTCGTCAACAAGGTCGATCAGGGGTACTGCTGTCTCCCTGTCTTGGTCGGACGCAAAGGCTGCGTTCGCATCCAGGGCAGGACTGCGGAGAAGAAAGAAATCAGGGATTGGAAGAAGATTTGGGAGAAAACAGTACTACGCGAGAAGGAGGGCAAACGAGAAGAGAACTCACGCAGTGGTGGATTTAAGCTGTCGTCGGGGTTTCTTTACAGTAACCTTCTTCTTCTTCTCGGCGGCCTCCTCCTTCTCGGCGGGCTTCTTCTTCTTGGCTGGAGGTGCCTCTGCTCCGCCGCCGGTCCGCTTGCGGGTTTCGGGAGGGGCAGTAGATAGAGGTTGGACGACAAGGGGCGCATCGCCCTCGTTCTCGCCCTCATCCTCGTCGTCCTTCTCCGCAGCGGCCTCATCTAAGAAATTCAAAGGAGAAGAAGGAGGAATCAGAAACAGCAATGCAAGGGGTTGGTGTTTTTCAGAAACAAACAAGATGAAGATAACAATACCATGAGAGCCTTCATCCGACCAAGTGCGGAGAGCATCGCGCTTGTCAGGAACGGGGCTGCTCTGTTCCGCGTCATCAGAGGGCAGCATGTCATCCTCCTCGCGATCGGCGAACCAGTTGTCCTCAAAAACTTCGCGACTCTCAATCAACTGTCGAGTAAGAGTCTGAAAGACAGAGAAGGATCATAAGTCAACCGAGTATCAGGATGGAACTCTACTCGGATAGGCGTGCAAACACAAAGCACACTAAGCCTATGCAGTTCTCTAAGTATTCTACTCGGATGGGCGTGCAGACACGAAGCACACTAAGCCTATACAGTTTTCTAAGTGTTCTACCCGGATAGGCGTGCAAACACAAAGCATACTAAGCCTAAGCGCAAGTCGACTAAGTGCTCTACTCGGTGCACCAGGTGATTGCTAGTCGGGGCGAAAAGGGAAGTTATCTACTCGGGAAGCAGAGGCGAAAACAGAGTAAGAACAGCGTACCCGGGCAATCGGTTGCGTGCGACTGTACGGGACGAAACCATACCGCCACTTCTCGGTAAGGCTTGTCTTCAGAATGTTCCTGGCATGATAGGCAACATCGGCGTCGTCGATTTCGATGGTGGTGGTCCTGGTGCAGTCGCGGGGGCCTCCCATGTAACACATGAGATGGCAGCGCTCCTGCAGAGGGAGCACTCGGCGCTTGATCCAGCACACCACCGGGTCGTCGTTCTTGAGGCCCAGTTTCTTCAGCTCGCCGAGTCTGTCTTCTATCTCGATGGCGATCTCGTCAATGGTGGGCTTCTCCTTCCAGTTCGACCCGAGTGGAGCACGATTCCTCCAAGCGGGCAGGTTGATTCGATCATCAACCGCACCACCTTCCGTGGCGGGGACGTTCTTGACATAGAAGAACGTCTGCTGCCACATTCGGCAGGAATCCAGCCCCTGGATGCGGGGATGATTCGTCCCGGTCCGCTGCACCATCATGGCACAGCCCGTGTCGGTGGCGCGGCCGATGCCTGCGGCGTCTTTCTTCCCGACTGACTGTTGGCGAAGATTGAAATACCTGAGCCACGTATCAGTCGTGGGCCTGATGCCGAGGAAAGCCTCGCAGACCACCGCATGGTAGGCGAGGAAGACGACCGCGTTGGGCGGCAGATGATGCATCTGCAGCCCGAAGTGGTCGAGGAATTTGCGCAGGAAGTCGGAGGCGGGCAGTCCAAAGCCGCGCTCGAAGTGCGACATGAAGACCACCCGCTCGCCGTCCCGCGGAGTTGGCACAACCTCGTCGTCGGGTGCCCGGCACTCCACGCCGGGGGGAACCCTTCTGCTGGTCACGAGCCAGGCGAGATTGGCCTTGGTGACGGAGGAACCCGCCCAGCTAGCCTTGGCCATCGTTGCGAGTGGGAGGAGTGGATGATTTTCGAGTGGAGTTGCTTGGTGGAGTGAGTCCGCGGCGGCGCGGAAGCTTGCGCGGCGGCGGAGGGCTCGGTGGCGAAGAAGAACAAGAGGCAGAAGGGGAAAAGTGCAGGGAAGGGGAAAAGGAAGTTACCGCGGGGGTATTTATATCTCCCTCGCGAGATTACCGTTACCACCGCGGAAGTGGGATCGACTGTGGCGTGTGGTGGGTCCTGTGGCCGGCTAGAAACGCACACAAGCGCGGGCTGCGCGCGTAACGGCCGCATTGGATCCCACCATCAGATCGTGGCCAGTAATTGCGCGTGATGGGACATGACGGCCGGTGGGCCCACAGCGTGAAAACTGGACACGTGGCGTCGTGTCCTGGGCAACCAAACGACGAGGTCGTGGATGCTTGACACGTGGGCAGTGCCTGCGTGAAGGGCTGGATGTTGCTCTGCGCTGTAGAGGCTCAGTTTGCGAATTTTCGCTAAGTCTTTTTACTCGGTTTCAGAGTAGAAAGCAAGTGCTACTCGGAGGAGAGGAAACTCAAGGTACTCTCCAGACAGCTACTCGGAGGACCTACTCGGCATCTTGAGGTTCGATGGCTGAGATGCAAAGGCTGGTTTTAAGCTGGCAGAGCCTAGTGAACAAGTTCGCAAGACTCAACCAGCTTCGGGGACTGCTGTCGGGGGGTTACCCCCGAGTAGGGTAAAGACAGGTGGTAAAGACCGCTTACAGAAGAGAGGTTTGGTCGAGTAGCCGACTACCGGGTACTCGCTACCCGGTCGACTGCTACTCGGTCTCACCTCAAGATGACCAGAAGGAGGTATCAATCAAGTTCTGCCCTGACGAGTAGAAGGTTTGGCCCGAGTACACTTGGCGGGAACCTTTGGCGGGAAACTACTCGGGCAGGAAGTCAAAGGAGCCGTTCTGACACAGGATCCCGCGTATCCTGGGTCCGTACTTGGCAGCATTCGAACTACTGTTCACGTGGGGACGGCCTGCCTGACAGTGACAGCATGGAAGCAGGCCGTGGCAGGATAAGGGGGGCCTACTCTGTGCCTAGGTACAGTGATACCAGTCTGTCCCCTAGTTTTGCCCAACGACTTTACAGAAGCAGCCAAGATCAACGACCAAAGCTGTCAGCGGGTACTCGGAGAAAGGACAGTGTGCACACAATGTCGACACTTGTCTAAGATTTGGACGTATCCGGCTGGGCACCGTGTATATAAGGTGCCCCGCCGCCTCCTGCGCGAGGCACGTACACACATGCTCCCATAGAGGCTAACGGTTGCTCCCTGGAAACCCTAGAATCCCTAAGTTCTTGACCTAGCTCTACTCGGATAGGAGAGAAAGGCTACTCGGTAGCGTTACCATTTGTACTGTGGCTACTCGGTGAGACACCGTAATACATAGAGAAAGGCAGGAGTAGGGGTTTTACCTCCTCACGAGGGCCCTGAACCTGGGTACATCGTGTTGTTTGTGTTGTGTGGATCTTACCTCACGCGGCTACTCGTCGCGTGATCCCTCCCCGGACACCTCCAGCGTCCATCGTCCCCACATCTTTAGCCATCCCATGGCATCTGCCGTGACACCACCACGACAACTTGAGGGAACCAAGTCTAGGGTTTCCTTGTGTGAGAAACCTAGACCTCATAGCTACTCTTGGTGATTCTTGTGAGCCCCCAATTGGATTGTGTGTGTGTGCCCCAAGCTCGTTGTAAAGGACTCGATTCCCGCCTAAAAGGGGATCAATAGTGGAAGGTGAACTATACCTTTGTGGCGAGGTTCATCAGTGAAAAGGGTGAGGCCTTTGTGGCGTTGAGTAGGCCTCTGTGGCGAAACTCACATCCCTCGAACAAGACGTACTCCCCTCAAAAGGAGGAACTCGGGATTACATCCTTGTCTCCGCGTGCTTCCGTTATCGGTTACCTCGTTCCCTCTCCTTTACTTCGTTTTTGTATCGTGTATCTTGTTGTTGTTGTCATATAGGTAAATTCACCGTAGTTGCATATCTAGAGAATTTACCTTTCTGTCAAGCCTTAATTTGAAGAAAAAATAAAATTGGTCGTAGCACCTATTCACCCCCCTCTAGGTGCCCATACTATACGTTCACCAGGGAAGTCGGATCATTACCTTATGATTTGTTTGGCAAAGGGGCACGGGAATGTTCTGCGTCGCAAGCGGGGGTTGAAGTAGAGATTCGGGCAGAGAACACAAATGTTTTTTACCCAGTTTGGGCCATCCAAAGATGTAAAACCCTACGTATTGCTTGCCTGATTTTGGATTGAAGTGGAAAACAGAGAGGACTCTCTTCCCAGTGTTTCTCTCTCTAGGTGATCTCTCGTGAGTGCCTCTCCAGTTACCTTATGTGATGTGTTAGATTACTTAGCTTTTTCTCCTTCCATTTCTTCATCTCTTTCTAGGTGGACAAAGTCCTCCATTTATATGTCAATGGGATACCACAAATGTCCCTACTGCATGCGTGACACATGTGCTAGCATGCCACAGTGATAGACGGGTGGCAACGACTAAAGAAGGGGGTGGAGATAGCTTACCACCTATTTGTCGGTGTGCAGTGCCCCGCCTGGCGCAGATGGGATGGTACATTGTATCTTGTCACGCCTGTCATGCGGGTCGGAGAAGCGTGTGCGGCCGGTGCGTCCCAGGAAAGGCCCACCAAGTGTCCTCTAGGTGTCCAACCCGTGCTTCCGGGGTGGAAGGTAGCACATGCGGCCCAAGAAGGGAAGTTTGACTTGAGTCTTTGCCTCGCGGCGCCGAGCGAGGGGCTCCTCTCTGCTTGTGGGCCTCCTTCTGGTGTAGGAGGGTTCGTTCCTCACTAGCCCCGTCGGGCAAGCACTTCTAGGGTAGCGGTTGAACAAATAGTATGGGCACCTAGAGGGCGAGTGAATAGGTGCTACGACCATTTTTTATTATTTTTTGATTTAGGATTGACACAAAGATAATTCTCTAGATATGCAACTACGGTGAATTTACCTATATGACAAGAACAATAATAAAAAAATACAAACACAAAGAAAAGGATGGGGGACGAGGTAACCGGTAACGGAAGCACGCGGAGGCAAGGATGTAATCTCGAGTTCCTCCTTTTGAGGGGAGTATGTCTCATTCGAGGGGTGTGAGTTTAGCCACGAAGGCCTACTCAACGACACAAAGGCCTCACCCTATTCTCCGATGAACCTCACCACAAAGGCCTAGTTCACCTTCCACTATTGATTCCCTCCGAGGCAAAAATTGATGCCTTTACAATGACCTTGAGGCACACACCCACAACTGAATTGGGGGCTCCCAAGAAGACCAACAATCTTGCTAAAATCACAAGTGAGAAACAATGGAGTCTAGGTTTTCCTCAAGGAAACCCTAGACTTGAATCCCTCAAGTGAATGAGGGGTAAATAAAGAACAGGTTGAGGAATATGTAGATCGGGGCCTTCTCCTTCAATCCTCCGAAGATCAACGAGTTTGGGTGGAGCGATTAGAAGATCTAGCAAGGTGGATGAGCTCAATTACTGGTGCAATGAATGTTGGACAAGCTGACTGGAGGAAGAAAAAGGGGAGGGGTATTTATACCCAATCCCCAAATTCTATCCGTTTGACACCTTTCTGAGAAAGTCCCACCGGAGACTCCGGTCTAGCGAAATCTCCGGCAACATTCCGGAGGGCTGGAAACTTCGCAGAAACCCTGGAGACTCTGGGCACTCTCCGGAGCGCATCCAGTGGGTGACACCACTTTTACCTCGCACTGGGAAAGCTTCTAGGGTGAATACTCCGATTTTCACAGGCCGGAGTCTCCGCATAGTCTCCGCACACTTTCTCTCCCGAGTCCATAGAGTGACACCGTTTACTTCATGCGCACGGAAAAGCCATGAGTCCGGAGACTCCGGCCCCTTGCACACCGGAGACTCCGGCTGGGCCGGAAACTCCGGGAAGACTCCGATCACAATCCGATGAGGTTCTAGAGGGCGACATCAAAGTTCTTCCTTGCTAGAAAATCCTGAGTCCGGAGACTCCGGTCTGAGACCCCGGAGACTCCGACCTGGAAGGAAATCCCAGCACCTCCAGCACTTCTAGTTCTGTTTTGTTCCTTTTTGGGAAACAAAGACACCTTCAATAAACATTTAATAATGGCCCCTAAAAACATCAACACGTGTTAAAATAATACTAGTGTTGTTAACAAACACACAAAACAAGATTTACGCGGGATATGCGCTTTCAATCCCCCTTTTTGGTGTTTGATGACAACACAAGTATTTGTAGTGATAAACGTTGCTAGACATAGTTTTGGAAAATATAGACGGGCTCCCCCTTGATGTGTGCATCAAAGAAACACAACAACAAGGATTTACACTCCCCCTATATTTTACAAACTCACATCATAAGCAAGAATATACCGAACAATACAATTTCATACGTAAGTAAGACAAGTAAGGAAATTAGAGTATTAGCACAAATATAGATAGATAATAGCCTCACAAACATAGTCTTACCACACAAAAACATAGATTTCAACACATCGAGAAGTTCCAAAGCAAATAAAATAAAAAGGAGACACAAGCTATAAAAAGCAAATCAATTTCAAAAGCTTGTGCTCCGAGCAACCCATGCAAATCCCCGGATAGCCTAGATAGCAACTTATCCCCCTTTGGCATCGAGACACCAAAAAGGAGAAAATAGCACACTGCACGTAACCCAAAGGATAAATCATTCTCCTCCTCCTCCTCAGAGTCCTCGTGCTCATCATCACCTTGCTCATCTTCATCCTCATCACCATCATCAGACTGGTACTCCTCTTAAATTTTAGCGTGCTCTTCTTCTCATTCGGTCATAGGAGCCTTTCCACGGTTGCAAGAAGATGATGGAGTTGAAGTAACCTCATCGAAATCACCCCAAGGGAAGGAAGAGTTGTTCCACTCATGATAGGACAAAGTCCGTGACTCGGTAACACACTCAAGAGGAGGGGTGCGCACAATACCAGCATAATCCTGAAGATCTTTGAGCATCTTCTTCATTCCCTCCTTTCCTTGTATGCCTCATGGTTCTACTTGTGAACAACAATAGTCATGCATAGGATGTTGCGCTGGAACCATTTGATCTTCTTTTGCTCAGCTTCAACCTCGGCCTTGCCATGAAGACGAGATGGAGGGTCAACATTCTTCATCCTAGTCCTCGGGACATCATAAAACATAGAGAGGTGCTCTTCTTCCATATCATCATGGTCTCGAAGGTGAACCTGAAGAGAGCCAGGCTTATGAACAGTCTCAGTAACTGGTCCAGGAACTTGGTAAAGGATGAGCTTCATCACATAAGGAGCATATACAGACACTTTCTTCGGCTCAGTCATGGCATGATAGATCTCTTCTTTGATGAAGTCCATGAGATTCATCTCAAACCCTCACAGTCTTCTCCAGCTTCATGACACTTGAAGGCATGGTGAATAAGTTTCACCAAACCACCACGAATGACATCCACATTTCTAGCCCGTGGAGCTATGTTGCACCGGAAGAGGCGAAGGAGAATATTGTAGACACGCTTAAGATCCTTGTTGGTGCCAACACTTGCCATTTTATCATAGAGAGGAGACAATTTTATCTTGTTGTAGGCAACACCGTGAACATGCATCCTCTTACCCAAGTTATCACCATGGAGAGGATAGCCAAGAAGCTCTGAGAGCCTCAAAATGGAAGATTCACACTTGAGGCGACACATCATCCATGTCAAAGATATGTCCTCATCCTCCCCAGAAGTAACAATAGCAAAGAACTGCTGAACAACCCTGATGTTGAAGTTCTGATGGATGCCAACAAGCCTCTCGAGACCAAGATTCTTTGTCACCCACACAACCTCCTCGAAGTAAGACTTGGTGCCCAGAGCATCTAAGTTGAGAACCTTTTTCTCACATACTGGATGATGCAGCGTGTTATAGATCTCTGTCTGAATGAGCTCATGTTTCTTCCTCCAATACTTAGGGTTTTGAGAAGTGCGAGCCATGGCAAAGAAAGGCTACACCCTCATTGCCCTAAAATCACTTTTGCTCATGCCCTTCAAAGTGGTGATGCAATCAAACCGGGCCTTCTTTGCCACTTCTTGCCTTTGTATCTCAGCTGCAGCTTCTTGCCTAGCTTGCTCTTGAGCCACAACCCTTCTCTGAATCTGAACACCTGTCTATGGATTGGTAACTGGATAATTCCGAGAATGAGCATGATACGGACGTTGCTTTCTTGGTTGAAGGTTGGGTTGGAGGAGGAGGACTTGGTCCTTCTCTCTGAAAGCAACCAAACAGGAAGAACATATAGCAAATTGGTAAGCATGCATGCCCGAGAAACAAAATGAGAAACAGTCAGGAGATATTGGGCATAAAGTTGGCGATTCTACACCGGAGTCTCCAGCCTCAAAGAGCGGAATCTCCGGCCTACCGGAGTCTCCGGTCAAGAAGACTGGAGTCTCCGTCCCTGCGGTAGAGACTCAGATACAGATCCAAGAACTTGATACCTACTATATCTAGACGATTTCAGATGTACATTTTTGCCTAATGTGATTTCTACCACGAGGGACAAGGGACTGCATCTCAAGAAAAAAAGTCTAGGTCAACCCTATAGAGATAGAGAGAGAGATGGAGATACCCTGGTCCTTCATGGAGGTGCTCGAAGTGGTGGAGAAATGTCCCCCTCGAGGAGAAGTGGAGGAGGCCTAGCAACGTCGGATCCCGGCAGTGAGGAGGCGACCGGAAGGCGACCATGGAGAGGCGACGGCGGCGCAGGGAGAGTGGGGGTCGGGGGTGGATAGGAGGTTGTGAGCAATTCCCCACCCCGGTCCCCTTTTCACTCTGTGAAAACCACCCATACCGGAGTCTCCGGCCTAAACCCTGGAGTCTCCTGTGTAACCGGAGATTCCGTGTTTAGGGTCGAGATTCTGGTCAGACCGGAGTCTCTAGTGTGTAAGCTCGAAGTCTCCAGCCCCAACCTTCCAAAAATCACAGAAATTGGTGTGGGACATGCATGTGGCAATGTATCATTGGGTTTTAGGGATTTTTGGCTTGGGATAAGAACCACAAACTAGAATGGTACTTCACACTCAAAACTTGCAAGATCCAATCGACTAAAAGACCAAGATTGAGTGTGTTTCCCATGAAACCAACCAACTCAAAAAGAAAACCAATAAAATCCAAATAACACCCAAATAAGAACCAACTCTTCAAAAGAAGAGGTTGGTAGCCTGAGCCACCATGTAAGAGATTATGGTATGACACCGCGAAGATATATCTTGGGTGCATTACCAATTCTCAACATTTTAGCTAACAATTCAACATTAGAAATAGAGAGATAAAAATGAATTTTTGCTTTGGACATAATGGGGGGAGGGAGAACCCAATGTGTTAGGATAATACTTCCCCTATGTCCATGCCTACACCTGAACCCAAACACATAGTCCACTTTAGGGGTGTGTGCAATATACTCAAGTCAAACTCCTTGAATCGATGATATTTAGCTCATTCCTCAAAAACACGAATCTTGAATCATCTAGAGGCTTCGTGAATATATCCGCGAGATTATCCTTGGTTGGGACATAGGCTAGCTCAATATCATCTCTTGCCACATGATCCCGGATGAAATGATGACGAATCTCAATGTGCTTATTCCTTGTGTGTTGCATGGGGTCGTAGGTGATCTTGATGACACTCTTATTGTCACATAAGAGAGGCAACTTATCCAAGTGAACATCATACTCTTTGAGGGTTTGCCTCATCCATGGCAATTGGGTGAAAGCACTAGCGGCTGCCACATACTCGGCTTCGGCGGTGGAGAGAGATATACAATTTTGCTTCTTAGAAGACCAACTCACCAAAGACCTACCAAGGAATTAGCAAGCCCCAGAAGTCAATTTCCTATCATCTTGATCACCAGCCCAATCCGAGTTCGTGTACCCACTGAGATAAAATTGTGCCCCTTTGGGTACCACAAACCAAATCTTGAGGTATGAACCAAACACAGAAATATCTTATGGACCGCCACCAAATGGCTTTCCTTAGGGGCCGATTGATACCTTGCACACACTCCTACACTCAACACAATATCAGACCTATATGCACAAAGATAAAGCAAAGAATCAATCATAGAACAATACAACTTTTGGTCCACGTCTTTACCGTCTGGGTTGCGCTTGAGATGGCATTTGGTTTGCATTGGAGAAACCTTCTCTTTAGCATCTTGGAAGTTGAACCTATTGAGCATGTCTTGGGTATACTTGGCTTGAGAAATGAAACTCCCATGAGCCGATTGCTTTCTTTCAAAGTCAAGGAAGAATTTGAGCTCTCCCATCATAGACATCTCAAACCTGTCAGTCATAAGCTTTGAAAATAATCATTAAAAGCTTTGTTTGTTGAGCCAAAGATAATATCATCCACGTAGAGTTGGAATATGAAAAGCTCTCCTTTTATCCTCTTTGGGAGAAGGGTGGGGTCGATTTTCCTAACTTCAAACCGACGGTCTTGCAACAAATCTCTAAGCTGCTCATACCACACATGTGATGCTTGTTTAAGACCGTAGAGCACCTTATCGAGTTTGTAGACATGGTTAGGGAAGTTGAGGTTCTCAAACCCCGAAGGTTTCTTAACCTTACCTCCTCTTTTAATGGACCATTTAGAATAGCACTCTCGACATCCATTTGATGCAATTTAAAGTTATGCGAAGGTGCATATGCAAGAAGGATACAGATGGACTCAAGGAGAGCCACGGGAGCATAAGTTTCATCAAAGTCAACGCCTTCCACTTGAGAGAACCCTTGAGCCACCAATCTTGTCTTGTTGCTCACAAAAATACCATGCTCATCTTGCTTGTTCTTGAATATCCACTGGTGCCAATAACATTGCGGCAATATTTGGCCTTCTCAACTAGCTTCCACACTTTGTTGCACTCAAAGTTATTGATCTCATCATGCATATCTTCCAACCATCCGAGTCCTCAAGAGCCTCAAATACTTTCTTTGTTTCCACCATGGTTATCTGAGCTTGATGCTCACTAAAGCTTGTCAATTGCGCTCTTGTGTGTCTTTTGTTTTGCACATCACTCAACACCTTATCATCGGAGGCATCGATACGCTTCAAAGATGTAGCCACTATTGCATCATGATGGGCTTCGATATCCACATTATTGTGAGGAGGAATCACTTGATCATCTTGATCATTTGGGCCCCTGTCTTGACCCGAATGTTGTCCTTGATCATCATTATGGCTTGCTTCAACATGAGATGAAGAAGGTTCATCTTGGCCTTGACTTTGGCTAGTTTGAATGATAGGAGTGCTTAGGTCGTGCATAACAACTTGGTCAACAATAGGAGAGTCTTGAACTTGTTGTTGGGTTGGTGCACCACTTGTTCCATTAATATAATCTTCTAACGTAGACGAGAGCTCCACTTGATGAAAGGACATTGTTCCTAATATTGTTCGGTGTTTGATCACAACATATAGAACATCTAATATTTTCCCTAAGTGGTTTCAGAATCTATCATGGAGAAATGAAATCATATACCTCCTTGGACATCCATGTGATTGACAGCAAAAATGAAGAAAAAAATGGGAAAAGGAGAAGAGAAAACAGGGGTGCCGGCCTCCTAGGCCAGCCTAGCCGGGCTCCTAGGCCGGACTGCTCGGGCACTGCCCCGGCCTTGGCTTGCTCCACTCCGGCCCCAGGCCGGGCACGAGGCCGGGTGCCACGGGCGCTGGCCCGACGCTGCCACATCTCCACGCCGGCCCCAGGCCGGGAACGAGGCCGGGTCGTTCGGGCACTGCCCCGGCCTTGTCCTTGCTCCACGCCGGCCCCAGGCTGGGTTCAGGCCGGGGTGGGACGCCAGCCCCAGGACGGCTCCTGCCAGCCCTAGGCCGAGGTGGGAAGGGGGCACCGGCCTGAGACCGGGTGTCAGCCGGCCCCACGTTGGCTCGAGGCCGGGGTGGGATGGTGGATATGTCCCGGCCTCCCTGGCCGGCCAGGCCGCCCCCCTAGGTCGGGGTGGAATGCAGTAAAGGGGATCTCCCCCCAACGGTCGTATTTCGTCTCCGGGTATAAAAGGGGGTTATCCCCTACCTTTAGTGGGTGTCAATTAAACTTATTCTCTCCACCATTGTTGACCACCTCCAAGCTCAAGCATCTCCCCAAATCCCCAACCAAAGCTTGTGATACTTTGGGATTTGGAGGAGACATCCCCGATCTACAACAACACCAAGCCGATTAGAAATCACCCCACTCACCCCTTAGGGATCTTGTAGTTCTTAGTTCATCGGAGTCAAGAACCTTGTTTCTCTTAGCTCATCGGAGCTTGGAGCCTTGTTGACATCCACGGAGCTCTTGTGCTCGTGGATCTTATTTCTCGAAGTCTTGGTGGCTTTCGGGATTTGGTGAGGACCCTCCTAAGTTGTGGAGTGTGCCTCATCCTTGTAAAGGTTCTAGTTGTCAACCTCAACGGCAACATAGTGATTCGAGCCTCTCCACATTGGTGGAAGGACTCGAAGGAGATACAGTGTGCGATTTGAGGGCTACTCGGTGTTCCACACTGGTGGCACCGCACCGCTCCAACGGAGATTAGCTTCCATTGGGAAGTGAACTTCGGGATACATCTCCGCGTCATTGTGTTCGGTTATCCGTCAACTTACCTTTACTTGTTGCTACTATCTTAGTCATAAATATACCTTGTGCTAGTTGTACTTGCTTAACATATAGGATTGTTCACCTAGTTGCATAATCTAGACAATCTATATTTGAGCACTATCTTGTTAAATCGAAAAAGAAGCTAAAATTTGTACTTAAACTATTCACCCCCCTCTAGTTAACCTCTCGATATTTCAATTGGTATCAGAGCCTCATCTCTTTATTAAGGGATTTACCACCTAAAGAGGAGAAAAGGATGGCTAATGATCCCGTCACCATGGAGGGTATTCAAAAGCTAATCCAAGCTATGATTCATAGCTCCTAGAAAAATATGGAGGGACTAATAAAGGAATTGGCATCTTCATCTAATCAATCTAGAGAAAATGTTTTCTTAGATGAACATGGAAACCCCATTCCATCTAAGGAAGGGTCCGCAACATCGACACCCGGAAGTGGTAGTGGTGGAATTTTTTTTGGCTTTGCTTATAACAATGCTCCAAATGTTCAACATCCACATGTTAATCATCTTGGTCCACCTCCTATGGTAGATAGGAATCGTTTTACTAATTGGAAAGCTTCCATGAAGTCTTACATGTGCAGCTCTTCAATGCAAATATGGAGAATTGTTGATAAGGGGTATGAGCCAAAGGACCCCAAGAACTTAAGCTCAAGGGGCATCATAGATGAGCAACTCAACGCTCATGCCATGCACATGTTGGAGAAGGCAATGGAAAAGGAAGGAGTTGAGCACATCTGGTACTTCTCAAGTGCAAAGAAAGCTTGGGATTTCCTTGTCGATATGTATTACATCAACATCAATCTTCAACGATCCAAGAAGTAAATCATCGTCTAGGTTCAAAAAAAGAAGTCAATCATCCAAAGAAAAGTTGAACACTTTCATTTAGGTCATGGAGAGAACATTGAAGACATGTTTAGAAGACTCAACGCTCTTGTAAATGACATGAGAGATTGTGGCTTCAAGGATTGTAAGGAGGATTGGGTTAAGGAGAAATTTCTACTCACCTTGATTCCATACAATGAAAACATGGTGATGAATGTGCAATCAAGGGCCAATTACTTGGATCTATCCCCCAATGATGTCTTGGGTCCCTTCATCACTCTAAAAGTCATGAAGCAAACCTCCGATGATGTCATGGCCTGTGTAAACGGAATGAAGAGACCATCTCCTGCTTTGAAGGCCAAGGCCACCCCCTATGAAGAGAATGACTCAAGTGATGATGGTGGATCCACACATGAGGTCTCCGAGAAAGATATGAAGACATCACATGAAGAATGCTTGGCCCTTTCTCAACACAAGTGGTGGAAGAAGGGATATTTTAGGTCAAATGCCACCAAGAACAAGGGAAAATAAGTCTCAAGCGTGAAGAAGGCAAGGACTTGCTTCAATTGTGGAGATACCGATCACTTTGTTGCCGAGTGCCCCTTCAAGAGTAGAATTGAAAATGGTGGAAGACTCATCAAGAAAGCCACCTTCATTCCCAAGTCCAAGAACTTCATCAAGATAGGCCCTCCTAGGGAAATGATTGCAAAATAAGTTGAGTACACGTCCGGTGGTGAAGAGAGTGATGGTGATGATGAACAAGTAGGTATGGCGGCCATGGCTAGGGGCGTCGTACCTCCTAACTTAAGCTCTCTCTTCTCAAACCCTAATGACAACAAGGGTCCCTCAAGTAACAAGTGCTTCATGGCCAAGGGTATATCCCCAAAGGTGACTCCTACACTCAAAATTGCAAACTCTTCTGCTCCTTCACTATTAAATTGTGTTGAGGAAAACCCCTTGACAAACTTTATGGAGAAACTAGAAGGAGAAACTAAATCTATCTTTGTCTCTCTCTCATGGATCAATTAAGTGAGGCACATGGACTCATTGATGAACATGAGGAGAGAATAACATTACTTGAAAAGTTTGCTAGTGATGATGCTAGTAAAATTGAGGAGCTTGAGAAATCTCTAGATGAATCACATTGCTTTAGAGAAAGCATAGAGGAAACCTTTGTAATTGACATAGCTAAAGTAAAACTTGATTGTGAGCGTGCTTTTGCTAAGGTAACGGAGTTCATGGCCTTAAATGATGCAACTAACCAAGGTTACAATGAAATAATTAAGGATTTTGATAAGCTTAAAATTGATCATCGAACAATCTCAAATGAGCTCAAAACCTTAAAAGGGGTAAAGAATGTAAGTGCAAACTCCTGTGCTACTAACCCTTTGTGTGTCAAGGCAACTCTCATTGAGGAGAACAATAGGTTGAATGCACAACTCAACAAAGGTCTTGCCACATGCATCCAAGGGAAAAAGAACCTTAATGATCTTTTGAGTAGTCAAAAGAGAGTTATTGGCAAGGAAGGCCTTGGTTTTGGTTCCACTTCGAAGGTGGCCTACAAGAAGAAGTCAACTCCCTCCACTAACTCTATTGTTTGTGTAAAGGAGGGGGAGTTGTCTAATGATGAATATGACTTTGATATGATAGCTAAGAGTATTGTTCCTAGGAACACTACTACTCACAACAACTTTGCGGGAAAGTATAACCCATCTTATGTGCTTCTTAAATCTATTGATGGTCATGTTTATGCAAAATATGTTGGCACCTCATATGGTGATGATTACAAGTATTTTATTTGGGTTCCTAAGACCCTTGTGACTAATAAGAAAGGACCCATCTAAAAATGGGTACCTAAGACAAGAAGTTGATTCATTTTAGGGTTGTTCTTCCGGTGGAACATCATGGCAGATTGATAGTGGTTGTTCCGCACACATGACCGGAAGCAAGGATGTGTTGAATGACTTAAAACTCCAACTCCTCAAATTTGATCATGTAACTATTGGTGATCTCTCACAACTTAAGGTATTGGGACATGGCAAGGTGGTCATTTCTCCGGATTCATCCATTGATAAAGTCCTCCTTGTTGAGTCCCTTGGCTATAATCTTCTTTCCGTCTTGCAAATTTGTGAATGCAATTTTACATGTGTATTTGGGCGACATCACGTGCTTTTTCTTCACACCATTTCTCTTAAAGTAGCCTTTGTTGGATTTGTGGAAACAATATGTATATAGTGGATTTCTTGAAAGAAACTACACATATCTCCACTTGTCTAATGGATAAATCCGACGTCGTGTGGCTTTGGCTTCGGTATGAGAAATCTACAAACTCTTGTGAAGGGTGAGCACGTGGTAGGACTAAAGAGTGTGAATTTTTTCAAAGATCACCCTTGTAGCTCTTGTATTGCTGGAAAGATGCATGAGAAGAATCATCCCAAGACATCAATCATCTCCACAACAAGGCCCTTTGATTGTATTCACTTGGACTTATTTGGGCCTCCCACATATGATAGTATCGACGGCAAAAAGTATTGTTTGGTGATTGTTGATGATTATACAAGATATACTTGGGTATTATATATCAAGAGGAAGAGTGAGACTCAAGAAAGGTTCATATCTTGGGCCACGGAAGTGCAACGCCAATATGACACCAAGCTCTTGTCTATTAGGAGTGACAATGGGTCCGAGTTTAAGAACTACACCATGGATGAATTCTTGAGTGAAGAGGGGATAAGACATCAATATTCCGCTGCATACACCCCTCAACAAAATGGTGTAGCGAAGAGGAAGAATCGCACACTTATTGATATGGCAAGAACTATGATGGTCGAGTTCAAATCCCCATATAACTTTTGGGACGAAGCCATCAACACCCCTTGTCATCTATCTAACCAACTCTTCCTTCATCCGATGATTGGTATGACTCCATATGAACTCCTAACCGGTAACAAACCCAACTTCAAGTATCTTCTAGTTTTTGGGTGTAAATGTCAAGTTTACAATTAAAGGGACTAGATTGTCTAAATTTCATCGTAGAACTTTCGAAGGTATATTTGTTGGTTATGCCACGAACTCTCACACTTATAGAGTCTACAACATATCCACCTGGTGTGTTGAAGAATCTATGAATGTGGAGTTTCATGAGGATACTGGCTCCCAAGTGGAGCAAGTTGATTGTGATGATGTAGGTGATGAACCTTCCTCCATAGCCATAGGAAGAATGGGTATAGGTCCCCTTATACCCATTGAGGGACACCTTGTGGCAAATGTGGATGGGACTAGCTCTACGCAAGTGGAGCCCTCTACATCAACCACCAATCAGATGGTAGACCAAGAACAAGAACAAGACCTTCAAGTGGATACCATTCATCAAGAAAGTGATCAAGATCCACCCAATGATAATGGTGGAAATGATTTTGGTGATTCTTCACCAAGAACTCCACTCCGGATGGATCATGGTCTTGATGAAGGAAATGATGAGGATATCCCTCCAAATGAGAATGCCAATGATGCACTAGTTCGTATCATGACTCGTCAAGCCTCAAGATTGCAACAAAAGTCACATTATCAAAATAATATTATTGGTGGCTTGGGAAGAAGTGTCTCCACTTGTGGACAAGTGCTCAAGTTTTGTGGTATTCATTCATATGTCTCTCATGTTGAACCTATCAAAGTGTATGATGCTCTTGAAGATGAAGATTGGTTTCAAGCCATGCATGAAGAGCTCCATTACTTTGAAAGAAACAAAGTATGGTCACTAGTGGCAAGACCCAAGGATCAAAATGTCATTGGAACAAAATGGGTGTTCAAGAACAAGCAAGATTCTCATGGGCAAGTGATTCGCAACAAGGCTCGATTGGTTGCTCAAGGCTACTCTCAAGTCGAAGGACTTGACTACGGTGAAACTTTCTCTCCCGTAGCTAGACTTGTATCCATTTGTATATTTCTTGCATTTGCCACTAGCCATAACTTCATCTTGCATCAAATGGATGTTAAAAGTGCTTTTCTAAATGGTCCTCTAAATGAATTGGTATATGTTAAACAACCCCTGTGGTTCGAGGATCCCAAGTATCCTAACCATGCCTACTTACTCCATAAGGCTTTGTATGGCCTCAAACAATCCCCACGTGCTTGGTATGATCATCTAAAGGAGTTCCTAGTAGATCGTGGTTTCGTAGTTGGGGTAATTGCCCCCACACTCTTTACCAAAAGTGTAGATGTACATTTCTTTGTATGTCAAGTATATGTTGATGATATTATATTTGGATCTTCTAATGTGAGTTTTGTAGAACAATTTGCCAAACTAATGACAAGTGAGTTTGAGATGTCTATGATGGGAGAATTGAAGTTATTTCTTGGTTTTGAGGTCAAGTAATATTATTAAGGGACTTTTATTTGTCAAGCAAAATATATTCAAGACATGCTCAAGAAATTTTATATGAACAATACCAAGCCACTAGCGTATCCAATGTCAACAACCGTGAATCTTACTATGGATCACGAAGGTATACCGGTTGATCCCAAACTTTATCATTCTATCATTGGATCTTTGCTTTACCTTTGTGCATCTAGACTGGATATTATGTTTAGTGTGGGTTTGTGTGCAAGATTTCAATCTAACCCCAAGGAAAGCCATATGATTGCGGTCAAAAGGATTCTTAGGTATTTGGCTGACACTCCTACACATGGCCTTTGGTATCCATAAAACACAATTATTGATCTTGTGGGATATTCGGATGCGGATTGGGGAGGTGACAAGGTGGATAGAAAATCAACTTCGGGTGCTTGCCAATTCCTTGGTAGGTCGCTCGTGTGTTGGTCTTCCAAGAAGCAAAATTGCATTGCCACCTCCTCCACGAAAGCGGAATATATTTACGCCGCTAGTTGTTGCTCTCAAATTTTATGGATGAGGCAATGTCTTAAGGATTTTGGAATTTAGATTAAGACAATGCCTCTTTTATGTGACAATGAGAGTGCTATAAAGATTGGTCACAATCCGGTACTTCATGGCAAGACCAAGCGTATTGAGATCCGGTATCATTTCATTCGAGATCATGTGGACAATGGAGATATCTCACTTTCCTATGTCAACACCAAAGATCAACTTGACGACATCCTTACAAAACCTCTAGATGAGAAGAGATTCAAGCAATTAAGGAGTGAGCTCAATGTCGTATGTGCAAACAATTTTAGTTGATTGAAAATCTTGCATACACACCTCTACTAGACTCCTATTTGGCTCTTAGATGTATGCCTAGACATAGGGGGAGTGTATCTCAATCAATGAGTCAACACTAATCCTATAATGCATAAATAAACAAATCACGCATAATGATCATTTCAAATGATATAATGTGCTTCAGTGATGAGTTTCGACAATGCACCCAAGATATATATTCGCGGTGTCATATCGAGCATACTCATACATGGTGGCTAAGGCCACCGCCCCAATCCAAGATTAGAGTTTTGTGTGGTTTTTCATATTGATAAGACATATTGTGTTCAAGTCATATGCATTTTCGTTCTTCATATTTCATATTTCATCCAATGTTGCTTGTCCACTTTTCTTTTTTTCTCCCATTGGATGCATATGGAAACCATAATGTTTATTTCATCTCATCATATTTGTGCACATGGTCAAGTAAAAACAATTTCACAACAATAATGTAAAACTTGCTAAAATAAAAGTTATCGTTGCATCAATCGTTTAAGTAGATTTTTATTTTGTATTTTTATAAATATTACGGGGAGGAATTATGCCTAACTTTTAAAAAAGGGGAAGACAAAACTGCCTAGAAACCGGCCTAGACGGCCGGCCTGGCCGGCTGCCTCAGCCACACGCCTCGCCTCTCCCCAGCCCACGCCGGCCTCAGGCCGGATCCCAGGCCGGGTCGCCCGGCCACGCGCCCGGCCCTGATCGCTCCCACGCCGGCCTCAGTACGGGACTCAGGCCGGGTCGCTCGGCCACGCGCCTGGCCCCGCACGCCCCCACGCCGGCCTGGCCGGCTCCCCAGGCCGGGCACCCGCACGCACGCACAACACAAGGAGGAGGGGACACGACCCCATCCCTAACCTCCCCCTTTTCTTCCACACACAACCACCATTAGAGCCCCCCTTTGGAGCTCTCCTCCCCCATCCCCCCACACCCTAGACCCACCCTACCACCCAAATTCATAGATCTGCAAGCCCTCGGTCTCCTCCACACTCTCCTCCCCGTGGAATCCTCTTGAGTGCCCTCCTGAGGGAGATCCTCTCCGTTGAAATTGTGGGATTCCTTTCAAGATGGCCTCCAACTCGAGTAACCTCTAGGGCTCCCCTTCTATACCGTGTTTTATTTGCTCTATATCTCTCGGTATGATGACTTGGTTCATTGTTTTTGGTGCTCAAATCGCATCTAGTTGTTATACTGGCTCTCACATAGGGTCCCTCATCTAGTTCATATGTCACACTAGCCATAACCTAGGCTTATCACTTTCATCTAGTTGTGATACTCAAGATGTAGTTCAAACTTATACATCCCACTCTACTCTTGCCATTTTAGGATTTTTTATGTCTTATTACTCACTAGATGATTTTTGTTCCCACTCTTGTCACTATAACTCATCACCATGGATTTTTTTAACACAACAATGGACATGTGCACTTACTATAATTGTCCATATCCATGCATCATTCCTCTCAGGCGATGCCGATGCACCACGTGGCAAGGGACCACATGCTCTTCGTCCCCGCAAGAAAAGTGATGCTAATGTTGCTGGCCCTACTCCTTCTCAGAGACAGGGTGCTCCACTCCCTATCAATCTAGCTGAGCCAGTGGTTACTAATTGGGGCGGTCTGAGCACCACTGATTTTGAGACTGCTCGTTTGAAGTTCAATCCTTATGCTTTTGGGCAGAGTACTTGTGCTGATCCCCGGTTCTACTGCAAGATGGATCAGATTATGTATGAGTTCATCCTTGGTAAACTTCAAAACACTCATGTTGATCATCATTTCTTTGACGTGGAATCAGCCCGCAAGCATTGGCAAGGGGTAATGGATATTATGGATTTTCATGGTATCACTTCTCTCATGGGGACTTCTAACTTTCGCCCATTTGCTCCCTAGTTTCTTAAGGAATTCTATGCCACTGTTTTCTTCTCCATTGAGGGCCCTCGCACTTTGACTTGGATGAGTGGTGGTGTCCAATGTACCGGCACCATGACTGATTTTGGCTCCCTTCTCCATCTTCCGCCGGTTATCTTTGATGCCATGTCCTACATAAGAATCCATGGTGATCCGAAGTACCTTCTCAAGGCTCATGATGGTTTGCGTCATTGCTACCCGCTAGGTACTGGATCTCAACATATTCCCAAGGTCAGATACTTCACTGAATTCTGGTACATTCTGCACACCATTCTACGGAACACTATCAATGTCAAGTTTGGTGAGAATGGCGAGGTCCGCAAATGGTTGGTGAATCTCCTCTTTCATATTGGCACTGCTATGAGAAACAACAAGCCTTTGGATATTCTGGATTACATGTGGCATGAGATGAGGACTGTGATTCATGATAAGAGGGTCCCCATCTATGGCTCATACCTTCAGATCCTCATTGAGTCTAAGATTCCAGCTGGTCTCATCAACAACTACTCCAAGATGACTCCCAAACAGTCTGCTCTTCTCACGCCTGCTGAGGCTAAGATGGTTGCTGCTCAACGCCCCAAGCGTACTCGCACATTGTCCACTGAGCCTAGTACATCTCATGGTATCCCCAACTCTTCTTCTCCAGACCCTACTGTCCCAGTTTCTGGCACATTCAGCATCAAGAGGGCTCTTCAGAAGATGAATTGCTTCTTCATTGACAAGCAGAAGCAAGACTATCACTCCTATAGCAAGGGCAAGGCCTCTCGTCGCAACCAGCGGGCTATCATGACAGCTCTTCAGCTTCCACTCGGCTCTTCTAGCTCGGAGGAGCTGACGGAGGACACATGGAAGTCAAAGCACACCTTCTGGCTTGGTGATGATGCTAGTTCTCTCGGGCCTTTTGGGGCCTCCTTTGCAGCTGCACCAAGTTCCACTCAGGAACCTACTGAGGAAGTTCCAGCGCCGGATGATGAGATGGATGATGACAAGTGATTGGACGTGCATCACTTTCTCCCTTTTTGGTGTCTTGATGCCAAGGCGGAGAAGTATTAGGATCCTCAACGCTTTGAATTGCATATCATGCATCCATTTGTGCCTTATCATCGCTATTGCTTTCCTCGATCTTAGTTGATCTTCTATTTGTGTGTTTCGTTGAACTTTGTTGCTATTGTAAGACTATGTCTCTACTATCTATCTTACTATCTATCTATCTACTATGTGATGTGATATTTGATGTGATGAAGATCATAGTAAGGTTATCATACTATCTATCTACCCACTATTTTATGTGATGAAGACCTTAGTGAGGTTATTATTTATCTATCTATCTACTATGAGATGAAAGTTATGGTGAGATTTTTTGTGTGCAATACAATCACTTATATAGGATGTCATCATGCCTATACATGTATTTTTGCTCTTGGTTAAAAGTTGATTCAACAAACTCATAGCTTATACATATCCATCTATAGTGCTAGATCATTCTCTAATCATCCTCACATCACATATGCTATTGACCTATAAAACATAAAGGGAGATGAGGATCAAAATCATTGCACTCCATTTGTTAATTAAATATATATCTTATGATTGGGCACACAAATACGGGGAGTACCTCTATAATTTTTATCTCCTTGCAAATAGACATGATAAGTTATTCGTAATGCAAATCCATGTGTTGTCAGCAAACATCAAAAAGGGGGAGATTGAAAGGACATTGTTCCTAATCTTGTTTTCGGTGTTTGATCACAACATATGGAACATCTAATATTTTCCCTAAGTGGTTTCAGAATCTATCATGGAGAAATGCAATCATATACCTCCTTGGACATCCATGTGATTGACAGCAAAAAGGAAGAAAAAAATGGGAAAAGGAGAAAAAAAACAGGGGTGCCGGCCTCCCAGGCTGGGCTGGCCGGGCTCCTAGGCCGGACTGCTCGGGCACTACCCCGGCCTTGGCTTGCTCCACGCTGGCCCCAAGCCGTGCACGAGGCCGGGTGCCACGGGCGCTGCCCCGGCCCTGCTACATCTCCACACCAGCCCCTGGCCGGGCACGAGGTCGGGTCGTTCGGGCACTGCCCCGGCCTTGTCCTCGCTCCACGCCGTCCCCAGGCCAGGTTCAGGCCGGGGTGGGACGCCAGCCCCAGGCCGGCTCCTGCCAGCCCCAGGCCGAGGTGGGAAGGGGGCACCGGCCCGAGACCGGGTGTCAGCCGGCCCCACGTTGGCTCGAGGCCGGGGTGGGATGGTGGAGATGTCCCGGCCTCCCTGGCCGTCATGGCCGCCCCCAGGCTGGGGTGGACTGCAGTGAAGGGGATCCCCCCCCCCCCAACGGCCGTCTTTCGTCTCAGGTATAAAAGGGGGTTATCCCCTACCTTTAGTGGGTGTCAATTAAACTTATTCTCTCCACCATTTTTGACCACCTCCAAGCTCAAGCATATCCCCAAATCCCCAACCAAAGGTTGTGATACTTTGGGATTTGGAGGAGACATCCCCGATCTACAACTCCACCAAGCCGATTAGAAATCACCCTACTCATCCCTTAGGGATCTTGTATTTCTTAGTTCATCGGAGCCAAGAACCTTGTTGCTCATAGCTCATCGGAGCTCGGAGCCTTGTTGACATCCACGGAGCTCTTGTGCTCATGGATCTTGTTTGTCGCAGTCTTGGTGGCTTTCGGGTTTGGTGAGGACCCTCCAAAGTTGTGGAGTGTGCCTATAGCTGGCCAAACGGGCCGGGTTTTTTTGGCCGGCCCGAAGCACGACTTTTTTAGCCTGGCACAAGCACGACACGGCACGATTGAAAATGGGCCGCGGCACGGCACGAGCACGTTAGTGCTCGGGCCGCTCGTCGATTTGAAGCACGTGGGCCGGCATGGCACGGCACAACATAAACGGGCCGGCACGCGGCCCGGCACGAGCACGACATGGCACGATTAAATTAGACGGTGGAAAACCCTTTTTATAGGAAAAAAATGTAATTTTTTTGGATAAAATTAGGCCTTTAACGGTTAAATATGACAAAATACCTCTAAAATGAGACAAATCGTACTTAACATAGGCTAATTATGCCCCTAATTGCCCCCTAACTAAGAAAAATCTGCACTCCCGCTTCCCCCCTCCACTAGGCCCCCCAAAAAATTTCAAATTTGAAATTCCCGCCTCCCCTTATTGGGCTAGCCGTGCCAAGCTTTTCACGGGCTGTCGGGCCAAAAAATGGCCCGTCGGGCCACATTCAGGCCATAGTGCCGTGCCCAGTTCCGAAATACAGCCCATGGGCCGGCCCGGCACGGCACGAATAAGCCGGGACGTATACGGGCCGTCCGTATACGGGCTAGGCTTTTTTCGGCCCGACTCGGGCCGTGCCGGGCCGCCCGTTTGGCCAGCTATAAGTGTGCCTCATCCTTGTAAAGGTTCTAGTTGTCAACCTCAACGACAACATAGTGATTCGAGCCTCTCCACATCGGTGGAAGGACTCGAAGGAGATACGGTGTTCCGTTTGAGGGCTACTCGGTGTTCCACATTGGTGGCACCGCACCGCTCCAACGGAGATTAGCTTCCATTGGGAAGTGAACTTCGGGATACATCTCCGCGTCATTGTGTTCGGTTATCCGTCAACTTACCTTTACTTGTTGCTACTAGTTTAGTCATAAATATACCTTGGGCTAGTTGTACTTTCTCAACATATAGGGTTGTTCACCTAGTTGCATAATCTAGATAATCTATATTTGAGCACTATCTTGTTAAATCGAAAAAGAAGCTAAAATTTGTAGTTAGCCTACTCACCCCCCTCTAGTTAACCTCTCGGTCTTTCACTTGAGTAGAGCATAGTCCTTCTGGAGTCGCCACAAAGTGTCCCTCAATGGGGCGGAAAAATCCCACGCCCATTCTTCCTATGGCTTCTTGAGGAATTTCAACATCTACATCGGAAACACAAAATTGTGCCACTTGGGAGCCATCATTTTCTTCGAACACCACACTACTAGATTGGATGATAATCCATGAGGCCTTGTCAAAGACTCTATAAGTGTGGGATTCTACACCATAACCAACAAATGAACCCTCAATAGTTTTAGCTTGGTTATACAAACGAACTCCTTCTACCAAATAGAAACACTTACAACCAAAGACATGGAAGTATGAGATATTTGGTTTGTTGCCGGTGAGAATCTCATATGGAGTCTTCATTAAGCCCTTGCGTATGTAGAGTCGGTTAGATGAGTGACAAGTGGTGGAGATGGCTTCGGCCCAAAGATATTGGGGAAACTTAAACTCCACCCACATGGTCCTTGCCATATCCAAGAGAGTCTAATTCTTCTTTTCGGCTACACCATCTTGTTGAGGGGTATATGCAGCGGAATATTGATGCCGAATACCCTATTAACTAAGAAACTCATTAAGGGTATAGTTCTTGAACTTGGAGCCATTGTCATTCCTAATATCCATGATGGGAACATTGTGTTGACGTTGAACTTGATTGGAGAAGTCGATGCGGCTTGTTGAGTCTCACTCTTCAACTTGAAGAAATATACTCATGTGTATGTTGAGTAGTCACCAAAAATCACCAAGAAATACTTCTTGCCTCCAAGACTTGCCTCGGACACGACACCAAAGAGATCAACATGGAGAAGTTTAGAATCCTCTTTGATGAAATAACCGTCTTGCTTGGATGCGGAGAATCATGCATCTTTCCTTCAACACAATCCCTACACACATGATCTTTGGCAAAGGAACCATTTTCTTTTAGTCCGAGGATGTGGCTACCCTTGTGAAGACTTTGCAAAGTTCTCATGTTCACATGGTATAAGCGGCGATGCCACAACCACCCCACGTCGGCCTTACCGAAGAGACACATCGTTTGAGTGTTGGTTGACTCCGAAAAGTCTACCACATACAACTCACTTTCAACATGCCCAATGTAAGCAACATCGAGATACTTGCTCCACATGATGACCATCGTGTTAGGATCAAATAATACGGAGAAACCCATCTTCCCTAAATCATGAACTGAAATTAAATTGAAACCATGGGATTTGACAAGCATGACATTTTCAAGGGTGATATTAGGAGCAACAACCACCTTGCCGAAACCCTTTACCTCGGATTTTGATTTATCTCCATAAGTGATGGTTGCTTGATTTGTATTTGGTCTCATCTCCATCATAAGTGCATTTCTTCCGGTCATATGACTTGTACACCCACTATCAAGTATCCATTTTGACCCACTGGAAGCATAGTCCTACAAGAAATCATTGACTTGAGTTAGGACCCGAGGAGGGTCCTATCATGTTAGCAACAAGAGTTTTTGGAACCCGAAAAGAGTAATCAATGAAACCCTTAATAGTACCAACATATTTAGCTTGCACAACACCATAATAATCAACAAATAAGAAATGGTGTGGATTGTTAGTTCCTGCGGAGTTGCTATGAGTAGTGTTGTCCCTAATGACAATACCACTCGCACCAACATTATTCTTTGCTTGTGCACGATTGGCCTTGTTCTTGTTCTTCTTCTTGTTGTTCTTGCTCTTGGCAACATAGCCAAGACCTTGCTTGCCATTTTGTGGTCTAGGAGCAACCACTTGTGGATTTGGAGCCACTTGGGCCTAGGAGCCACAACCTTCTCAACACTAGGGTCTTTACCCTTGATTCTTGCTAGCTCTTCCTTTAACCTAGCATTATCCTGAATAACATTTGCATGATCACATGAAGAGGTAGAAGTACTAGGCACATTGAATTGATCTATTTGAGTTTGAATTGTTCACAAGACTTGTTGAGGGTAGAGTGTTCACTCTCCAAGGCCTTATGAGCCTCGGTTAGCTTCTCTAGCTCCGCAGTTAGGTTTTCATGACCGACTCCAAACTCAACCTTCTTATTTTTATCCCTTTTATATTTATCAGTTGCATGGTCATGTTCTTTAGTGATTTTAGAAATTAACTCATTATGTGACTCTTCAATAGTCTCAAGTTTCTCCTCAAGAGACACTCGAAGCTCATGCTCTTCCTCAAGAGCATTTTAGAGGGATCCCTTTTCAATGCAATCTTCCCTCTCGGTCTCACAGTTATTCTCAAGAGCCTCTTGGGCCTCTCCCAATTGGCTCATGAGAAGATAAAAGTACATCTTGGTCTCACCTTGAAGTTAGTCATAAATATACTCAAAGATGCAAGTTCATCTTCAACACTAGGACTTAGGCCTGTAAGTGGGAAGGCCCGCTTAGCTCACTTATGTCCACTTAATTATATGATGAAAAATTTGGATGAATTCATGTCAAAAGTTGAACTGCCTATAGTTAAGTGGACATAAGTGGGCTAAGTGGGTTTGCCCACTTACACCCCTACTAGGACTAGCAAGGTTATCCTTTTCACTTTGAGTCTACGAGTTGGAGGAATATGATACCTCACTAGCCTTTCCCATGAAGCACTTTGCGGAATGTTGAGGAAGATTCCCATTGGGATATTCAAAGAGTGATGGAGATGACGAAGATGCAATAGCAATAGGGGCCACTTCAATTATGGATTATTCTTCTTCATCATCACCGGAATCATACTCTTCTTGAGTCACTAGCACATATCTTGATGATGGTTTCTTGTTGAAGGGTTTCTTCTTGAAGTGAGGCTTCTTTTTGGGGAGCTTTGAATTATCCTTGAGAACAAGATTTCCTTCATGGCTTTCCCTATTCTCGAAAGGGCACTCGGCAACAAAGTCATACTTGTATTGATAATTGAAACAAGCCCTCACTTTTTGAGTCCTTTCTTTGCCATAGATTGACTTGGTCTTCTCCTCAATATATGCCTTGGCCTTGGGAGTATTCTTCCAAAACTTTTGCACCGCAAGAGCGATGTAATCCTTAAGTACGGGATCATACTCTTGATCATTTAACAGATACAAGTTTTCTCCAAAAGCAACCTCTTCTTGTTGATCCACCATCTTGGTCACAGCCTTGGCCTTCAAAGCAACAGAGACCCCTTTGTGCATTCCAATAGCACGAGCCCGAGTGTCATGAGCAATCTTTGTTTGAACTTGGAAGGAGGTCATCTCTTGCATCACCTCGGTTGAGGTCATGACATGATAGTTGAGAAGGCTCTTCAAGTTAACAGGCTCAAATGGCATGAGGGCACTCACGTACTTCCTCTTGATCCAAGCATCATTCACATGAGTGGCACCAAGACCACTAAAGGCGGTGGAAAGAGTTTTGAGTTTCTGGTACATGTCCTGATGGTTCTCACCATCATGCATATAGAACCCTTTGGCCTCATTGCTCGAGGTATCATACATATTCCTGTTCATGCTTTCATTGCCCTCGAACATGGAGACAAGAGCATCCCATGTTTCTTTGGCTGTGGAGTATTGTTGAAGATGAGGCATGTCATTTTCACCCACGGCTTGTTGAATCATCGAAAAAGCGATGCAGTTGAGTTCGTAATCTACCGCTTCTCTTCTTGTCAAGTTCTTGGGGTCATGAGGCTTGTATCAATCTTGAAAAACCCTCCAAAGCTCAATGCAAGAAGAGATCAAGTGAGTTTTCATGTAATATTGCCATTGACTAAAAGAATGTGCATCAATTTTAGGAGGTTCGCCTCTAGGGTTAATATCAGGATGTGGGGCTTGAGGATCGGGATATTACCGTCTGACGACATTGTGGTAGTACTCATTTTCATCCTTTCCCTTAGAAGGTGAAGTGTTTTTAGAGGAATGAGTTCCACTTTTGGTTCCTCCACCCTCCTCCTCATCTTCCTTATTCTTCGGAATTTCTTCTGAAGGAATAGAAGATGAGGATTCCGGACCCTTGGCTTTCAAGAGTTGCATCATTAAATCATGCAACTCCTTCATTTTGGCATCCATGGATGAGGTCAAGGAATATTTCATTTCCTTGAGATCATGCATAGTGACTTGTGCTATGGGCGCGGCGGTTTCCCCTTCGTTGACCATACTAAACTCTTAGGCGGTTAATCCCAAAGTAAGAGTCGAGGCTCTGATACCAATTTAACAGATAGTATGGGCACCTAGAGGGGGGGTGAATAGGCGGTACGACCAATTTTAATTCTTTTTCGATTTAGGCTTGACACAAAGGTAAATTATCTAGATATGAAACTACGGTGAATTTACCTATATGACAAGAACAACAATAAACAAGATACAAACACAAAGTAAAGGATAGGGAACAAGGTAACCGATAACGGAAGCACGCGGAGGCAAGGATGTATTCCCAAGTTCCTCCTTTTGAGGGGAGTATGTCTCGTTGAAAGGGTGTGAGTTTCGCCACTAAGGCCTATTCAACGCCACGAAGGCCTCACCCTATTCTCTGATGAACCTCACCACAAAGGCCTAGTTCAGCTTCCACTATAGATTCCCTTCGAGGCGGAAATCGATGCCTTTACAATGACCTTGAGGCACACACCCACAACTGAATTGGGGTATCCAAAGAACACCAACAATCTTGCTACAATCACAAGTGAGCAACAATGGAGTCTAGGTTTTCCTCAAGGAAACCCTAGACTTGAATCCCTCAAGTGAATGAGGGGGAAAATGAAGAATGGGTTGGTGTACATGTAGATCGGGGCCTCTTCCTTCAATCCTCTGAAAGTCAACGAGTTTGGGTGGATGGATTGGGAAATCTAGCAAGGTGGATGAGCTCAATTAATGGAGCAATGAATGTTGGACGAGCTGACTGGAGGAAGAAGAAGGAGAGGGGGTATTTATACCCAACCCCAAAATTCTAGCCATTTTGCACCTTTTTGAGAAAGTCACACCATAGACTCTGGTGTAAAGGCCGGAGACTCCGGTCTAGCAAAATCTTCAACAACATTTTGGATGGCCTGAAACTTCGTAGAAACCCGGGAACTCCCCGGACCGCATCCAGTGGGTGACACCACTTTGACTTCGCGCTGGGAAAGCTTCTAGGGCGGAGACTCCGGTCTTCACAGGCCAGAGACTCCACACAATTTCTCTCCTGAGTCCAGAGAGTGACACCATTTGCTTCATGCACAGGGAAAAGCCATGAGTTCGCAGACTCTGGCACTTTGCACACCGGAGACTCCGGTTGGGCTGGAAACTCCAGGAAGACTCCGGACACTATCCGATGAGGTTCCAGAGGGTGACACCAAGGTTCTTCTTTGCTAGAAAATCCTGAGTCCGGATACTCCGGTCAAAGATCCCGGAGACTCAGGACTGGAAGGAAATCCCAACACCTCCAGCACTTCTAGTTCTCTTCCGTTCCTTTTTGGAAAAAAAAATCACCTTCAATAAACATTTAATAATGGCCCCTAAAAACATCAACACATGTTAAAATAATACTAGTGTTGTTAAGAAACACACATAACAAGGTTTAGGCGGGATATTCCCTTTCAGCGGTCATTCACACACCCTTAGAAGCCAACATGGTTTGGAAACGTAGGGCCCTTGAGAAGTGGCCCAACGTACGGCCTGTTGGGAACGCGCTGCGCAAAACTAAAAATTCTAGCGCATAACCAAGATCCAGTGCAAGGAAGAAGTCAACAGAACATAATCTCCTCTAAAGAACTAGCGGAGGATTGTCAGTGACGAGGTTGGCGTGGAAGTAGATGTAGTCAATCCCCGTAATTAGACACGTCTAATCACGAGGGGATGTATTATCCCATGAATGAGTACCGCAAGCATAGTACCTCCATGGTATCCATGCGTACATTATAAATAACACAACATCATAATGTGATCAAGCACCATTGACGAAGCAAATATGTTGTCGATGACGATCCGAGGCTCTCCGAGATCACCAGCGAGAATTAGGTTAAGACGGGGTAGAAATCTGGCAGACCTTCCATGCCATAGACGAAGTATACGAAGCACCGAGGCAACGGAGCATTCTCGGGGACTTGTCGTGGAGAGTTTGGTGCGGCTCTGGAGGTCGAGGCATAGAAATTGGGCTGCCTAATAACCCACAAGTGTAGGGGATTGCAACAGTCTTCGAGGGTAAGTGTAACCCAATTTATTAATTCGATACAAGGGAAGCCAAATAATACCTATAAGGCTTAGCAGCTAAGTTGTCAATTCAGCCACACCTGAGAAGCAGTTAACAAAATATATTAGTAACAAAGGTGGAAGAAAATAGTTGGTGGCATGGTGATGGGATGATGCTCTTGCATCCTTGATACGTCCAAAACGTATCTACTTTTTCGAACACTTTTGATGTTGTTTTCCTCTAAACTTGTGGGTTTTGGATACAACTAACACGGACTAACGCTATTTTAAGCAGAATTGCCTTGGTGTCTCATTTTTGTGCAGAAAATCAACTGTCAGGAAATTGCCCGAAAAAGATCCAGAAGTCCTTATTTAACCCGAAGACCATCGGAGTCAGAAGAAGAGCCGGAGGGGGGCAAGGAGGGGCCCACACCATAAGGTGGTGCGGCCCCCCTTGGCCGCGCCACCATGTGGTGTGGCCACCTCAGCCACCCCCTCGGGCTTCCCTTTCTACTACATAAACCCCGTGACCTAAAAACCGAGGGGAGTTCGTCATATTCCAGAGAAAAACACCACAACACCCCCGCCACCTCGAAACCCAATTCGGGGATCAGAAGTTCCTGTTCTGGCACCCTGCCAAGATGGGATTCGGAGGAGATATTCGCCATCGTCAACGCCACCACTTCTCCATCAAACATCCATGATTCCCCCATCCATGTGTGAGTAATCCCCGCTGTAGGATGAGAGGAATGGAAGGGATTGGATGAGATCGTTCATGTCATAATGCCAGATTGTCAGGGCATGGTGCCTAGTATCTATTGTTAGTGCTATATATCATTGTTGCAACTTGTTATGCTTAATGCTTGTCACTAGGGCCCGAGTGCCATGATCTCATATCTGAACATGTTATTGTTTCATGAGTATAATTATGTTTCTTCATCATATCTACAAGTTGTTTACACACATTGTTGTCCGGAACCCAAGGCCCCAAAGTGATAATAATTGGGATAACCGGAGGGGAAGACTCTGATGTGAGGATCACATGTGTTCACAGAGTGTTAATGCTTTTCTCATGTGCTTTATCAAAAGGAACACCTTAATTACAAGTAGTTTTCCTTGAGGCCCCGCTGCAACGGGATGGTAGGACAGAAGATGTTGTACAAGTTTCTCATTGCGAGCACGTACGACTAAATTGGAACACATGTCTATGGTTTGCCTAGAACTTGGATGCTTTATTATTAGCTATCTGCAATGCCCATGTTTTGATTATCATATGAACTATCTTATGCATGCAACACCCGTTCATCCATACCTATGCCTATATTACTTTAATCCTGCTGTTTCCACAATTGCTACCGCTGTTACTATTTTACACATGATGTTATTTTACTACTGCTATTGCTATAAACTGTTACCACTTATGAACTGTTGCGAGCAAGTCCACTTTTAGGTGCAGCTGAACTAACAACTCATGTGTTAAGGCTTATAAATATTCTTTGGCTCCCCTTGTGTCGAATCAATAAATTTGGGTTTGACTTCCCTCGAAGACTGTTGCGATCCCCTATACTTGTGGGTCATCAAGAATATTTTCTGGCACCATTGCTGGGGAGCATAGCTTTATTTATTTTCTCACTTGAACGTGATATTGTTCGCTGCAAGCTTTTCATCATGGGTAAAACTCGTGATGGAAAAGTTCCTATATAACCATCCACTACAAGGAGAGGTACAACTCTGAACACCTCTGTTGCTTTTGATTCACCAATTGTTAATGATCAAGCTTCTTACACCACCACATGCTACACACACTGCTACTTCTACCGAGTCTAAAAATGCTTCTGATACTTTTGATGATGCTTCTACTATTCTTGATGATACTGGTTCACTAGGTCCTTTCCTAGATGCTACAATTTCTAAATCTAAACAAATTGAAAACACTGAAATTCCTAATGAAAATGCTAGTACACCTGTTAATTCACCCGAGTCTAGAGAAACTCATAGTGATGATCTTGAGGAAACTTACATTGAACTTAATGATGACTTTATTGAAGAAGTTCAAGCTACTACTAGTGCAAGTGCTCTTAAGTGTCTTCTTGCAAGACGCGCTGTTAAATATAAACCTTCTCCTAACGCTAAGTTTGCTACATCTCCCATACATATTAAAGATAAGGATTATGATTTCTCTCTAGATTTATCTTATATATGCATTGTTGAGAAAGAACCTTTTTGTGGTACTGAAAATAAAAGTGATATGGAACATATGAATGAGCTCTCATCTTTGAGTAGTTTATTTTCTGATGATATTAAAAACGCACTAACCTTGTTGCTAAGATCTTCCCTTTCTCATTGAAAGATGAAGCTAAAACTTGGTTTAACAATTTTTCACGTGGATCTATTGATAGTCCAATTGGTTTGGTTAATGCTACCTTTCAAAGATATTTTCCTGATAGTGCTCAACATGCTGCTTTGCAAAGAATCTTTAACTTTAAGCAAATTGAAGGGGAAACAATGCCTGAATCTTGGTCAAGATTTTGTTATTTACTAAGAGCTAGCCTTGGACATCAATTACCTAAAAATGAGCTCCTAGATATATTTTATAATGGACTAACAGTTGAATATAGGACATACATGGATAGTTGTGCTAGTTGTGTTTTCAGGAAGAGGACTCCTGAAGAAGCTGAGGAATTATTGGCTAATATAAGAAAACATCATGATGATTGGACTATACCTGAGCCAACGCCAACACCAATAGCAACAGCAACACCAATACCAACACCCAAGAAGAGTGGAGTGATTGAATTAAATGGTGAAGTGATGAGGGAAGCCAAGAAATCTCTTAAAGAGAGGGGTATTAAATCTGAAGATGTGAAGAATCTACCACCGAAAGATGAGTTATGTAAGACAATTACTCATCCACCCACAGTTGAGGTACACTCTCTCCAATATTTTGATAATAGAGATATTCCCTATTCTAAACCACCTAATCAATGCTTAGATGAATGTGATAATTATGTTGTCAAGCAAGATAATTTTAATATGAGAATGCAGAATCATCTAATGGAAAATTCTAGAGCTATTGATAATTTGCATGGTATTATTGAGAGAACCTCTAATGATGTTAAATTGCTTGTCAAACATTTCCATACGATTCAAAATCAAATTGATCAACTCACTAAGGCGCAAAAAGATTTGCTAGCTAATGCTTCTAGAGAAAAACATGTTTATGAAATAATTATCAGAAGTGGTGTTTCTACTCAGGATCCCTTGTATCCTGAGGGATATCCTAAAAAATTTAACAAGATTCTCAAAAACCTACAAACAATAGTACTTCTTCTAAGAAAAAAAGAAGAAACATAAAACTGTTGTAGAATCTCCCGAACCTGCTAAAGATCCTAATAGTATATCTATCTCTGATGTTGAAACTCAAAGTGGTAATAATAAGAGTGATACTTCTGATAAAGAAGAAACTGAAGTTGAACGTGAAAAGCAAACTAAAACCGCAAAGTATACTAAGGAGGATTTCATTGCTAATAAACATGGTAATGAAAAAGAACCTTGGGTACAAAAATCAATGCCTTTTCCTAATAAGAAACACAAATTAAAGGAAGAAGAACATTATAACAAGTTTTGTGATTGGATGAAGCCTTTGTTTTTGCAAATTCCGTTAATTGATGCTATTAAATTGCCTCCTTGTTCTAAATATATGAAAGATATTGTCTCTAACAAAAGGAAGATTCCTAATGAGGAAATTTCCACTATGCTTGCTAATTACTCTTTTAATGGTAAGGTCCCAAAGAATCTTGGAGATCCTAGTATACCCATTATTCCTTGTTCCATTAAAAATAATTATGTTAGAACTACTTTATGTGGTTTAGGAGCAGGAGTTAGTGTATTGCCTTTTTCTCTCTATAAGAGAGCCTCTCTAGAAAAATTGATACCAACTGATATATCCTTGCAAATGGCTGATAAATCTACTTCTATTCATGTTGGTATATGTGAGAATGTTCTTGTTCAAGTGGCTACTAGTTGTTTGATATTAACTGACTTTGTTGTGTTGGAAATGCCTAAAGATGATAATATGTCTATTATTCTTGGGAGACCTTTTCTTAACACTCTAGGGGCTGTTATTGATTGCACTCAAAGAAAAGTAACTTTTAATGTTAATGATAAAGAGCACACATTTTATTTTCCCAAGAAGATTCATAGGAAATATGGTCTAAATTCAATTGAAAATATTGATACCATCAAGATTGGAGAATTTTATTGTCCTATTCCAATGGCACAATAAGAATATGAGATTATTATTATTGGGACTATGTATATCAAAGTTGAGGTAAGATCATCATTTAGTGATATGAAAAGTTTTGCTTCATATAAAAATTGTTTTGGTAACAAGACTTGATCAACCTTGTTAACAAAGTGATTTTGAGTGAAGAAAACAATGTTTTCACTATATTTTCACCATGCTACTTTAGTATCATTATGTTTTCACCTTCCCGAATCATGTTTTCATCATCTTTTCACCTTGTTTACTGTTATTACTCATGTTTTCACCATCCCCATTTATGTTTTCACTATGTTTCCACTCGTTATTTGCTTGTTAGCATGTCTTAGAAACTCGATAGCTTTGGGTTTGGTTTTGTTTTCCACCATTCCATATTTGTTTTCCTGGTTTATAATCATTTAACAAATTCTGGAAATTGCTCAAAAATAAAGTTTCTCTAAAAATTCCAGAAAAATTATGTTAAATTTCTACGTTTAAAATGAGGCAGAGAGGCACCCCAGGGGACCCACCATGCATGCACACCATCAGGTGGCACGCGTAGGCCCCTGGGTCCACCAGCCCATGGTGTGGGCCCCCTTGGCCCTCCACTTGCTCTCCTCCCCGCCAAACACCCCATTCTCTCATCCAAACTCAAAAACATTCCTGGAACCCGAGCTCTTGTTGTTCTTCCTCGAGATTTTTTGATCTCCTTTCTCAACTCATCTTTGTTGCTGAAATTTGGGGTATTTGCTCTCCTGTATGTGCCTCCTCCGATTATCCAAGTAGAATTTTGTTTAGTGGAGTATTTCTTGAGTATTTTTTACTATAGGTGATAGATTATGTGAGTTTGCATGCTTGATTTGTGTGAAAATAAATTATTTTTGATGCATGTATAGCCCTCTTACAAGTCTCTATAGTAGTTTCTATCATATAGTTGCTTGAAATCCATTTTTATGATGCTTGTTAAAAATTTGAGAAGTATAATATACACCAACTTGACCAGCATGAGTTGGAGGTGCATGAGGTCATGCAAGTACACCGAGAATAAGGAGCATTCCCATCCATTTATCCATGCTATGAATTTATGCATGCTGCAGGAATCTTACAAGGATTCCAAACCCTTGTCTCTAATGTAGGATTGGAACATTTCATTGAGGGTGAACCTATCCAACACATAAAACTAACTATGTTTGTGGTGCAAGATTTTAGTTTTAGCTGGTCCTCGCCTAACCCCATGGTCATTATAAGGTTTATAATAAAGCTGTCAACTTTACTTTTGATGATTTTTGTGCAGCTATTAAGGTGCCACAGTGGGGATCACGTGAGAAGATAAGTGGGCAGCCCAAACCACTGATGGATTTATATAAGGAAATTTTCCAAGAGAGAAGCTTCTGAGAAAAGAATGGTAAAATTTGAAATATTCAACTCCCATCTATTCGATATTTTGCCTATTTTATTTCCAAGTGTGTGTGCTTGCTAGAAAAACTGCAAACAAGTTATCTGTTTATGATCTGGATTTTATCTTAGCTTCTTTGAAGCATGATATGTCTTATAATTTTGGTGCTTTAATTGCTTTCCGTCTTGCTGCTAACCGTGAGAAGGGCGGAATTCGTGGAGGTCTCATTGCCTCTCGTTTACTATCTTTGCATGGCGTGGAGCCACACCCTTTAGACTTTTAGTTTCCCGTAGAGAGGCTTGATCTTAATTCCATGATACAACATAAATTGTTTCCGCCTCTGCTAACTTGAACAATTTATCCTATGAAATAACTTTCTCCAAGAAATCAAGGTGGAGAGTAACTAAATCTGATAGAGTAGTCAATTTGCTTGCGCCTCTTTTCCTTAACCTTAATGTCAGGAAAGGATGGTCACTCTCAGAGAGTGAATTTGATGCATACATTGAGGACCATCCCCATCATGTAGAGGATGCTGGAGAGGGGGAGGAAATTGATTTTGTCCAGCCCTCTGACACTGCGGGATTTCCGTACCAGCGCCCTGGTTATGATTATGCGCCTGTTGCTTCATCTTCTTCATGGGCGCCTGAGTACGACCGTGCTAGGGACGACCCGCTAGGGTGGGCTTACTACCCCCGCCGTGATTGATCTCCACTTAGGCCAAAAGCCTAAGATTGGGGGGAAGTATGCCGACATCAGACTCATTAACGTATCATGTTTCTGTCGGTTCTTTGTATATCCATGTTTTCGTTTATTTCATTTTGTTTGGTTTTTATTGTTTAGTTTCTGCTTGCCAAAACGCAAAAAGACTAAAAATATTTCTGTTGTTTATCTTTATTTGTTTCTTAGTTCCTTTTATTAGTTTTCTTTACTTTCTAGTTTCGGTTTAATATTCAAAAATTCAAAAAGATTTTTCCTTATTTGCTTGTTTTCCTTCTGTTCTTGTTTTAAATCTGAAAACCCAAAAATATTTGTTATTCTTCTTTGGTTTTGTAATGTTTTCTGCAGAGTTCAATAGTCCTATGTGACTCCGTTGGAGCTTTGTTATCATTTTATATCATTCAATCCACAAAAGTGAAGAGCAATAATAACGATTTACGACAATTCAAGTTGTGGTGAGAGGCTGTAACACCTGGGGTGTTACCTGTTTGTTTTGTTTGCATCATATGCATCACATTGCATTGCACCATGTTTGCATCACCACTGAAATTTCAAATCAATTTAAACTTTCACCCTTGCTCAAAATTTCCAATTTCAAAAATTGCAAACTAAACCATCCAGTTGTTTTTCAATAGTTTGAAAATAGTTTTAATCAAATTGACTGTTAATAGTTTTTTCCCCCTCTTGTTAAAACCCTAATGGATAACTCAAAAATTTAAATCAAATCACTTATTAAATTGTTGGTTTTAATCAAACAATTAATCAATCAATTAATTCCAAACCATTTCCAAATTCAAACCCATTCTCAAAATCATTACTCTTTTGAATCCATGAAGTTCACCACACACTGATAATCTTTAAATCACTTTAAACCTTAGGGGTTACCCTATTTAAAAGGTTTGTTTTGTTAATGATCTTTAATAATAAAATTCACCTAAAATTGGTTTAAATTTCAAACAGCAATTTAAATCTCACCTTTTTGGAAACCAACCTGGGCATCTGTTAACAAGCATAACTTAATTTTTCTAGAATTTTGTTAAGCTAAAAGCTATGTTTTTCTTCTAAGACCAAACCTTGCAAAAAAAAAAAAACAAACGGAAATAATAAAAAGGAAAGCCCAAGGAGAAGAACCAACCCCCTTTCCTTCCTTTTCTACCCAGCCCACTTCTTTCTGGCCCACCCCTCTCTCTGTTGTCATCTTCCTCAACTGTACGAACACCTGCAGAACCCTTCGATCGATCTCCCCTCCACCAGATGCCTGCCGTACCCAGCTCCCTCCCCGATAAAAGTACCCACCTACCTACCCTCTGCAACCCTAGTCCTCCTCTCTCCCAACCATCGCCGCCACCTCCCTTCTGTTCATCTGTTTTTCTGAACCTCGACAGACTGAACCACCGAGCCTTGCCACCACCTCCTCCCCTCACGCCGGTAGCTAGGGTCGCCTCGAGGAGCAACCGGCGACGGGAATGGAACCGCGTCGTCCTCCTGGTTCTCCCCGTGTCCTCGCCTGCTGCCGGGAGACGCCGTAGCGGCCGCACCGTCGCCGACTGTTCCTTCCTCGTCACTGTCAGTCGACAGCATCGACTGTAGCCTCGCCTGCGACAACGACCACCAGGTGAGCGCATCCCGTTTGCCTCCTTCCTCTCTCCGTTCGCTCCGTGTACCCAACCCATCGATCGCCGCCCCGTCAACCACCACCGGTTCGCCGCAAGGCTTCCACGCTGCCATCGATCGATGCCTCGATCCGTCAGAGAAGCGATCTGTTCGAGTTTCAGTAACGCGACGAAGTTCTTCTCTTATTTCGTCGAGCACGGTATCTGTCAACGTGCGCGCCTTACCGCAGTGGTTCAGACCACGCGCCGCGAGGGAGCGGTGCTGGGTTCGATCCCCAGCACCCGGATTAAATCGCTCTCCTTTTTTTCGTTGGGAGCGCTGACAGCCCTGGCCCAGCTGTCAGTCGCTCATGTGCCGCACAAGCCCAGCGAGCCAAGGGGCCCTCCTGGCAGCGTGTGTGTAGATCCCTTTCTCGGTAACAAAAGTTAATTCGAATCTGTTAAGATTTTCCAATTCCTTTTAAATGGGCAGAATAAATATCTAAATTGCAAATTCAATAACTTTTGTTTTATGAATCCAACAAATACAAACTTTATATGTTTTCTGTTCCAAATTTCCTAAACTTTCCAAATATCCAACTTGTGTTCTGTTTTGAACTTTCAAATTACATTTCAAATTCAAATTTAAATCATTTCAATTGCACTTTGCTAAATTCAATAACTAATTATTCATAAGTCCAAATCATGCAAATAAAATATGTTTTCCATACCATTTTGCATAACCTATTCAAATCTAAATTTTGTTTTCTGTTTCGAATAATTAAAATTGCCTAAACCATTTAAATCTTGTTTAATTCAATTAAACCTTGTTTAATAATGTTTAATTCATAGTTAAATAATCCAAAGTCCAATTTCAAAATGTGAAACATGTAATCCAACTAAAATTTGATAACCTTTTCAAATATCAACTTTGTTGTTTGGTTTGAACAACTTAACTTGATGATAACAACCACTACTTGTTAAACCTCATTAAGTACCAATAATTTCCAAATTTGATAACTGTTTCCTAAAATTGTTAACCATCATTCCAATTGCATTTAATATTGTTACTTATTGTTTTCATCATGCATGCATCATGTTTAACTACTTACACTTGTTAATCCAATGTAGATCATTGCCTCAACCTAAACCATTTGCATCCATATGCAATTCACATTGCATATGGGTCCATTTAAATTGTTTATCTCGTCAACTAGTTTACCTTGATGCACCTTTAAACTTGTCATGCATCCATATCTTGATCATGCTGGATCTTTTGCCGTAGTAGTAATTGTTGCATTCCGGTGTTTGTTCGAGGTTCATTGCTTCTTCCCGGATAGGACGTTGAGATGATGTGAGCAACGACAAGTTCTGCTACCTTGCGGGATCTCAGGCAAGTATACTCACTTGCATTCCATATGGCTGCCTTTCATCACTTGTTACCGATTCTTTCCGTTGTTCTGTTCTGCTAGCCTTAGTAGTTCTTGTTTCTGTTACGAACCCATCACATGAATCCCTTAACCTTGATATTGCCTCACTTCCATACCTATAACCTTTGCTTGAGCATGTGTCTTACTATCTTGCTTAGGGTTGTTTTGCTCGAGTCTGTTACCCGTTACTTTCTGTTATTACTCTAGTATGTTCTGGGGGCTCGATGTTTAATCAATCAATTAATCATGCTAATGTTACTATTAATAATAAATTTGAGGATAAGGCACCGGCAGGAGGCCCTTTGTGGTTTTGAGGCCTGCTAGTGTCGACCCTAATAGGAAAAGGGTCTTGTCTACTGATCCATGATGAGCGCACTACCCGCATTTGGGGAGTATGGGCTCCCCCTCAGTTTGACCCGATTCGCATCTCGTCCAAATCGCCTCATTTAGTTCGGGTTTTCCATTTGCTGCATGCATGATCTTGCGAGCCCTTGGTACCCGGGTGGAACTTTCGTAGTCGGCATATAGGGGGACACGTTCTTAGAGTGCTATGAGGGTCCATTTTCTTCTGGGCTCGATTAGCCGTGCGCCCAAGGTTCTTTGGGCTTGATGCGAAGAAGGGTTGGATTGTGTTGAGTGCCCCGCTTGGTGGAGTGGCCGCTCCATCTGGCGGGATATTCATGAGTGTACGGCTAAATTGGTGCAACCCTGCAGGGATAATCTTCTCGAGAAGCCGTGTTTTCCGCGGTTATGGATTACTTGGTGAAAGTACTGGCTAACAAGTACTCAGGACAACTTCAACCTAATGATCAACCATGTTTCACCCCATGATTAATAACTTGACTAGTAATAGGTTATTCACACAATAACTTGACTCATCTTTAATACCACGGTGTGAGTTATCCTCGGATTGCTTCTTCGGATAAGGGGCGAGATCCAGGATGGGTTTGTTTGAAGTTATCTTTCAGTTGGTTACTATCACTCGATCTTATCTTCTTTCTGATAGTTGGAAGTAATAGAATCTCTGTAGTTGGTTATTGCAGCCTGCTGTCGCTTATTTGCCATAACCCCTTCCTTTCCGTTGAGCCTAAAGTATTTGTATCTTGTGATGACTGGCTACGCCGGTAACTTGTGAGTATGGGCTATCTCCCCCTTGCCAGTACTTAACCGTACTGACCCACGAATCTCTTTCGTGGCTGCAAATTCCAACTTGCAGTCAACAGGTTTGAAGTCTGACGACGTTAGCTTGGGAATCCCTCCGGCTTGGCCTGGGCAGGGATTGGACGCCTTCGGTTATCTTCAGGACTCTTAGTCCAATTTGGATCTTGTCCGTAGTCGGACGTTTGTTTTCTTCCGCTGTTATTTGGATCTTTGTATTGTATCAGTTGTATCCCTGGCTCGTTGGAGTCATCTTGTATCTATCTGCTTCTGTTGTAATTGTGGATTATTCGTGAACTATTGTAATGTTATCATAAATGGCAACCTGGAATCGGTTATTATGCGGAGTTGGCGGGAATGCTGAATTCTGCATAGTGCCCGATCTCGGGGCGTCACAAATGGTATCAGAGCCTTGGTTCCGATTCCCGAGATTGTTTCGATACGAATGGTTATCGAAGCAACGGGTCCGCAAAGCCTGTAGGTTAACCTCGCTAACGGTCGTTGTTTCTAGAGTGTCAAAAAACTATTTCTGCTAAACTATTTTGGAAAAACATCTCAATAGGATTCTTGTTTTCTCCTTATCTCTATTCTATTCACATCCCATCTTATTTGTTTTGGAGTTTTCCCTCCTTGTCTATCTTTCAAAGTGTTAGGATCCCACGTGGGTGGACGTTTTCTGAGCCTTTAACCTAATAGGTTCGATCATCGGAAGATTCCTGTTGGAAGAACATCGTCGTCACTCCGAGCAAGAAACCCTTGTTAGTGGTGTCGAGAAACCTTGTTAGTGGTGTCGAGGAGATCAACTGGAAGCACGAAGAATCGATAGTCGAACTTCTTTCCCCTCCCGGGTTAGCAGGTGGATTGCGAGGGCGCAATCCCTTGTTAGTGGTGTCGTCTGTAACACCTGGGGTGTTACCTGTTTGTTTTGTTTGCATCATATGCATCACATTGCATTGCACCATGTTTGCATCACCACTGAAATTTCAAATCAATTTAAACTTTCACCCTTGCTCAAAATTTCCAATTTCAAAAATTGCAAACTAAACCATCCAGTTGTTTTTCAATAGTTTGAAAATAGTTTTAATCAAATTGACTGTTAATAGTTTTTTTCCCCCTCTTGTTAAAACCCTAATGGCTAACTCAAAAATTTAAATCAAATCACTTATTAAATTGTTGGTTTTAATCAAACAATTAATCAATCAATTAATTCCAAACCATTTCCAAATTCAAACCCATTCTCAAAATCATTACTCTTTTGAATCCATGAAGTTCACCACACACTGATAATCTTTAAATCACTTTAAACCTTAGGGGTTACCCTATTTAAAAGGTTTGTTTTGTTAATGATCTTTAATAATAAAATTCACCTAAAATTGGTTTAAATTTCAAACAGCAATTTAAATCTCACCTTTTTGGAAACCAACCTGGGCATCTGTTTGCTGTTGAGCTAACAAGCATAAGTTAATTTTTCTAGAATTTTGTTAAGCTAAAAGCTATGTTTTTCTTCTAAGACCAAACCTTGCAAAAAAAAAAACAAACAAACAGAAATAATAAAAAGGAAAGCCCAAGGAGAAGAACCAACCCCCTTTCCTTCCTTTTCTACCCAGCCCACTTCTTTCTGGCCCACCCCTCTCTCTGTTGTCATCTTCCTCAACTGTACGAACACCTGCAGAACCCTTCGATCGATCTCCCCTCCACCAGATGCCTGCCGTACCCAGCTCCCTCCCCGATAAAAGTACCCACCTACCTACCCTCTGCAACCCTAGTCCTCCTCTCTCCCAACCATCGCCGCCACCTCCCTTCTGTTCATCTGTTTTTCTGAACCTCGACAGACTGAACCACCGAGCCTTGCCACCACCTCCTCCCCTCACGCCGGTAGCTAGGGTCGCCTCGAGGAGCAACCGGCGACGGGAATGGAACCGCGTCGTCCTCCTGGTTCTCCCCGTGTCCTCGCCTGCTGCCGGGAGACGCCGTAGCGGCCGCACCGTCGCCGGCTGTTCCTTCCTCGTCACTGTCAGTCGACAGCATCGACTGTAGCCTCGCCTGCGACAACGACCACCAGGTGAGCGCATCCCGTTTGCCTCCTTCCTCTCTCCGTTCGCTCCGTGTACCCAACCCATCGATCGCCGCCCCGTCAACCACCACCGGTTCGCCGCAAGGCTTCCACGCTGCCATCGATCGATGCCTCGATCCGTCAGAGAAGCGATCTGTTCGAGTTTCAGTAACGCGACGAAGTTCTTCTCTTATTTCGTCGAGCATGGTATCTGTCAACGTGCGCGCCTTACCGCAGTGGTTCAGACCACGCGCCGCGAGGGAGCGGTGCTGGGTTCGATCCCCAGCACCCGGATTAAATCGCTCTCCTTTTTTTCGTTGGGAGCGCTGACAGCCCTGGCCCAGCTGTCAGTCGCTCATGTGCCGCACAAGCCCAGCGAGCCAAGGGGCCCTCCTGGCAGCGTGTGTGTAGATCCCTTTCTCGGTAACAAAAGTTAATTCGAATCTGTTAAGATTTTCCAATTCCTTTTAAATGGGCAGAATAAATATCTAAATTGCAAATTCAATAACTTTTGTTTTATGAATCCAACAAATACAAACTTTATATGTTTTCTGTTCCAAATTTCCTAAACTTTCCAAATATCCAACTTGTGTTCTGTTTTGAACTTTCAAATTACATTTCAAATTCAAATTTAAATCATTTCAATTGCACTTTGCTAAATTCAATAACTAATTATTCATAAGTCCAAATCATGCAAATAAAATATGTTTTCCATACCATTTTGCATAACCTATTCAAATCTAAATTTTGTTTTCTGTTTCGAATAATTAAAATTGCCTAAACCATTTAAATCTTGTTTAATTCAATTAAACCTTGTTTAATAATGTTTAATTCATAGTTAAATAATCCAAAGTCCAATTTCAAAATGTGAAACATGTAATCCAACTAAAATTTGATAACCTTTTCAAATATCAACTTTGTTGTTTGGTTTGAACAACTTAACTTGATGATAACAACCACTACTTGTTAAACCTCATTAAGTACCAATAATTTCCAAATTTGATAACTGTTTCCTAAAATTGTTAACCATCATTCCAATTGCATTTAATATTGTTACTTATTGTTTTCATCATGCATGCATCATGTTTAACTACTTACACTTGTTAATCCAATGTAGATCATTGCCTCAACCTAAACCATTTGCATCCATATGCAATTCACATTGCATATGGGTCCATTTAAATTGTTTATCTCGTCAACTAGTTTACCTTGATGCACCTTTAAACTTGTCATGCATCCATATCTTGATCATGCTGGATCTTTTGCCGTAGTAGTAATTGTTGCATTCCGGTGTTTGTTCGAGGTTCATTGCTTCTTCCCGGATAGGACGTTGAGATGATGTGAGCAACGACAAGTTCTGCTACCTTGCGGGATCTCAGGCAAGTATACTCACTTGCATTCCATATGGCTGCCTTTCATCACTTGTTACCGATTCTTTCCGTTGTTCTGTTCTGCTAGCCTTAGTAGTTCTTGTTTCTGTTACGAACCCATCACATGAATCCCTTAACCTTGATATTGCCTCACTTCCATACCTATAACCTTTGCTTGAGCATGTGTCTTACTATCTTGCTTAGGGTTGTTTTGCTCGAGTCTGTTACCCGTTACTTTCTGTTATTACTCTAGTATGTTCTGGGGGCTCGATGTTTAATCAATCAATTAATCATGCTAATGTTACTATTAATAATAAATTTGAGGATAAGGCACCGGCAGGAGGCCCTTTGTGGTTTTGAGGCCTACTAGTGTCGACCCTAATAGGAAAAGGGTCTTGTCTACTGATCCATGATGAGCGCACTACCCGCATTTGGGGAGTATGGGCTCCCCCTCAGTTTGACCCGATTCGCATCTCGTCCAAATCGCCTCATTTAGTTCGGGTTTTCCATTTGCTGCATGCATGATCTTGCGAGCCCTTGGTACCCGGGTGGAACTTTCGTAGTCGGCATATAGGGGGACACGTTCTTAGAGTGCTATGAGGGTCCATTTTCTTCTGGGCTCGATTAGCCGTGCGCCCAAGGTTCTTTGGGCTTGATGCGAAGAAGGGTTGGATTGTGTTGAGTGCCCCGCTTGGTGGAGTGGCCGCTCCATCTGGCGGGATATTCATGAGTGTACGGCTAAATTGGTGCAACCCTGCAGGGATAATCTTCTCGAGAAGCCGTGTTTTCCGCGGTTATGGATTACTTGGTGAAAGTACTGGCTAACAAGTACTCAGGACAACTTCAACCTAATGATCAACCATGTTTCACCCCATGATTAATAACTTGACTAGTAATAGGTTATTCACACAATAACTTGACTCATCTTTAATACCACGGTGTGAGTTATCCTCGGATTGCTTCTTCGGATAAGGGGCGAGATCCAGGATGGGTTTGTTTGAAGTTATCTTTCAGTTGGTTACTATCACTCGATCTTATCTTCTTTCTGATAGTTGGAAGTAATAGAATCTCTGTAGTTGGTTATTGCAGCCTGCTGTCGCTTATTTGCCATAACCCCTTCCTTTCCGTTGAGCCTAAAGTATTTGTATCTTGTGATGACTGGCTACGCCGGTAACTTGTGAGTATGGGCTATCTCCCCCTTGCCAGTACTTAACCGTACTGACCCACGAATCTCTTTCGTGGCTGCAAATTCCAACTTGCAGTCAACAGGTTTGAAGTCTGACGACGTTAGCTTGGGAATCCCTCCGGCTTGGCCTGGGCAGGGATTGGACGCCTTCGGTTATCTTCAGGACTCTTAGTCCAATTTGGATCTTGTCCGTAGTCGGACGTTTGTTTTCTTCCGCTGTTATTTGGATCTTTGTATTGTATCAGTTGTATCCCTGGCTCGTTGGAGTCATCTTGTATCTATCTGCTTCTGTTGTAATTGTGGATTATTCGTGAACTATTGTAATGTTATCATAAATGGCAACCTGGAATCGGTTATTATGCGGAGTTGGCGGGAATGCTGAATTCTGCATAGTGCCCGATCTCGGGGCGTCACAAATGGTATCAGAGCCTTGGTTCTGATTCCCGAGATTGTTTCGATACGAATGGTTATCGAAGCAACGGGTCCGCAAAGCCTGTAGGTTAACCTCGCTAACGGTCGTTGTTTCTAGAGTGTCAAAAAACTATTTCTGCTAAACTATTTTGGAAAAACATCTCAATAGGATTCTTGTTTTCTCCTTATCTCTATTCTATTCACATCCCATCTTATTTGTTTTGGAGTTTTCCCTCCTTGTCTATCTTTCAAAGTGTTAGGATCCCACGTGGGTGGACGTTTTCTGAGCCTTTAACCTAATAGGTTCGATCATCGGAAGATTCCTGTTGGAAGAACATCGTCGTCACTCCGAGCAAGAAACCCTTGTTAGTGGTGTCGAGAAACCTTGTTAGTGGTGTCGAGGAGATCAACTGGAAGCACGAAGAATCGATAGTCGAATTTCTTTCCCCTCCCGGGTTAGCAGGTGGATTGCGAGGGCGCAATCCCTTGTTAGTGGTGTCGTCTGTAACACCTGGGGTGTTACCTGTTTGTTTTGTTTGCATCATATGCATCACATTGCATTGCACCATGTTTGCATCACCACTGAAATTTCAAATCAATTTAAACTTTCACCCTTGCTCAAAATTTCCAATTTCAAAAATTGCAAACTAAACCATCCAGTTGTTTTTCAATAGTTTGAAAATAGTTTTAATCAAAATTGACTGTTAATAGTTTTTTTCCCCCTCTTGTTAAAACCCTAATGGCTAACTCAAAAATTTAAATCAAATCACTTATTAAATTGTTGGTTTTAATCAAACAATTAATCAATCAATTAATTCCAAACCATTTCCAAATTCAAACCCATTCTCAAAATCATTACTCTTTTGAATCCATGAAGTTCACCACACACTGATAATCTTTAAATCACTTTAAACCTTAGGGGTTACCCTATTTAAAAGGTTTGTTTTGTTAATGATCTTTAATAATAAAATTCACCTAAAATTGGTTTAAATTTCAAACAGCAATTTAAATCTCACCTTTTTGGAAACCAACCTGGGCATCTGTTTGCTGTTGAGCTAACAAGCATAACTTAATTTTTCTAGAATTTTGTTAAGCTAAAAGCTATGTTTTTCTTCTAAGACCAAACCTTGCAAAAAAAAAACAAAAAAACAGAAATAATAAAAAGGAAAGCCCAAGGAGAAGAACCAACCCCCTTTCCTTCCTTTTCTACCCAGCCCACTTCTTTCTGGCCCACCCCTCTCTCTGTTGTCATCTTCCTCAACTGTACGAACACCTGTAGAACCCTTCGATCGATCTCCCCTCCACCAGATGCCTGCCGTACCCAGCTCCCTCCCCGATAAAAGTACCCACCTACCTACCCTCTGCAACCCTAGTCCTCCTCTCTCCCAACCATCGCCGCCACCTCCCTTCTGTTCATCTGTTTTTCTGAACCTCGACAGACTGAACCACCGAGCCTTGCCACCACCTCCTCCCCTCACGCCGGTAGCTAGGGTCGCCTCGAGGAGCAACCGGCGACGGGAATGGAACCGCGTCGTCCTCCTGGTTCTCCCCGTGTCCTCGCCTGCTGCCGGGAGACGCCGTAGCGGCCGCACCGTCGCCGGCTGTTCCTTCCTCGTCACTGTCAGTCGACAGCATCGACTGTAGCCTCGCCTGCGACAACGACCACCAGGTGAGCGCATCCCGTTTGCCTCCTTCCTCTCTCCGTTCGCTCCGTGTACCCAACCCATCGATCGCCGCCCCGTCAACCACCACCGGTTCGCCGCAAGGCTTCCACGCTGCCATCGATCGATGCCTCGATCCGTCAGAGAAGCGATCTGTTCGAGTTTCAGTAACGCGACGAAGTTCTTCTCTTATTTCGTCGAGCATGGTATCTGTCAACGTGCGCGCCTTACCGCAGTGGTTCAGACCACGCGCCGCGAGGGAGCGGTGCTGGGTTCGATCCCCAGCACCCGGATTAAATCGCTCTCCTTTTTTTCGTTGGGAGCGCTGACAGCCCTGGCCCAGCTGTCAGTCGCTCATGTGCCGCACAAGCCCAGCGAGCCAAGGGGCCCTCCTGGCAGCGTGTGTGTAGATCCCTTTCTCGGTAACAAAAGTTAATTCGAATCTGTTAAGATTTTCCAATTCCTTTTAAATGGGCAGAATAAATATCTAAATTGCAAATTCAATAACTTTTGTTTTATGAATCCAACAAATACAAACTTTATATGTTTTCTGTTCCAAATTTCCTAAACTTTCCAAATATCCAACTTGTGTTCTGTTTTGAACTTTCAAATTACATTTCAAATTCAAATTTAAATCATTTCAATTGCACTTTGCTAAATTCAATAACTAATTATTCAGAAGTCCAAATCATGCAAATAAAATATGTTTTCCATACCATTTTGCATAACCTATTCAAATCTAAATTTTGTTTTCTGTTTCGAATAATTAAAATTGCCTAAACCATTTAAATCTTGTTTAATTCAATTAAACCTTGTTTAATAATGTTTAATTCATAGTTAAATAATCCAAAGTCCAATTTCAAAATGTGAAACATGTAATCCAACTAAAATTTGATAACCTTTTCAAATATCAACTTTGTTGTTTGGTTTGAACAACTTAACTTGATGATAACAACCACTACTTGTTAAACCTCATTAAGTACCAATAATTTCCAAATTTGATAACTGTTTCCTAAAATTGTTAACCATCATTCCAATTGCATTTAATATTGTTACTTATTGTTTTCATCATGCATGCATCATGTTTAACTACTTACACTTGTTAATCCAATGTAGATCATTGCCTCAACCTAAACCATTTGCATCCATATGCAATTCACATTGCATATGGGTCCATTTAAATTGTTTATCTCGTCAACTAGTTTACCTTGATGCACCTTTAAACTTGTCATGCATCCATATCTTGATCATGCTGGATCTTTTGCCGTAGTAGTAATTGTTGCATTCCGGTGTTTGTTCGAGGTTCATTGCTTCTTCCCGGATAGGACGTTGAGATGATGTGAGCAACGACAAGTTCTGCTACCTTGCGGGATCTCAGGCAAGTATACTCACTTGCATGCCATATGGCTGCCTTTCATCACTTGTTACCGATTCTTTCCGTTGTTCTGTTCTGCTAGCCTTAGTAGTTCTTGTTTCTGTTACGAACCCATCACATGAATCCCTTAACCTTGATATTGCCTCACTTCCATACCTATAACCTTTGCTTGAGCCTGTGTCTTACTATCTTGCTTAGGGTTGTTTTGCTCGAGTCTGTTACCCGTTACTTTCTGTTATTACTCTAGTATGTTCTGGGGGCTCGATGTTTAATCAATCAATTAATCATGCTAATGTTACTATTAATAATAAATTTGAGGATAAGGCACCGGCAGGAGGCCCTTTGTGGTTTTGAGGCCTGCTAGTGTCGACCCTAATAGGAAAAGGGTCTTGTCTACTGATCCATGATGAGCGCACTACCCGCATTTGGGGAGTATGGGCTCCCCCTCAGTTTGACCCGATTCGCATCTCGTCCAAATCGCCTCATTTAGTTCGGGTTTTCCATTTGCTGCATGCATGATCTTGCGAGCCCTTGGTACCCGGGTGGAACTTTCGTAGTCGGCATATAGGGGGACACGTTCTTAGAGTGCTATGAGGGTCCATTTTCTTCTGGGCTCGATTAGCCGTGCGCCCAAGGTTCTTTGGGCTTGATGCGAAGAAGGGTTGGATTGTGTTGAGTGCCCCGCTTGGTGGAGTGGCCGCTCCATCTGGCGGGATATTCATGAGTGTACGGCTAAATTGGTGCAACCCTGCAGGGATAATCTTCTCGAGAAGCCGTGTTTTCCGCGGTTATGGATTACTTGGTGAAAGTACTGGCTAACAAGTACTCAGGACAACTTCAACCTAATGATCAACCATGTTTCACCCCATGATTAATAACTTGACTATTAATAGGTTATTCACACAATAACTTGACTCATCTTTAATACCACGGTGTGAGTTATCCTCGGATTGCTTCTTCGGATAAGGGGCGAGATCCAGGATGGGTTTGTTTGAAGTTATCTTTCAGTTGGTTACTATCACTCGATCTTATCTTCTTTCTGATAGTTGGAAGTAATAGAATCTCTGTAGTTGGTTATTGCAGCCTGCTGTCGCTTATTTGCCATAACCCCTTCCTTTCCGTTGAGCCTAAAGTATTTGTATCTTGTGATGACTGGCTACGCCGGTAACTTGTGAGTATGGGCTATCTCCCCCTTGCCAGTACTTAACCGTACTGACCCACGAATCTCTTTCGTGGCTGCAAATTCCAACTTGCAGTCAACAGGTTTGAAGTCTGACGACGTTAGCTTGGGAATCCCTCCGGCTTGGCCTGGGCAGGGATTGGACGCCTTCGGTTATCTTCAGGACTCTTAGTCCAATTTGGATCTTGTCTGTAGTCGGACGTTTGTTTTCTTCCGCTGTTATTTGGATCTTTGTATTGTATCAGTTGTATCCCTGGCTCGTTGGAGTCATCTTGTATCTATCTGCTTCTGTTGTAATTGTGGATTATTCGTGAACTATTGTAATGTTATCATAAATGGCAACCTGGAATCGGTTATTATGCGGAGTTGGCGGGAATGCTGAATTCTGCATAGTGCCCGATCTCGGGGCGTCACAGAGGCTGGTATGAACTCTGTTTGTTTTCATTTTTATACATATACTCATCCATGTGGATGTGCTTAGTTTGTTCGTGTAAGGTGTATATTATTTAATGGATTCTTAGTAGTTCGTGCTCTCTCAGGATCAATTCCAATTTACTAATAGTAGATATCTGTCGTATAAATGTTTGCTTAGATTGTTTTATTCATAGAAGGGTATGACATTGTGGTATCTCCCTCCGAATGCTTCACTTGAATTGACTTGGCACGTGCTCACGCATGCATAATACTGAAAACAAAAAGTCAATAAAACCTTGATGATTTATTTTTCCTCGAAGTATTTGTATCACTTTTATGCCCCTGTTAATTTTGTTTTGTAGTAAGCATGATTATGATAGTTGTTGCTCTCTTGATTGTCGTTCCCAGTCTTTTGCTAGCCTTCATTTGTACTGAGTATGAGCTCTACTCGTGCATCAAACTCCCAAAAACCAAAGTTTTCCAAATGTTTCCACCATACCTACCTATATGTGGTAATTCACCGCCACTCCAAATAAATTTTCATGTGCTACCTTTAAAACCTTCAAAGTACTTCTCATTTTGTGACACTGTTTTAGCTCATGAGGAAGTAGTAGTTGGGTTTGTTATCTTCCATACTAATTGAGTAACCCGACTTGCGTGCTTCATCTGCTCGTCTTTAATTTTGCAAAGATCTGGTTAGACCATTATAACATCATAAAGCTAAACAAATAAATATGCACTCCTCCATGGTATGAGATTGTTGGCAGGCACCCGAGGATTCGGTTAGCCATGGTTTGTGAAAGCAAGGCGGCGAGGAGTGTCATACTATATAAAGAGCATGCTATAAATTATTAATATAAATAACTCGGAACCGCTCTCAACTTGTTTAGTATGGAAGATAACAAGAACTATATTACCATTCATTGACATGAACAATCAGCTCTCAAAATCATTTAACTTCAGTTTTTAATAAAATAAAAAGCTCTAGCACATGTTAATCCCTGCTTCCCTCTATGAAGGGTCTTTCTTTTACTTTTACGTTGAGTCTTCACCTTCTCACTTTATGCACCTTCTTGAGAGCATAACTGTAATTCTTAGTATAATGTGCTTGTCCTAGAACACGGTTGATTGTGGTATAACTTTGATGCCTGTATCTTTGATATATTTACGTATAGTCTTCACATGAACCTTAGAGGTTCCTTGGCATTTATGTTTTGCTCCATTATTAAGGGCAAGCGAGATACCACTTTATCATATCTTATTATGAACATTGCAATCCTACATATTGATATATTTCATGTTGTTTATTATTAGTGTGTTGGTATCTCTTCATGGTTTGCATAAATATTAGGTGACTTTATTTGCATACTTCTTATTATGAATTGCCTAAGCACTTGATCATGTGGTGAGAATATTTACATCATATGAAACAAATGTGTTTGTAGAAGTTTTTTTATCGCACTCAGTTGTTAACTAAATTGCTTGAGGACAAGCAATAAGCTAATCTTGGGGGGGGGGGAGTTGATACGTCCAAAACGTATCTACTTTTACGAACACTTTTGCTCTTGTTATCCTCTAAACTTGTGAGTTTTTTATACAACTAACACAGACTAACGTTGTTTTCAGCAGAATTACCTTGGTGTCTCGTTTTTGTGCAGAAAATCAACTTTCGGGAAATTGCCCGGAAAAGATCTCGAAGTCCTTATTTTACCCGAAGACCCCAGAGCTAGAAGAAGAGCCGGAAGGGAAGGAGGGGCCCACACCATAGGGTGGCGCGGCCCCCCTTGGCCGCGCCACTAGGTGGTGTGGCCACCTCAGCCACCCCCTCGGGCTTCCCTTTCGACTACATAACCCCCGTGACCTAAAAACCAAGGATGTTTCGTGATATTCGAGAGAAAAACACCACAACACCGCCGCCACCTCGAAACCCAATTTGGGGATCAGAGGTTCCTGTTTTGGCACCCTGTCGGGACGGAGATTCGGAGGGGATCATCGCCATTGTCATCGCAACCACTTCTCCATCAACCATCCATGATTCACCCATCCATGTGTGAGTAATACCCGTTGTAGGCTGAGGGGGATGGAAGGGATTGGATGAGATCGTTCATGTAATAATGGCAGATTGTTAGGGCATGGTGCCTAGTATCCGTTGTTAGTGCTATATATCGTTGTTGCAACTTGTTATGCGTAATGCTTGTCACTAGGTCCCGAGTGCCATGATCTCAGATATGAACATGTTATTGTTTCATGAGTATAATTATGTTTCTTGATCATATCTGCAAGTTTTTTACACATATTGTTGTCCAGAACCCGAGACCCCAAAGTGACAATAATTGGGATAACCGGAGGGGAAGGCTGTGATGTGAGGATCACATGTGTTCACAGAGTATTAATGCTTTGCTCAGGTGATTTATTAAAAAGAGCACCTTAATTACGAGTAGTTTCCCTTGAGGCCCCGCTGCAACGGGCTGGTAGGATAGAAGATGTTGTGCAAGTTTCTCATTGCGAGCACGTACGACTAAATTGGAATACATGCCTATGGTTTACCTAGAAGATGGATGCTTTATTATTATCTATCTGCAACGCCCATTTTTTGATTATTATATGAACTATCTTATCGATGAAACGCTCGTTCATCCATCCCTATGCCTACAATACTTTAATCCTGCAGTTTCCCACAATTGCTACCGATGTTACTATTTTACTCCTGCTGTTATTTTACTACTACTACTACTGCTATAAAACTGTTACCACTAATAAACCGTGTGAGCAAGTCCACTTTCAGGTGCATCTGAACCGACAACTCATCTTTTAAGGCTTATAAATATTCTTTGGCTCCCCTCATGTCAAATCAATAAATTTAGGTTTTACTTCCCTCGAAGACTGTTGCGATCCCCTATACTTGTGGGTCATCAGTCCTTAACAGACCTAATACAATGGTGGTTGTATAGATGCACTGGTTCAGCAAAGATACGATAAAATACAGGTAATATGGAGTGTAAAGCAAGATATTATAAATCTGTAATAGAAATGGCAGCAAGGCCACAAGTAGCAAAACTGGTAGAAAATAGTGTAGCCATGGTTGGAAACAAGGCCTAGGGATCATGTTTTCACTAGTGGTAACTCTCAACCATATTATCAAAATTAAACATATTATATTCCCTCTAACACTATACATGATGGACGTTACTCGAAAATCGTTCCTAATGGATCAAATAGGATGAGAATCGCGTAGGGCTACACAAGCACACCTTAAAGTTCATGTTCCACATCTACGGACACCCCAACCCTGTCACTTTGGGAATCCAAAGATAGTACTAGCAAACACCACAAGCTATCTCTTGAATAGTCTACTTCTGATACATACACAACACCCGCATTGTCACCTTAGTATATAGATATTATATTAAACACAAGCATCAAGAAATCTCATGGTTCCATAATTGTATCGTACAATTAAGAACAAGTTCATCATAAGTATCCCTCTAATCCATGATCCATAGAGTTACACACGACACTCGCAGTGTCACCATGGTATTGTGGGACAAAGGTGACTCCGGAAGATTATACTAGATAAAATCACTTGAGCAACATCCTAATCCATTACATAACAAAGGGGAAACATCATAGAATTCAACTATAATAGCATAACTCATGATCACATGAAGATCACACCATGGGAGAGATAGATAACCACTTAGTTACTAGCATGATCATGTTGGATGTATGCCCAAAAGGAAATAATATTTATATATATGCTTCATAATTATGATTTATATTACTATGCTATAACTGACATGGTTCTTGAATATGCGATTCACAGGAAAACTTACGCTCACGTGTAGTGAAATGAACACAGAAACAAACCTGCCTTTTACAATTAATTCTTTGGATGTTTGATGACTATATTTATTGGTCATGGACATTTTTTTGTCAACATCAATGAATAGCATATTGCTTAAAGGGAACAATATGGCGAGGTATTCCCTAAGTAGATTGATATGCTAAAAGATTCCACTAAGATATCTTTGTCCTTAGAATCATATCACAACACGGTTAGATTACAATGCATCCTTTGACCATGATGTTATGGGGATAATATATGCTGGAGGATTTACTTTGGTGCTATCAAGAGTCACGCCGTAAACTGGGTGAACATAAAGGTAGATACTACGTAATTCTAAAGGAGTATATTACCTCGATGTTCTGAGATGGGAATTACTCCTCCGTAAAAAGAGAGATACATACCTGGGCCCACTCGGTATTTTTATCCATAAGTTCTACAGACAATGCATGATGATGATACATCATGTGGGATATCATAATACAGTAACGAGAAATGGGAAACTTACCGGATAACCAGACGAGACAAAGATATTAGTGAACCAGAGATTGTTTCACAAGCAATACCGGAATCAATTGTCTCGGGTAAGTTCGGTATCATGAGTAATGGGAGATTTGTATAATAAGCTACATGTTTAGCAGTTTATTCATTTAGTATGTGGGAGTCAACATGGGTACTCATGACCCTGCTATTGATTATTCAAAAGGAAAGAGTTTCAGTTTCATGTCCACACACTATCGAACCTGTAGGGGAAGCATACTTAAGTTCGGGCTTATTTTTGTATATCGGTAGGTCCGAATCAACTAGGAGTATCACCGGAACGGTGGTTCTGCATGATAGATATATTTTATATACCATAGAGAATTTATGACGAGATCATGAGATGTCCCGAAGTGATAGAAATAGTTTATATTATTGCCAGAATTTATTCCAGAGGTATTATGAAACAGAAACTGAGGCTGCACACTTTACGAAGCAAATTCAAGGGGCATGAGATGTCCCGGGATATTGGAAATATATTTCTGACATCGTTAGATAATATCGATGATTTTATCTATAGGGGTCACGGGGTTACGGAAGAGTTCCGGGGGACTTTCCATATATGGAAACAGTGCCGGAGGGGGACATATTTTCTCCTTTGGGTAAAACCTAATTTTAGGGGATGCCAGGTGGGACCCATAGTCTCACAGAGTGCGTTTGTTTCTTGTAGTAATTTTCCCGAATTTATTTGAGAAATAAATTAGTGGGAAAACAAAAAATGAAAAGGAAAAAAGGAAGGGAGTGGGATTGGACTCCACTTGGGTGTCCAATCTGATTCCTCCTAGAAGGAGTGGTGCGGCCAAGGGAGAGGAGGGTAAACCGATTTCCTCCCCTATGGCAGGTGATCTCCCTTGACCCACTCTATAATCCCCACCCCTCCTCTCTCTGGAGAACATACAATTGAGCCTTTGGCCTCTCTCTTTCTCTAGAAGAATTAAAGGACTAATTAGAGCACTTCTAATTGAATTAGAGACTTTTCTAACAATTAGAAGAAATAATTAGAGCTTCTAAGTAGAACACTTCTAATAGGATTAGAACCTCTCTAATAATTATAAGAAAAATTAGAACAATCTATTTAGATCCCTTCTAATTGGTTTAGAGATCTTCTAATTGGATTAGAGCCTCCTCTAATTAGATTAGTGCCTCCTATAATTAGATTAGAGCTTCCTCTAATAGAATTATAGCTTCTTATAATTAGGCTGAGGTGATCCTCTCCCGATTAGATCTAGCTTCTAATTACTCTCTCTCACTCTCTCATGCGTTGAGAATTTCACCTTCATATACACCTGCAACGCTAAGCCCTGGACGACGAAGTGCTGCATAATTTGCCACGACGTATGTGTGCATACTCAGAGAGGGGTAACACATAATACCTTGAGTCTGCTGGATCATGGTACTGGATACGGGGAGTCGGCAACATCCTCACCCACAACCATGTGTGTGACGATCTTCTACATGCTTCATTGATACCGTCATCGACACCTCTTCCGCTACTACGGTGTCTGTTACACGATCTCATAAACTAGATCTTGGAATTTATATTCACTTGTATCTGCATAGTAAAGTCTTGGTTGTTGCGTAGCAGTTTGGCGAAAAAATTTAAAAACCCATTGCGCAACCCAACAGTGGTATCAGAGTGGTCTATGTGTAGGTACAAGATCTGATCTAGAGCACTAGTGAGTGCGGTCATTGCACAAGTTTATGCAAATACATTGGAAAGTTCTTCAATTTTTAGATTATTTGCAATTGCTTCCCAATACTACCTCTGTTCCATAAAAGAAGGCATATTTTGTTTATTTTGACCAATGCTTTGACCAATAATTAGTCTATTTATATATATTATTTTTGACATATAATTAATATCGTTGTATTCCTATTGAAAAGTATTTACTATGATTATAAGTTCTATCACATATGTCGCATATTAAATGCGTAATCCTTGGTCAAAGTCTTGATCAAAAAAGCGAAATACGCATAATTTTTTGGAACGGAGGTAGTAAGATTTTGTTGTTTTGTTTTTGATGACATATCGAGATTTTTACAAACTTCTGGCAATCCTAGGACGTTCGAGTTGTCCCTGGAATATCTCGTCTAGTCCTAAGAAGTGCTTTAGTAGTTCTGGGTCTCTTTATAGTCGGTCTCATAAACAACATTCTGGAAGGGGCATGTGGATTGGATCCACGCGGGGGCCATGGTTATGAATAAGTTTAGATTGAGGCTCTAGACATTTTCCTAATGTATATGTTTCAATCACCCCGCAATGTGAATAATCATGCCTTGTGGAAGCATAGGTTACTTAACGACTCGTTTCATAGACCCTACATCCACGCTAAAAGATAAAAAACAAACATTAGGGACGTCTAACTCTGTTTTGCAAGAAATGTGATGTGGTATAGTGTCAAAGTTTAGAATTTTGAGATGCTTTGACTAACACTGTTTTGTAGCTAGCAAACCATCCTAAACCCAATCATGGTGATGATGGGAAAGGAGAAGGATTGCACTTGTCATGAACCTCGACATGGCATCACCAACGCAGGATTCGTTGGAAATGAAAGAGGACTGCACTATATCACTAGTTTTACTCGTGCATGTTTTATTATGGTTTCTGTATGTCCCTTGATTGCGTAGTAGACGTGATTATTAGGGTGATTCCTCAAATAAATATCAAGGTATATCTCACTCTCCCAACTGTAGCACTATCAAATTGCTTAGAGCTTGCGTCCATCACCTGGATACAGGGATCAACATGTTCTTATGATTAGAAGCCTAGCATCAAGCTGATCCATAGTCATCACCTGGATACGGGGGTCGGTATGACATCACCTTTTGCAGCAAGATCAGTTAGTTGTCTTGACGTTCAGGCATAAAAGTCATGAGTTCGGAGCACATATACCGACAGGTGAAGAGGAAATCACGGTGGTAGTGATAGGCAAGTTGGCCTACCCATTGTAAGCTTATATCCATCGAGGTGGATACATCCTTTGGTTATAAGTTGAGCATGGATTTTTTAATACATTAAGTTTTGATCGCGAGGAATATCAGATTTAGTGGGAGCATGTAGTTAATTTTTTTAACAGGTGCTTAGAAAATAATTATGAACATGTCTAAGTGAACTGTTAAATTTTTGTAGATCCATGGAAGAAACCACTTGCTTCCAATGAAAGTAACTATGCAGATTGGGTCCGTGCCCTGAGATTTGTTCTCAGGGGTATCAAGAAAAAGTATGTCCTCGATGCTCCTCTTCTAGAGGATCTCGATGACAACGCTCCTAATGCAGAAAATGATGCACACACCTTGATGAGTGTTGATGCAATAGTTGTTCAATGTCTCATGTTGACATGTATGGATCCTAAGTTGCAGAAACAATTTTATTGTATGTCCGTCTATGATATGCTTGTTGCGCTCATGGCCATGTACCATATACAAACCAATACTGAACGTTATGAAATAACGAAGGCTTTTTGGTCATGTCACATGGCAGAAGGAAGCTTAATGAGCGAGCATGTAATTAAGATGCTTGGTTACGGGAGTAGGCTTCAAGCTTTGGGATTTCCAATCCCGGCTGAGCTAAGTACAAATTTGGTGTTCGCTTCACCCCCTCCCCCCGTCTTACAACGGTTTCATCCTGAATTACAACATGAATGGGATGGAGAAAACACCAAATGAGCTCCTTGCTATGCTGAAAACTTCTAAGGCTGGTGTGAGGGGGAGTATTGATGGTTTCCCAGACTACACCATTCAAGAAGAAAAGGAACAGAAAGGGAAAAAATTGTAAGGCACAGAATAAGCCCAAGTTTTCTGCACCGAGTAAGTATGAATGTTTTTTCTGTAAAAAGAAAGGGAAATAAAAGAGGAACTGTAAAAGCTACCTCAGGCAAAAGGATAAAAGAGGAACTGTAAGAGTTATACCAGAATGATATTTGTCATTCTTACTAGTATCTCTGGTGTATCAATTATTAAAATTATTTTATGTATTCGATATTGGAGCTGCGGAAAGTAAGTAGACGAAAGAATAAAAGGTGTTGATGAGTTTTAAGCTCGGCGCGTAAAGGATCATCTAAGGATGAAGACATTTCCACTTTTATTTTTATAATTCAAAAGATTTATGAGCTTCGGCTCAAGTTATTGCAATAAGGTATGCTTGGCGACGTAATACTCTTGTGAATTTATCTTATGAGAATATTATAGAACAATTCCTTTGTGGATGATCATATTACAAATGTTTCGAATGGATGAAATATCATTTATTCTGAAATATTTTGTGAACGGGAAGTCAATGAGAAAAAGGAACTTCACAAAAATTTCAGAAGTTATATCTTAGTCTTGAAAGTTTTCAAGTCGTATTTGACTAAGTGAGACAAAGTTAAACACTAATAAGGATTACTTTGCAAATAAGTTCTTGATATTACCCATGGAATAGTATAGTAAATTAAGTTTTATTTTAGCATAATTTTATTGTCTTTACTTTGAGTCATAGTTTTGAAAGACAAACTATAAAGAGACACATTAATTTTAGAATCTAGAAGTTTCGGATTTTTTAAGGATACGTTATGAAAAGACGTATCGGTTTCATAGAAGAAAGGCCAAGAGGCCAGATAACAACGCGGTAGACACAGGCGTCGAGAACGCAATCCACAGTTTGGGGTAATACAAAACCGACTACTCGCCAAACCTCCACCTATCTACCTAATGTAGACCTTTTCTAAAGAGTCTCGCCAGCCGCTAGCGGTCCGCCTCTCCCCGGATGATACTGATCACATCCTCCAGAGAGAGGCTCGCACCCTCGAACACCACACTATTCCTATGCCGCCAAAGGCACCAGCAGATCAGCGCTAGTGCCATCCACATGTCACGGTTGCGACCCTGCCCCACCGCTCTTGTCAGCAACCAGTATGCCAATCATTCATCCAGGTTGGGAATCCACTCGGTGAGGTCCCAATGCCGGAAGGCTGTGGTCCAGACCTCTCTCGCTAGGACACAACCAAGTAATAGGTGGTTTATGCTTTCGTCATCTTGATTGCAGAACGGGCATGCAGGCTGTTTTGGAAGGCCACGTCTGCCTAGTCGATCCGCCATCCAACAACGGTTCCGTATTGCCAACCAGAGGAAGAACTTACACTTGGCTGGGCCCGCGACTTCCAGATTTGATCCACGCCATCCATGGTTGTGTTACCCCCAAATAGATCCAAGTAGACCGAGCGAGGCGCGTGGGTGTAGCCCAGGGCCCAGTTCCACCTAAAGGAGTCAGCTAGTCCTTCCACCAAAGTGACTGCAGTGATCCGCTCGGCGAGCTCGAGCAACTCTCTTAGCGCCTCCGCGCCTAGGTATGGGGAGATGTCATCTAGCCATCCACCAGGGATACCTTCGCGGACCTTGCGCCTTTTCAGCGCCCGCTTCGACACCTTGGCCAGCAGATTTGGAGCAAGGTCTTTTATGCGGCCCTCGGGTAGCCACCTATCCATCCATAAGAAAGTGTCGCTGCCGTCACCGACTATGGATGTGGTAGCCGCCTCGAAGATCTGTGTAACCTCCGGAGGGACCTGGATGTTGAATTCCCTCCAGAGTTTAAACAAGTCCACCCTCTCAAGCCACAACCACCTGGTTCTCAATGCCATGTTCGTCAAATGGAGGTTGGGTATCCCGAGTCCACCCAGTGTTTTGGGCATGCAGACCCTGTTCCACGCCACAAGGCAGTGTCCATCGTGCACCTCTTTCCGGCCTCTCCACAGAAATCCCCTCATAATCTTCTCCACTGCAGTGAAAGTCTTGGCGGGCAAGTCTAAGGACATCATGGCAAAGACTATGACAGCTGAAAGCGTGGTTTTGACCAGTTCGAGCCGTCCCCCTTTGTACATCAGGTTTGCACGCCAGTCGGGCAGGTGTCCCGCCACACTATCCACCAAGTACTGGAGTTGTGTCATCGGGAGTTTCCTAAGCGACATGGGTAGGCCTAGGTATCAGAACAGGAAGGGGTTTATCGGGCAGCCCAGCTCTCAAGTGACCATAGTTTCTAAAATATTGAAACGTGATCCTAAGATTAAGAGAACAAAGTTATACTTTGTTGGTTGTTCCAATCTTACATTGTAAATCCTCATTCAAAACCACCGCATAAGTAACAAAGTTTTGTTTCTTGGGATATGTGATTCTTAAGGAATTAATTCATTTTTGAATTTAGTGGGAGGATAGTTTTTCTTGAAGGGATTGATGAATCTCCGGAACTAGTTATCAGAGTTATGCAAGCAGAAGCAATTCCAATTGACAATTTTTTTAGACTAAAACAGAGAGCCATTGCGGTTTGAAGCATGGCTGCTTATCAAGAAAATACTTAACCATGAAAGCACGTAAAAGTTTCAAGCCAACCTGAATAAAGGATGTGCATGTAATTAGTAAACATAATAGAAGGGCTGGAATATCCAAATGAATTTGAGTTAAAAAAGTGTTTTATATCGTTAAGTTCGAGTTGAGAAACTTGAATAAATTCTTGTTGGAATAAAGGGATCATAAAGCTTGTTTTGTCTTAAATAGTTTATGACAAAATCAAGAGTTGACTACTAAAGATCTGATGATCCGTATAATAAGTTTGTATGAGAAATTACCAAAAACACATCCCTTTCAAGGAAAATTGATCGAGTCATTGTACTAAGTACAAATCGAGGATTTTTGTTAAATACGAGTTTATTATACAAGGGCTAAAGTTTGTTTATATAAATAAAAGCCAGTTGGTATACAAAATTTAGTGGCAATATAATTTTTGAAGTAAAACAAGAGTTTTTTTTTAACTTCATAAAAGTTATACAAGTCTTGTTTTCTTTTAAGTCGGTGGGATTTATTTGATGATATCAAAATTACTAGAAATCATTAGAAGATTTGTTTGACAGAAAAGATGTATCATTAAAAAATATTTTCTAACATACATGTGATAGCAAAGTTATTGATTTACCAGGATTAAAATCTCGAGTGAAAATTAATATAAGTGCTATTAGATATATAAATGCATGAAGTTTTGAACGAAAGTTTGAAACTTAAGAAAATTAAGTTCTCAGGTGGAATAGGAATTTCGAACGCAAGATCTAATGTTGAAAACATTGGTGAGCAATGATCAAATGATTTATCATTTATGATCATAATAGAAATTTATGAGACAATGAATTCTGTCAAACCATATAAAAATAATAATTGTTGGAAAACTGAATTTGGTAAAAATCCAATTAGCTCCAAATTATTATGGGTATTATCCTCAAAGATATTTTGAAGATGTTTCTTCAAAAGCAGGGAGAATTGGTTTATAATGTACTCCCTCCATTCCCAAATGTAAGATGTTTTAGCCATTTTCCATATGCACACATGTCTATATGTATCTAGACAACTTTTAGAGCACATGTTCACTCATATTAGCATGTATCTAGACAACATGAGTAATAACTACAACATCTTATATTTAGGAACGGAGGGAGTAAGAGTTACCTTATAAGAAATAACTTATGAGATAAGTACATAAGATTGAATGGTACTTATGTGATAAGTATTAACCAATGTTTAAGATTAAATCTTGTGAGTATATGAATAGCATGATTTAGATTTTCTTAATTAATTAATTTAAGTACAAATTTACAAACACTACAACAATAGCAGTAAAGGGTAGAAGTTTAAGTACTTCTAATATTTTGTCTATTTGTTCATTATATGGAGTAGGTGTGGTATTTCACAAAATATGCATGATGATCTATGCTCGAGTGAGAGAAACATGACGGGTGGAGGATGTGTTGTTGCTACTAGGGAGCAAAACAGCGGTGTTCTTGTTTACGGATGAGGATTATTGCTTACATCACGTATTGTTCTTAATGCATTTGCCTGTCGCTTATAAGTAATCATTTCATTGCTCCAACTTAATACCAAAGCGATTTGCTGGATTGTTGTCTTAAGGTGGACTTTTATTAATAGATGTCATCGGATGGCAGTCTATTTATCTTTACGTAATGCCTACAATGTTAAAACCCGTGAAGTATATTTCGTCATAATAGTATTGTTATACATTCATGATTTGTTAATTGTCCAGCTATAATTTTTTTGCCCAGCATGTTTATTGTTCTTAGGAGAGACACCACTAGTGAAACTATGGCGCCGATCCTATTTTCCTCACTGATTACAACCTCGTTTACTTCTTTTTCATCATCACTTACTCGTTGTTCCATTTTAATTTAATATTCTCCAACCATTTTATAAATTAATTCTCTAGTTTTTAGCAAGGCGGGAAGATTGACAACCTTCTCGGAAAGATGGGAGCAAGAGAGAGTTTGTGTTTGTGTACAAGTCCACATTTAACTCTCATCGTCATCTATATTTCTGACACCGTGCTGATGTATATATTATCACACGCTCGTTGGGTAACACAAGGTGGAAGGTATGATGTAGTCTAGCAGAAATTTCCCCCCAATTATGGAATCAGGGTTTATCGACCAGTAGGACTTTGAAGAAGGTTGCTTATTGTCTAGCGCGTTAACAACCGTGGAACCTCCACATAACACACAAACTCTCTCTTGTCACCAACTTTCCAAGAAGGTTGTTAATACGTCTCAAACATATCTATAATTTGTGATGTTCCATGTTGTTTTCATGCCATATGCTACATGTTTTCTATACACTTTATGTCATTTTTATGGATTTCATGGGACTAACCTATTAACAAGATGCCACGGAGCCAGTTCCTATTTTCTATTGTTTTTTGTTTCATAAAAGTTTTTCCAGAAATATTCTCGAAATTGGATGAAACAAAATCTCAGGGTCTTAGAAATTTGTCATGTACACGGAGTCCGGAGGGGACCCGGAGGTGGGCCCAGGAGCCACCACACTATAGGGTGGTGTGCCCCCCCTTGGCCGTGCCACCAGGTAGTGTGCCCCCTGGCTGTCCACTGACGTTGTCGTTTCGCCTATTTAAGATCCTCCTCGGGTTAACCCTAAATACCCAAGCCTCCATCCACAAAAAGTTTCGTAGCCGCCGTCATCGTCAACCCTAGCTTGGGAGGGTTCTTAAGCTCTCCCCGGCACCCTGCCGTGAGGAGAATCATCACCGGAGGGCTCTTCATCACCAAGTCTGCCTTCGGAGTGATGCGTGAGTAGTTCATCCTGGGACTACGGGTCCATAGAAGTAGATAGATGGTTGTCTTCTCCTCTTTATGCCTCATGTTTAGATCTTGTGAGCTGCCTAACATGATCAAGATCATCTGTTTGTAATGCTACATGTTGTGTTTGCTGGGATCCGATGAATATTGAATGATATGTCAAGTGATTATCATTCTATCATGTTTATGTTATTTATGATCTTGCATGCTCTCTGTTACTAGTAGATGCTCTGGCCAAGTTGATACTTTTAACTCAAGAGGGAGTATTTATGCTCGATAGTGGGTACATGCCTCCCTTTCATTCACGCTTGATTTACAGAACGTAATGGATGGGGGATGTGCTGTTGCCATTAGAGAGAAAACAACAATGTTTTCATTGTTTACATTACACACTTTACTTAAGGCAATAATCTGTTGCTTGCAACTTAATATTCGAGGTTTGATTGGATGACGCTCCGAGGGTGGATTATTAGTCATAGATGCAGTTGGATAACGGTCTATGAATTATGTTGTAATGCCTGCATGAATCACATAGTAATCATCGTGTCATGCATATGCACTACAGTGTAGCCTTTATATCTATCAATTTCCCAGCTGTAATTTGTTTACCCAGCATGTTATCTATCTTTTATGGAGAGACACCACTAGTGAACTGTGGACCTTGGTCCATTCTTTTACACTGATAATACAACCACTGAAAACACTGTTTTTTTACTACAATCATTGTTTTTCTCTCATTCATTGCCATTACTATTCTTTTTTCATTTACTGCAAACAAGTACTATTTTCCACATTATACACCTAATCCTTTGTGTTAGCAAAACCGGTAAGATTGACAACCTCACTGTTTCGTTGCTGCTGAGCCTGGTAGTGCGCCCTGCTAACTTCAGATGTCATTAACCTTCAGAAGTGATGTCTTTCTCCTACCGGTCGATTAAACCTTGGTTTATTTCTGAGGTAAAACTTGGTGTTGTACTCTTTATACCTTACACTTGGGGTATCCCAACTAGCGTGTGTTTACCCGCCATCCGTTGTCAATCTTCTCGTCTTGCTGAAAACTAGAGAATTAAACGTATAGAGTAATGAAAAGTAATAAAAGTAAATAACGGTGCTGGGAGGAAACAATGATGAAAGTGCTTGAAAGAAGGTTGCAATAATGAGTAAAATAGGATCATAGGCCATAGTTTCACTAGTAGTGTCTCTCCAAAGAAAACAGACATGCTGGATGAACAAATTACATCTGGGCAATTGACAAATCATGAACGTATAACAATACTATTATGACGAGATATAGTTCACGGGTTCTAACATCGTGGGCATTACGTCACAGCATATGGACCGCTATCCAGCATGCATCCATATCTAAAAGTCCACCTAGAGAAATCTATCCAGCAAATCTATTTGGTATTAAGTTGCAGCAACAAAGTGATTGCTTTGTGTGCAACAGACAAATGCATTAAGTAAAGTATGTAATGTAATCAATGGTTCTCGTCTGTAGACGACGTTGATCCCTCGTGATATTTTCTTGAAGTGGCGGTTGGAGAGGGGAGCTTGTGCTCCACAAAGGATGCAGGCGATGTAGCATGTGGCTCCTGGTAGCCCCCGTAGTTTTTCTCATCGTTGCCCTGGTTCCCCTGAGGGTGGTGCTGCCCGACAACGTTCACCTCAGGAGGGGGCGGGTTGGGGCGCTACAGCGGCGAGCGATGCTGCTGCTGAGGAAACTACTGGTAGTTGTTGTTTTAGCCGTTGGCGTTGATGTTGTAGTTGTTCGGGCCACACTCCTCCCAGCGGCCGCCACTGCCACGTTCACGGTTGCGCCAGCCATTGCCACGAGAGTAGCCATCCTGGCCACTCCTCCTGAGGTGATCGCCGTGGATCTTCTCCAGCTAGAAGCAGTCCTCCGTGGAGTGGGAGTGCATCTTGTGGAACGCGCAGAAGGGGCGATTGTCCGTCCCAAGAGAGGTGTCGTTGTGACTGTGCTTGCGATCGGGCTCTGCTGCCAGAATGGCCGGAGCCTTGCGCCTGACGTCCGCGTCGTCGCACCTGGTCTTGGTTTTGTCCTTCGGAGCCACAGGCTTAGACTCGTCGATGGGGATGTTGTGCCTGAAGAGGCGACCTTCTTCGGCCTTGGCGCATATGTCAGCTCGATGGCAGAGGCGAGGTCGTCCCTGATGCCGAGCTCTTCGATCATGCACTCGTTGGTGAACCATCATGGAAGGCTGATCCGTCATAAATGTATCCATAATTTGTGATGTTCCATGTTGTTTTTATGCCATATGCTAAATATTTCCTTTACACTTTATGCCACTTTTTATCGATTTCCTGGGACTAACCTATTGACAAGATGCCACAGAGCCAGTTCCTATTTTCTGTTGTTTTTAGTTTCAAAAAAGTTGTTCTGGAAATATTCTCGGAATTTGACGATTCGAAGCCCGAAAGTCTTAGAAATTCGTCGCGCACACGGAGTCTGGAGGGGATCCAAAGGGAATCCACAGGGGCCCACACCATGGGTGGGAACGCCCTGGCTGCGCCTAGGGATGGTGTGGCCCCCCTGGCTGCCCACCGATGTTGCACTCTCGCCTATATATTCTCCTCGAAGGGTTAACCCTAAATACCCGAGCATTTTCCACCAAAAACATCCGCAGCTGGCGTCATCATAATCCTAGTTCGGGAGGGTTCTGGAGCTCTCCCTGGCACCCTGTCATGAGGGGTAATCATCATCGGAGGGCTCTACACCACCATGCCCGCCTCCGAAATGATGCGTGAGTAGTTCATCCTTGGATTACGGGTCCATGACAGTAGCTAGATGGTTGTTCTATCCTATTTATACCTCATGTTTAGATCTTGTGAGCTTCCCCACATGATCAAGATCATTTTATTGTAATGCTACATGTTGTGTTTGCTAGGATCCGATGAATATTGAATGCTATGTCCAATGATTATCAATCTATCATGTTCTTTTCATGTGTATGATATTTATGGTTTTGCATGCTCTCCGTTGTTAGTAGATGCTTTGGCCAAGCAGATGCTAGTAACTCCAAGAGGGAGTATTTACGCTCGATAGTGGGTTCATGCCTCCCTTTCACTCACGCTCGAGTAACAAAAACGTAAACGGGTGGGGGATGTGCTGTTGACACTAGGGAGAAAACAACAATGCTTTGTCTAAGGATGATGTTATTGTTCACATTACACACTTTTTTTTTTTGCAATTATCTGTTGCTTGCAACTTAATACCCAAGGTTTTCTTGGATGACATTCTGAGGGTGGATTATTAGTCATAGATGCAGTTGGATAATGGTCTATGTATCTTGTTGTAATTCCCACGTGAATTACATAGTAATCATCATGTCATGCATATACACTACGGCGCAGCCTTTATATCTGTAAATTGCCCAGCTGTAATTTGTTTACCCAACATGCTATCTATCTGTTTTGGAGAGACACCACTAGTGAACTATGGATCCCGGTCCATTTCCTTTATACTGATAATACAACCACTGTTTTCATACTGCTACTACTGTTTTCCTACTGCCATCACTGTTTTCTTTTCATCTACTGCAAACAAGTACTATTTTCCACACCATATGTTTGACGTCTTTGTTTTCAGCAAAACCGGTGAGATTGACAACCTCACGACTTTGTTGGGGAAAAGTGATTTGATTGTGTTGTGTAGATTTGACGTTGCTTCTAAAACGGTAGTGCACCCTGCCACCTCAGCTGCATCAACCTTTGGAAGTGATTTCTTTCTCCTACTGGTCGATTCAACCTTGGTTTCTTTCTGAGGGAAACTTGCTACTGTGCTCTTCATACCTTCCTCTTGGGGTCTCCCAACGAACGTGTGTTACAGGCGCATCAAGCTCTTTTCTGGTGTTGCTGCCGAGGAGGAAGAGGATTTCTACAAGGGGAGTCTCTCACTTCCAATCTCTTTACTTTGTTTTAGTTTTGCTTAGTTTATTTTACTTTGTCTTGTTTTCTCCTCTTTATAAAAAACACAAGAAAAATTAGTTCTTATTCTAGTTGTTATTTATGTTACCCCGTTGTTATTCTTCATCATGTTGCTCCCTAAGTTCACCCTGAAAGATCTACCAATAGGTCGTGGTTCTATACTTGGAAAGGATACCATTAAAGAATTCTTTGATCATGTTTGTAAGCATGAAAATTTTGAGGAAAATCCATAGTAGAGCTTGCTCCGAATTATGAAACTGCTGCAATTTCTTTAATTCACATGTTAGAAGCTAGGTTTGTTAACCTTCACCCCATACTGCAGCAAATGTTCCTCAACTTGAATAATATTGAAGATATTGAAAAAGAAATTTTATCTTAGAAACCATGCTTAAAGAATTTGGAGATGTTGCTATAGATGCTAGAAAAGTTTTTGATCGTTTTAATATGCTAGGATCATGTGTAGATGTTATTGGTGATCTTTAAAAACCTGAACATAAAAATGAAAAGGAGAAGAAAATACCAATCCCCTTTAAATTGGTAGCACTACATGAAGCCCAAGAAAAGAATTTCGACTGGATTGTTCCTGAAAATTTATTTGATGAAAGTAGTAAACCTAGAAGTTCTAGGAGAGGGACATCTGAAACTGATTGTGATAAAATACAATGCATTATGGAGGAATTTCCTTATCTTGATTTGAATGTATCTTCAAATGAAAATACTTAATTCTAATTTTCTGGGCCTATCTAAAAGGCGTTAAAGAAAAACACTTCTTGGGAGATAACCCATGGTTTTATTTTTGCTTTGTTATTCTCTATTTTGTTTGAGTGAAGGTGTTGTATACTTCTGTAGAAACTCCTTTGTATCTTTATTTTAATGTATTAGTTGTGCCAAGTAAAGTTTCTAGCGAAATTTGGTGTTGGTTTTGGATTTCTGTGCAGGAAACAAATTTCTGTTGTCCACTGTAAAAAATCGTATAATTCATAGATAGATCAAAATGCCCTGAAATTTTTTGTGCTTATTCCTCAGCTAATTATGAAACTTGTTTGTTCTTTAAGTTTTTCTCCTTGAGCAACTTAAGTGCCACAAAAAAATCGTCTTTACAGACTGATCTGGTTTTGACAGATTCTGCCTTTTTACTTGCATTCTCTCTTTTACTATGTCGAGTGGATTTCTTTACGTAACAAAACATCATTGGCTGTAGCTAATGTTTAAAAGTATAAATAATGCTTCTGTCCATGCAGAACATGTGAATTTTTGATTGTGCACTAACTCTCTAATGTTAATTACATTGAGTGTGGTGTGAAGGAAGTTTTCTCATATGAATACTAGTTATGCTCGTATTCTTAGCTTTTCTTCTAGCTGCTGCAAATCATTTTAGCTCCTGTTTTTCATGCATCTCTTATTCTTAGTTGTTAGTTCTAGTAGAGTTATGTTAGTACTCTTTTGTTTCATTGCTATATCTCTTGGAGAGTTTTTGGTTATCATAAAATTCTTGGTGTTGGAAAGCAGTAATACAATTTTTATGCTTGTAACGGTGCAAATAGAAGCTTGTATAGATTGTGGCTAGACTTTTTTATGTCATGCTAGATCTTATTTTAATTCTATGCTTAGTAATTGTTATTGTAGCATGACTTGTATCAAATAGCTGAGATTTTTTAATGTGCCATTAAAAGAATCATGAGTTTTTTTCATATTGAAGCATGAATTTGTGGTGTTATCCTCCGAATGCTTTATTTGGTTGACTTGGCACATGCTTAAACCATGTTTATGACTACAAACCAGTCACTTATAGACTCTATGATCATTTAGTTTTTTGACTTGTAATACCCTTTATGCTGTGATTAATAATGTTTTTGTCGCTATGCATGATTATGGTCATTATTGCTCTCTTGATTTGTTGCTCCCAGTCTTTTGATAGCCTCCGCTTGTACTGAGTATGAGATCTACTCGTGCATCCAATTCCCAAAAACCTAAGTTTGCCAAATGTGTCCACCATACCTACCTACATGTGGTATTTAACTGCCACTCCACGTAAATTTCTCATGTGCTACCTTTAAAACTTTCAAAATTATTCCCGTTTTGTGCCCCTGTTTTAGCTCATGAGGACGTGAATAGAGAATCTTTATCTCACTTGTTGAATGGACTTTACACACCTGGACTAGTGGCTTCATCGGCTTATCCAAATGATAGAAGAGCTGGCAGCGGGGTGCCCAGCCCCAAAATTGGTTACTATAAAATTCTCTTCACTATTTTTGCCCCTGATTTATCAGTCAAAGCATAATTGTGTAAACAAAAGAGAAAGAGAGATGACCTTCTAATACCAGATGCGTCCTTCAATAGGAGCCGCTCTTGTGAAGTCTAGTTGACTTGTGACGTAGTGTATTTTTTGTTTACCATTCGTTGACATAAGCATACACCTCTCTAAAAAAATGTTTTCAATACCTCTGTTTAATAAAATAAAAAGCTCTAGCACATGACTTAATCCCTGCTTCCCTCTGTGAAGGGCCTTTCTTTTACTTTTATGTTGAGTCTCCATCTTCTAACTTTATGCACAGTTGAGAGAGCAGTAGTTTCCATTCCGAGTTTAATGTGCATTTGTCCCAGAAACTATTATTAATTGATTCATGATGTGTTATTATTTGCTCTCAAATTATCAGTTCAAGTCATCCACTTGAACTTTGAAGGTGTCCTCGCATTTATGTTTTGCCCCACTCTTAAGGACAAGAGAAATATCACTTTGCTATATTTTCTCTATGCTCAAAACAAATGTATAAATTTCAAGTGCATTATTATTCATGATCTTTTATTTGTGTTACTTTTCAAGATGCAAGATGATTGCTAAGTTTCATTGTTAAAATTATATCTATCATGCATGTGTTTAAAGTACTATGATCTCAACATACATATGCTTTTATAATTTAGATGATCAAGTTTATGTTGGTAGCATGTCACCTCAGAAATTATTTGTTTTTATCGTTTACCTACTCCAGGTTGAGTAGGAACTAAGCTTGGGGATGTTGATACGTCATAAACGTATCCATAATTTCCTGTTTTCTGCCGTTTTAGTTTAAGAAAAGTTGTTCTGGAAATATTCTCAGAATTGGACGATTCGAAGCCCGGAAGTCTTAGAAATTCGTCGCGCACACGGAGTCCGAAGGGGACCCGGAGGGGAGCCACAGGGGCCCCACACCATGGGTGGGCGCGCCCCTGGCCGCGCCCACGGGAGGTGGGCCCCCAGGCTGCCTACCGGTGCTGCCCTCTCCCCTATATATTCTCCTCAAAGGGTTAACCCTAAATACCCGAGTCTTTTCCACCAAAAACATCGAAAACCGCCGTCATCGTCAACCCTAGTTCGGGAGTGTTATGGAGCTCTCCCCGGCACCCTGCCATGAGGGGGAATCATCACCGGAGGGCTCTACACCACCATGCCCGCCTCCGAAATGATGCGTGAGTAGTTCATCCTTGGACTACGGGTACATAACAATAGCTAGATGGTTGTTCTCTCCTGTTTATGCCTCATGTTTAGATCTTGTGAGATTCCTTACATGATCAAGATCATCTTATTGTAACGCTGCATGTTCTGTTTGCTGGGATCCGATGAATATTGAATTCTGTGTCGAATGATTATTAATCTATCATGTTCTTTTCAAGTGTATGTTAGTTATGATCTTTCATACTCTCCGTTGTTAGTAGATGCTTTTGCCAAGTAGATGCTAGTAACTCCGAGAGGGAGTATTTATGCTCGATAGTGGGTTCATGCCTCCCTTTCACGTAAACGGGTGGGGGATGTGTTGTTGCCACTAGGGAGAAAACAACAATGCTTTGTCTAAGGATGATGTTATTGTTTACATCACACACTTTGCTTACTGAAATTATCTGTTGCTTGCAACTTAATACACAAGATTTGCTCGGATGATATTCTGAGGGTGGATTATTAGTCATAGAAGCAGTTGGATAACGGTCTATGTATCTCCCAAATGAATCACATAGTAATATCATGTCATGCATATGCACTATGGTGCAACATATATATCTGTCAATTGTCCAACTGTAATTTGTTTACCCAACATGCTATCTATCTTTTTTGGAGAGACACCACTAGTGAACTGTGGACCCTGGTCCATTTCCTTTATACTGATAATACAACAACTGCAACCACTGTTTTCATACTGCTACTACTGTTTTCCGACTGCCATCACTGTTCTCTTTTCATCTACTTCAAACAAGTACTGTTTTCCACACCATACGTTTAACCTCTTTGTTTTCAGCAAAACCGGTGAGATCGACAACCTCACTGCTTCGTTGGGGAAAAGTGATTTGATTGTGTTGTGTAGGTTCTATGTTGCTTCTGAACCGGTAGTGCACCCTGCCACCTCAGCTACATCAACCTTCGAAAGTGATTTCTTTCTCCTACTGGTCAATTTAACCTTGGTTTCTTTCTGAGGGAAACTTGCTACTGTGCTCTTCATACCTTCCTCTTAGGTTCTCCCAACGAACGTGTGTTACACGCGCATCAAACACAGAGACAACATTCGCATCAACGATGCGGGCAATCTTGTTGCGCATCTGGCTAAAACGCTGGAGGTACTAGCGCAGTGTTTTGTCTGGGCGCTACCGAATAGCGTGAAGATTGTTGTAGGTGAAGGGGCGCTCATAGGAGCCCTTGAAGTTGGCGAAAAAACTGAGGCACAACTCCTCGTACGATCTGATGGACCCTTCTGGTAGGTTCATGAGCTAGATGAGGGCGGCCCCCTTGAGCCCCATGGGAAGCTAGTTAGCCATGCATTTATCGTCTCCCTTCGCAGCACACACGCTGAGGCTGTACAGGTGCAGGAAGTCGAGAGGATGGGTGGTGTCGTCGTAGCGAGGATGCAGTATTGGATTGAACTTCGGTGGCCATGCGACCATGCGAAGCTGCTTACTGAATGCGTGGGAGCCCCCGACGTAGACCGTGGCGCGTGCGTCATTGTCCGTCGGGCGATTGGCGTGGCCGACTCTAGCGAGGTCGCGGATGGTGCACCGTTCGCGCTCTTGCGCTCGATCTGCACGCGCGCATATGGCGGGGTGCGCAGGATCTGGCAACTGTTGTTGCTCTTGTCGGGGCTCTGGTGGCATGGGCCTTGTCAGGGACTTGGGTCCGGGGATCGCCTTGCACCGGTGACATGGCATCATGGGAAGGAGATGGCATGTCATGAGCTGTCGCGCTCTTAGGCTGGCCAGTGCCGCCTCCCCGCAACGGCTATGGGGGGCGTTTGCGGCAGTGACGAGCTCCTGGAGGCGGGCGAGCCATGTGGCATGTCCTTCTGGTTCGGGCGGGTGCACAACTAGCTCCCGGGCCAGCAGCAGGGCTGCGGTGGGGGTTGGCTTCTCCCGACATCCGTGACGGCGATGGTGGCGGCAGTGGTGGAGGTGGAGGTGCCTCTACATCTCTCTACGACGGGTGGGAGGAGGCTTGGTCCTCGGCGTCGGGTGCCCCACCAGCGCCAGTGGGGCCACGCCGTGTGTCATCATTGTTGTTGGTGGTGGTGGGGTTGGCCTGGCTCCTGCGGCGGGCACGCTCGGCTCGGGTGGGGCGAGAAGGTGCCATAGGAGCGAGGAGGTGAAGGAGTGCCTTAGCCCCCTACCCGGCGCGCCAAATGTCGGAGAGTGGTCTTTCAAAGACATTGACTCTCAAGAGGTTCAAACACTGGTGAACATATAGTATGGGCACCCAGAGGGGGTGAATAGGTCCTACGACCGAATTTAATTTTTGTTCAAATTAAGGCCTGACACAAAGGTAAATTCTCTAGATATGCAGCTATGGTGAATTTACCTATATGACAAGAACATTAATAAACAAGATACAAACACAAAGTAAAGGAGAGGGAATGAGATAACCGATAACGGAAGCATGAGGAGACAAGGATGTAATGCCGAGTTTCTCCTTTTGAGGGGAGTACGTCTCGTTGGAGGGGTATGTGATGCAGCACACCCTATTCCACCAATCCCATAACCAAGTGGACCAATGACAAGATCACGAGCAAAGGCAATACATGATAAGGTGAACTCAATCCTCTCGCTCTATGCCTTCGACGACTTGGTGAATGGTGATCTACCTCATGGATCCACCCTTTGCGTGCTCAGGTCGGACCCCACCAAGGAACTTGCCCAAGATGCCCAAGAACGTTCCCAAGATGATGCCCAAGAAACCGCTGAAGAAGGTCGAGAAGAAGGCACCGAGGAAGAAGGAGGGAAGAAGGAGGAAGAAGGGTGCAGGAAACCCGACCTGCACCCCGGCCAGGCCGGCCTCCAGGCCGGCGACCTAACAGAGTTGGCTGGCCTCCCTGCGCGCCCCAGGCAGGCGCCCTGCCCGAGTCGCCCGGCCTCCGCCCCGGCCTAGGTTGGCTTCCCTGCGTCCCCAGGATGGCCACCCAATAGACCCGGCCGGCCTCGAGCCCGGTTTTCCTGCCAGCTCGCAGAAGTGGGTAGAAAGGCCCCTTTCACCCCCACCTACCCCCTAGGCTATATCAGGGTACCCCTTGGACCTGATCTAGGTTAGATATGAATTGAGAACTTTGAGCTTTGCTCTTGTACCCCTCTTGTGAGGCTACTCCTATGGTTGTATCTAGGACCGTATCAAGGCTACTCCTATGATTTGTATCTAGGATCATATCAAGGCTACACTGGGTTACCTATCCTTGCCCCTTGGGCATCAGTTAGAGACTTTCCAATCTATCTCAACTAATGCTTGAGGTTCTATTGGCGTGGTGGACCGGCCACGTGGTGTTGAAGCGGTTTCTGATAAGGTGAGTTTGGTTGCATCGATCGCCCCGTAGGCGGACGGTGCGGCTTAGTTGACGAGAGATTTGGGATCTTTCAGTCCCGCTAGTTATCCTCTTTGTTTGCCCTCGATTCCCCTCTCATGTTCATCGTGTTCATCATTCGTTCTTCGTGTTCTTGGTTGATTCGTGAAGGTCGGGCCACCCTACAGGTTTATCCTCCATATGATCTGGTATCCAGAGCTAGATTGACACGAATTTGACCCCCACTATCCCCCTTTCCACCCAATTTTTCTTCTACCACCATAAATTCGAAAATTTCACCAAAAATAGCCAAAAATGGATTTCGACCGATCTGTGGATTTGTTGAGTTTTTTGTGGATTTGTTTATCGAGACCATTCTCCACCTTTCTATTCAGCCACTTTTCCCGAATTTGTCCAAAATTTTCTTGGATTTGGAAGGAATTTCAAATTTGAGCGAAAATCAAAGAAAAATCCTGCTCTTCGATTCTTGGACATATTTTCAAACGTGTTTTTCTTTGTCGTTGTTGGTCCTATTTGAGTGATTCAAGTTTCCACCTGAAGCCCACATCATCATCTACGCATCTACACCAACGGATCGATACGACATCGACAACCACCGGCCGCAAGTCCGAGCTCATCCATAAGATAGGTATAACTTGCTTCCGCTTGAACTAACCCATTGTTTGTGTACCTTGCCCATTCGGACTGGCTCTTTTGCATCACTTGGCATCGCATTAGTGGCACCGAGAGTGCGTGTTTGGCACTTGTGAGAGCATATTTTCGAGTAGGAATTAGCATTTTGGAATCATCAAAAAGAGAAAAAAAAGCAAAAGATCGATGCCAATTGCTATCACTTGTAGGAATGTAGCTTCGCATCGCAAAAGAGAAGAGAGTGATCGGTTGCCACAGTGTGAATCTTGTTGCCTCTTATAGTTTGCGGTTTGAGCTAGCGTCCTCCTTTCGTTGGTGTGGCATTGAGCTTAGTCTTTGTTAGGAACATTTCGTCTCCTCTTGTCCATTGGCCGCACTAACCCCATTTATTCCTTGTGTGTGTGTGTGTGTGTTCCATTTTTGTTTCCTCCACTAGGTTTGGTTCTTTTGCTAACATTTCATTGTGGTTCTTCTCTACGTTTCACAATAAACTTTTCTTCGGATTTGTTCCTTTTCCTTGCCACTTTTTGCACCCATTTGACTTCCACTTAAAGTGTGTGTGTTATCGTTTGTGGTTTTCTTTCGATCTTTTTGGAATCACTTTGGACACACCTTGGCTCGTCCACTAGCCTCAATAGGACTGAAAAAGTTAATGTTCGGTAAGTGAATCCATTTCTTCATATCACCCTTGTGTGTTTTTGAGATGGCAAGGGAAGGAGTGTTTACAAGTCCGAGCTCGGAAGATGAAGCTAACCCTTTCTTCTGAAGGGAATATGCCCGAGAGGCAATAATAAAGTGTTTATTATGTTATTCCTTGTTTATGATAGATTTTTATTTCTCATGATAGAATTGTATTAACCGGAAACTTTCATACATGTGTGTTTAATAAACAAACAATCGTTCCTAGTAAAGCCTCTCTTTTAACTAGCTCGTTTATTAACCGATGATCAAGGTTTCCTGATCATGTACATTGGATGATGTTAATAATGAGGTCATGTCATTAGTAGAATGATGTGATGAACATAAACCCAAACTAATTATAACAATACGATCAAGTCATTTAGTTTATGTTGTTATTTCTTACATACGAAGTAACCTCATTCCTTAGACCATGAGATCATGTCAATCACTAATACCGGAAGGGTGCTTTGATGTGATCAAACGTCACGCCGTAACAGGGTGACTATAAAGGTGCCGTTGGGTATTTGGAAAGTGATAGTTGAGGCTCGTGGATCAAGAGTGGGATCTGTCCATCCAAATGACGGAGAGATATACTCTGGGATCTCTCGGTGATATCACATCGACACCACTTGCAAGCACGTGACTAGGTCACAAGGATTTCATATCACGGAACGAGTAAAAGAGTACTTGTCGATAACGAGATAAAACTAGGTATGGTTGATGCCAATGATCGGATCTTGGACAAGTAAAATATCGCGAGACAAAGGGAATAGTTACGATGTTGATGGTTCACACGATCATGAGAGTCATCGTTGAATATATAGGAGTCATCATGGATATCCAGATCCCGCTGTTGATTATTGATTGGAGAGGTGTCTTGATCATGTTTATGTTATTCATGAACCGTAGGGTGACACACTTAAGGTTCGATGAAGCATTTGAGAGGATACGGAATATCGAAGAATATTTTGGACAACACCGAAATTGTTTCGGGGAAAATTGAAATAGTTCAAGGGGTTTTTTGTCGAATGGTTGTTAATAGAATTAACAAATGATTTGAGGTGCTATATGCAACTGTTTGTTAATGGAATTAACAAATATTAAAATAGAGAAATAAAAATGTTTTATTTATTTATTTAAGAAAAACCTTTGGATTTTCTAAGTGGAGTTTTAAGGGAGCATGAGTGGGTGTGAGTGGAGCTTCCACTCACATGAAGAGGGAAGAGGTGGGGGCACCCCATGGCTGCCCACACCCCCTATTTGGGCTGCCTCCCCCTCCCCTATAAAAGGAGGGTCAGAGCTCCCCCTCCTCACACACTTGTCCCACCTCCTTTCCTCTCCAATCGCTGCTCCATTCCATGGTCTCTAGCTTGGCGAAGCCCTGACCGTGGGATTCTTCACCACCACCACGCGCGTCGTGCTGCTGGACTTCCGGGGGATTCTCTACTTCCGCTACCCCGCTGGATCGAGGGAACGGAGGTCTTCATCAAGCTAAACGTATGACCGATCACGGAGGCACCGCCGGATTGCGGTGCATATCTTCTCGCTCTCAAGATCGGTGTGAGTACGACTATGCCAACAACGATATTTGATCTTGTAACGCTTAGAGTCTTTGAGGGTATTTTTTTTCTAAGACTCTCTTTCTCCCCGTTGCACTTCATCTCCTAGATTAGATCTTGGCCCTTCGGGTATCTCTCGCGTAGGAATTTTTTTTGTTTTCTATGCAACGTACCCTTCAGTGGTATCAGAGCCGGATCTATGCGTAGATGTTTTGTACGGGTAGAACACATAGGTGTATGTGGGCGTTGATGATCATGGTATTGCCTCTTTGAGTATTTAATGATCTTAGTGGCATAGTAGGTTGAATCGGCCCGGACTAACCTTACATGTCCACGTACATGAGACTTGTTCCACAACTGTCGTGGGATAATCACGGCAGACGTTACCGGGGGTAACTGATCTTGGGGCAAGACGACACAGACGTTTGGAAGAGGGTTTAGCTCGGAGGAAAACATGATGATACTCGATCTGGTAGCCGGCAATCAGGTCGCCGAGTCTCCGATCTCGATATATTAACTCAACTCTCGTATTACACTAGATGCTCGATGTCAGTCGATATGGCTAGAACTCTTGGATCTCTCTCAACTAGTCCTAGGGGCCGGTTTATAAAGCACCCGGACCCCCGGGCTTGCCCTCCAAGGCGCACACTGAATCCTACCCGGACACTGCATACAAACCCTAGCTTTCCTTATCGTAACCCACAATCCGGGTTACCAAGCCTACGAACTTGGGCCTTCTAGAAGTTCCCTTATCCTTAGCCGGATCTTGCGCAGCGTCCATTGGGCCGGGTTATACCTTGGCGTAGGCCTACCGGGTTACTATCCCTCCATCAGTAGTCCCCAGAATAGCTTGGGCTTCACGAGATTCTCTTTGAAGCGCACGCTATTCCCTGCAAAATTATCAAACTTACAAATTCAATGGAGGCCGGGTTAAATTGCTTTAATAAACAGCTAGGCCTAACTCCAAGGTGGCCATATAATAACCCGGCTTTCTCCAAGTCCTTTGCTCAGCTTTTCCGGGTCAACACCCTGATAAGAATGTTAAAAGATCTGATTCACTTTACTCGATAATTGACCCCGATGCTGCAGAGAAGATCTCTCTTTTATCTCGGTCCGGGTATCTCGTCCAGCACTGAAAGTACATATCACGAAATCCGTGCAGGTAGCCGTTATCCCGAAATTCCCGGATCTCACCCGTTGGACTAGGTTTATCCACCCACTCCTTATAAATAAGGACCCAGGCGACAACCTAGCCCCCAACGGTTCATTCCAACTCCTTCTCCTTCCTCATCTCTCACGCCCGCGCAACACCACAACAAGAATCTCAAGCTCGCCGTCGGAGCTAAACCGCCGCCGGTTACGTTCGCTCCCGAACCGCTCCGCGCCGCCGCCAAACTCCGCCGCAGCGCCCTCATCTTGCCCATCGGGAATTGCAAAGGAGTATCCAGATCGCGTCGTTCGCCGCCGCCGCGTGTTACTCCAATTCACTCCAGTAAGTCCATTGTATCCATTAATTCAATCTCGCAATTTTTCGATTTACTCTAGACTGAATCTAGGTCAACCCACGGGAAATTTTTTTCTTGTGGCGCCGGTTTAAACTTTCTCAGATGCTTGATAACTCCTCCAATAGCCTGATTGATGATCACACACCACTCCCCTACCATTATTAGTCATCAATTTCTTCGTAGAATCGTTCGCAAGTTTTCCAATCTAGATCCATTTCACCCCAATTTTCCACGCATGTCATTGACACCCGGAAAATCCTCCTCTTCTAGCTCTTTTGCTTGCAGTAGATACATGGGCAATCATTCGTCTTCCTCAAACACCTTTCAATACGTAAGTAACCAATAGTTTCTATAACTATACTTGATACCCGGATACCTTGCAATCTTTACTTCGCGGCACAATACCCGGATAGTTCTTAGTTTTCATATCTTCTTGATACTCCGCGCATATACTCGAGTAACCCGGTATTTCCGAGTTTCATTTCCTGTATCTTTTTTCCTTGTGTTTTGCAGGTTGATCCCATGGCTCCCAAAAGGCAAGGGAAACAGCCGGCCCAGGCGAAGACAACCCAATCCATATCCGCCAATTGGGGGCGATCCACAGTCACAAAGGCCAAGCTGGAAGAGCTGGCCGAGTTGGGGGTTCTCCCCTCTCAGAAGGACATTCATTGGAGGGCGCCGGGTGACGAGACCCGGCCCACACCCGCCGACGGCGAGGTAATCTGTTTCATAGAGCACGTGACCCGGGGATTCCGTCCTCCGGGTCACCCTTTCTTTCGTGAGGTCCTGAGCCATTATGGCCTCAGGACATTTGACATAGGGCCTAACTCTATGTTAAATATTACTCACTTCATTGTTTTGTCCGAGTCATACTTGTGCACTCCGCCAAGTTTGGCCCTCTTCATTGAACTTTTCCAGTGCAAGCCGTGCCGCGAAAGCGGTGACGGGGCACTTCTCACTTGCGGCGGGGTATCCATCCAACGCCGCAAGAACTCACCAATGCCAGCCCTTAATCTGAATTCCCATGTTAAACACTGGCAATTATCCTTCTTTTACTGCCACGACACTTCCCCACCCGGTGAAAAGAAAACTGCCGGGTTACTCGGAGGGTCTCCTCGATATTTCTGAAAAATTCAATGCTTTCGCCCCTGACTCGGACAGGGAAGCAATCCTGCCTTTACTAGCTAGAATAGCCATCCTCTCCGCCCAAGGTCTTCTTGGGCTCAATTTAGTGAAAACTTGGGTTGATTTCCGGATCCAACCCAATTCTATTCGTACCAAATTGATGTGCGAGTACTCGGGGCACGCCACGGACGCGCTCCGATATTCTACCAAGAGCTTTGCAGCCGGCGACACCAACAAAACCATCAAAGGTTTCCTGACGGAAAGACTGGAAGTCATAAAGAACATCGTCGGGTTACCTCCATTTACTCGGGAAAATACGGCTCCAGTGGTAAGACCCGATACTCATAAGCTTATTTCCACACTTTGACTAGATACTACTTTTAACTCTTGCTTTCATCTTTTTGTCTCAGGCTGATGACCCTTTCTGGAAAGTTGAAACCTCCCCCCCCCCTCTAGAGACCCGGAAGAGGAAGACGAGCCAGCCAATGATGATGAAGGTTCTTATCCGGATCTTGTGTCATCTTCACTTGCATCATTTTCCTCCCATTTTAACTTTTTCCATCAATACATACTCGGCTCGCAGGGCTGGAGGACGAAGAAGAGAAGGATGAGGACGACCCGGAGGCCACCGAATCTGATCAGGAAGTAACAGTCGGGGCCAAGAGGAAAGCCAGAGGAGTGGTTTCCAAGGTTCCTTTCTCTTCTATATCCTCTGAACCTTACTCCTTCGATATCATGCGTAGACTTAACCAACAGTTGTCACACTCGTCACACTTGAAGGATCCTCTCCCGGTCAAACGTAGGGTGACCCGGAGTTCTCCGGGTGACGATCCCCTTAACACCGGTATCACCACCTCACCAGTCCACCGGGTCGGTACTCCTCCACCTCAATCCTCCAAATCCCCTCAGCGTCACCCATCTCCCAACCATCCACGTGCCGGGCAATTCCGGGTTCCGCTATCGGTCCCTTTGACGACTTCATCTGCTTCCAGCAGCGAGCTCCCACCGGATTACGCTGTAAATACCGGGTTAGTATTTTCTATTTGACATCCTTTCATACCTGACAACTTTCAATCACTGTTGCTAACTGCCTCTCTCCCTTTTCTTTAGCGCTCAAGTCACAGTTAGTGACCTGGAGAACATGGAAACAGATAACCAGAAGACGGAGGAACCAACTGATAATGCGGACGCCGCGGCTGGTGATGAGGCTGAAGACGCCCAAGAACAAGATCCTTTTAATGACCCGGCCCGACAAGAAGCCGGGTCTCCAAAATCGTCTGAAGACGTGGATGAAGAGATTGAGATCCAAGAGACGAGGACGGGTTCCCCAAACCCGGAGAACCAGACGGTCCGGGTCTCGACCCCAAAGTCAGGAAAAACTCTTCATCCAGAGGATCAAGCTGCCGGTTCTTATGGCGCCAAGCCTGAAGACATGACATTCCCCCAGATGCTTAGTGCCCTTCACACCTTAAGGGCCAATGAAGAGAATATCCTGGAAGCTTTGATAGCAAAACACGAGGTAAATCCGAATAACATTGCTTGTATCCTTATCTAGTCCCCAAGTTCCGGGTGAATTTCTTGATAATTTGCCTGGAACTTCACAGTATTTCCGACTAATTTATCCCTGTATCTCTACTCAGGACTTCGTGACCCAGTCTGAGAAAAAATTGGCTAAGGCCACCAAGCGTATTGAAAAGGAGGTGGCTCTGCGTGAGGCGGCCGAGGCTGAGGCCAGGAGGAGTGGGAAGATCACGAGAAAGTATAGGAGGAGGGCTCATGCAGCCGAAGATAATCTAGTGAACCTTTCTGTCCAGATTGCTGATACATATCGCGCTTTGATTGGTATGACTCTTAGCATAATATTCATAATCCGGGTCATCCGTCTGACACATAGCCGGGTTTCCTTACTCGTGTTTTTATTTCTTTCTGCAGGTCCGGATGAAGTAATGCCGGAAGAAGATGATATTGCCAAGCTGAAGACCATCAAGAGCGTTATCCGGCAACTATGTGCCGGAACCAAATGGATACTTGAAGAACTACGGTGGCCGGGTGTTGGGCACGTCGACCTGAAGAGGATGTTGGATGCCTGCTCCACTATTCCCGAGTGGATTTGGCATTGGAAACGCTCGTCCTGCCGGGTTGGGGTAACCAGGGGGCTAGCCCTGGCGAAAGCTTACTTTCCTAAGCTAGAGCTGGCCAAGCTGATGGTCGGGTTTCCGGAATTCAACCGAGATGGGTCCAAATTTTCCCCGAAAGATTTCAAGGCCATCCAGAAAGAAGTCCGTTACTCGGCAAGCGTGATTGCTGACAGCTTGGAGCTCAATTCCATTGTCCCTTCCTATGGTGCTGATGGTGAAGCGATTAAGTCGGATCTTCCCAAGCCGTACGATATGCTAGCCCGATGGAAGGAGGAAGCCGCCAAGTTGAGGGAGGAAGCTGCAAAAAACAAGGCTGAAGCCGACTCTGCGCCTGCTACTTCCACACCAGTCGTCCCTCCTCCTGCGCGAGCCGGCAATGCTGCTGATCCGGGTGCTGCTGCCACCAATAGTAATAGCAAGGGCAAGGAGAAGATGGACACCGCAGCCCAGAATACCGAGTGATACCTGCTACCTGATGCTGTGCCATATGCGTCAGTCGGTCAATAGGCCGTTTAAACAATTATTTCTTGATGATGCGCCTGTGAACCATTGATGCTGGTACCAAAATTTGTAATGCACTTTAAGTTCTTGATACGCCTTGTGCCTCTTCTGAATGTCGGGATGATTTTATATTTATCCATCTTTGAGCCCACTCGTTCTTGATATCCGACTTTCTTTATGGTTCCTTTTGTGAGACTCGGTTTCCGAGTTTCATGGATTTTGACAAGCGGACTTTTCTCTAAGTCCCCAAGTCCCCCAAGACTCGGATGTTTGGGTTTTTTGAGCTTTAGCAACTGAATAACTTTTCCTTTTTCGAAATCCCCAGCCCCCAAGACCAAAAATGCCGAGTCTGGGATGTGTAGTCTTTCCAATAGAACAAGTTGCTTGCTGCTAAGCCCAATCCCAGAGCCGTTTCACATAGGTATTGAAGTTATGCTTGATAAATATTGAGTTTCCGGCTATTAGCCCTGTACTCTGCATAACTTGTGGTTTGGATGACCCTTTTGACTATCTTGTACTGTAAGCCGGCTTTCACGTGGATACCATGTTGTTACATCTATACGAAAACAGGGTCAGGCAAGTCCCATTGGGCTTCATGGCTGATTGTAATCGTAAGCGAGCAAATCATGCCACTTTAGTGCGAGTCACATCGAGCTTAAGTAAGAAAAGTCAAGAAAATTTGGCTACTTTGTCCGGTTATAAGATTGCAGCCGTGCTCGTTTGCGAGCAATCGGCCCTTATAACTCATAGGCATCAAGGCCGGGTCATTGAGTTTGTAACTGTGCTATTCAAGCAATCAGCCCCCAAGACCTAGATATACGCAACATACGGAGAGTGAAGAACGTAAGAATAACCACCTCTTTACTTTATATGCGAAAGTTAGGTCAGCAAGCCGCCTCATTAAAAACCCATCTAGTCCCCAAGGGTGCCCTGGATAGGAAAAGAGTGCGTCTGAAAACCTGCCGCCTGTTACATCGTGCAACTCCACTCGCCAATATAGTCTATACTAAGTATAGTAGGGACCTAGCTGAGCCACGTTCCATGGTCTGTCTCTTTCCTGCATAGACGAAGTGGTATGAGCGGTGTCATTAACTGTAGCTGACTCTTCCCTTGCATCTATCAAGTAATACGATCCGTTGTGCAGATTCCGGCTTATGATAAACGGCCCTTCCCATGGTGGTGATAACTTGTGTTTCCCTTCGTTTGACTGTACCAGACGCAGGACCAAGTCTCCTTCCTGGAAGACCCGGGCTTTCACACGCCGGCTATGATACCTCCGTAAATCTTGCTGATATATGGTTGACCTTTCCAGGGCTTGTTCCCTTTGTTCTTCTAACATATCTACGGCATCTTGCCGGGTCTTCTCGTTCTCTACCTCGACGTAAGCTGATACTCGAGGTGAATCATGAATAATATCACTTGGCAACACCGCTTCCGCACCATAAACCATGAAGAATGGTGTCATCTGAGTAGATCTGTTAGGTGTAGTGTTGATACCCCAAACCACGGAAGGTAGTTCTTCAACCCATGCACCCGCAGCCCTGATGCAAGGGACTCGCAGTCGTGGTTTTAGTCCACGAAGTAACTCTTGGTTTGCCCTCTCCACTTGTCCATTGGCCTGCGGATGAGCCACTGATTCTACGTCAAGCCGGATTCCATTGTTGCCACAGAACTTTTCCATCGCGCCAAGGGACATGTTGGTTCCATTGTCGGTAATTATGCTGTGTGGATACCCGAACCGGTAGATAATTCTTTTCAGGAACTTGACTGCTGTAACTGCTTCACAATTGGTGACTGGCATAACCTCAACCCATTTAGTAAACTTGTCAATGGCCACCAAAAGATGTGTCTTCTTGCAAGGTGACATGTGAAAGGGACCAACCATGTCCATGCCCCAAACAGCGAACGGCCAAGTTAACGGAATAGTCCGCAATTCCGTAGCCGGCACGTGGGTTTGACGAGCGTACCTTTGACATCCGTCACACCTTGCCACTAAGCGCTCTGCATCTGCTAGAGCCGTGAGCCAGAAAAATCCGTGTCGATAAGCTTTGGCCACAAGGGATCTTGTGGATGCATGATGCCCACAATCACCTTCATGGATTTCTTTAAGAATCTGTCGGCCTTCTTCTGGTGCTACACAGCGCAAAAAAAACTCCTGCTGCACTTCTCTTGTATAACTCCCCATTGATGATAGAATATCCCTTTGCTCGCCTCAAAATTTGCCTTGCTAACACCTCCTGCTGTGGTAACTCGCCTCGTGATAGGTAGGCCAAAAACGGTTCTGTCCACTCGGGAACGTCGCGTACAGTGGCCACGAGCTCCAAATCCGGGTCTTGATTTGCCAGTTCTTCTTCAGACTCGGTTTTAACTTATGGTCGCCATAATTCATCCAGGAAGACATTAGGTGGAACCAGCTATCTGCGCGAGCCGAGTCTAGCGAGGGCGTCTGCTGCCTCATTCTTTCTTCTGTCTATGTGCTCCACCTCATATCCGGAGAAACATCCTGCAACCCTATCAACCTCTCTGCGGTATGCTGCCATGGTTGCGTCCTTTCTATCCCAAGTTCCTGATACCTGCTGTACCACAAGGTCCGAATCTCCAAAGCATCATATCCTCTTAATGTTCATCTCCTTGGCTACCTTTAAGCCGTGCAATAGGGCCTCATACTCGGCCACGTTGTTGGAACAATCAAAGTGAATCTGTAGCACGTAACTCAATTTGTCTCCTTTGGGTGATGTTAGCACCACTCCAGCTCCTGATCCCTCATATTGCTTGGATCCATCGAAGTGCATGATCCAAGATTCGGAGTTTGGAGCAAAGGTGGTCACGCCTGTGTGTGTCCAGTCATTAACGAAATCGACCAAAGCCTGAGATTTAATTGCTGACCTGGGCTCATAGTTGATGTGATAATCCCCCATCTCTATCGCCCATTTGGCTATTCTTCCTGTCGCATCCGAGTTTCTGATGATATCTGACATTGGTATCGAACTTACCACTGTTATGGGGTGTTCCTGGAAATACGGCTTCAGTTTCCGGCTGGCAATAAAGACCCCGAAAACCAGCTTTTGCCAATGCGGATAACGCTGCTTTGCCTCTGATAATACTTCGCTGACGTAATAAACCGGTCTCTGGACCGGGTAACCTTTCACATCCTCTTTACGCTCCACAACAACTACTGCACTAACGGCTCGGGGGCCCGCTGCTACGTGTAGCAACATGGGCTCTTTAGGACCCGGGGCCGCTAGGACTGGTGCTTCAGATAACTGCTTCTTTAGTGCCTCGAACGCCTCATCCGCCTCTTGATCCCACACGAATTTATCGGATTTCCTCAAGAGCCGGTACAAGGGTATTGCTTTTTCTCCGAGTCTGGATATAAATCGGCTCAAGGCTGCTACGCAGCCCGTGAGCTTTTGAACATGCTTCAAATTTTCCGGTTTTTTCAGATTCTGGATAGCTTTTATTTTATCTGGGTTTGCCTCAATTCCTCTCTCGGAAACGATAAAGCCGAGTAATTTCCCAGCTGGAACTCCAAATACACACTTCGTCGGGTTAAGCTTCATCTGATACCTCCTCAAGTTCTTGAACGTCTCCTTCAGATCGTCGATAAATGTCTCTGCCTTCCTGGTCTTGATAACCACATCATCCACATAAGAATTGACGTTGCATCCAATTTGATCCTCAAAGCACTTATGTATACACCGTTGATAAGTTGCGCCAGCGTTCTTCAATCCAAACGTCATGGTTTTGTAACAAAAAGCCCCAAAAGGGGTTATAAATGATGTTTTCTCCCAATCCTCCCTCTTGAGCTTAATCTGATGATACCCGGAATATGCGTCCAGAAAGCATAATAGGTCACTTCCAGCTACTGCGTCTATGATCTGATCTATCCTTGGTAGTGCAAACGGATCCTTTGGGCAATGCTTGTTGAGACTCGTAAAATCAATGCACATCCTCTACTCATTGGTCTTTTTCATCACGAGAACCGGATTTGCTAACCAATCCGGGTGAAATACTTCCATGATGAAGCCGGCTGTCAGCAGCCGCGCGATTTCCTCCCCTATAGCTTTCCTTCTTTCCTCATTCATCTTCCGCAGGCCCTGCTTCACAGGCCTGGACTTAGGGTCTACTTTCAAACTGTGTTCTGCCAATTCTGTAGGGATACCCGGCATATCGCTAGGTGTCCAGGCGAATACGTCCGCATTAGAACGAATAAACTCCACAAGTGCTTTCTCCTGCTCGCTGTCCAAGTTGGACCCTATAGTAAATTGCTTAGTGGGATCACCTTCAACAAAAGCTATCATCTTAGTGTCCTGTGCTGCCTTGAATTTTGCTCTCTCGTCTTCAGTATTCGGTCTTTTCAATGTTGTTCTGTCATCCGGGTCTACTTGAGACCGGTAATACTTGAGTTCCTCTTTTCTACAAGCCTGCTCGGCCATTACCGAATCTCCTTCGTCGCACTCAGCTGCTATATCCCGGCTTCCATGTATGGTGATGGTTTGTTTAGGACCCGGGATTTTTAGCTGTAAATATACATAACACGGCCTAGCCATGAATTTAGCATAAGCCGGCCTTCCGAACAGCGCGTGATAAGGACTGCGCAATTTGACCACCTCGAAAGTGAGCCACTCGACTCGATAATTATCCTTCGATTGTCCAAAAGCTACCTCCAATGCGAGTTTTCCCTCGGGGCATGCTGAGTGACCCGGCACTATCCCATGAAAAATTGTTGAGCTTTTCTGTAGCTGAGACTCCTTGAGATCCATGCGTAAAAAGGTTTCCCAATACAGAATATTGATGCTGCTTCCGCCATCCATCAGGACCTTTTTCAACTCGTAACCATTGACCTGTGGTGCGACTACCAATGCTAAGACTCCAGGGTGCTCTACCCTTTCCGGGTGATCTCTTCTGCTCCACGTTATATCTTATTCGGACCATCTCAGGTATCCCGGCGCAACCGGGGAAACCGAGTTTACCGCTTGCTTCAGTGTCTTTCTGTCCCTATTGGAAGTCCCTGTAGTATGCACATGATATTGTCCTTTAAAACCAGATGTACGTACCATACCGATGAAGATGCTGATCTGGCCGATTGTCACGATAGACCCGGATGCGAGGTGATCCGACTCTGGCCCCCAGCCGGAATCGTCCACCATCTTCTCTCCTTCGTGGTCGATGTAGATCTCGCCGATGACTAGATTCTCCATGTTCTTCCGAGCTTCTCCCGTGATGTAAACACCTTTGGACGCAGGCCCCACGGTGGGCGCCAACTGTCGTGGGATAATCACGGCAGACGTTACCGGGGGTAACTGATCTTGGGGCAAGACGACACAGGTGTTTGGGAGAGGGTTTAGCTCGGAGGAAAACATGATGATACTCGATCTGGTAGCCGGCAATCAGGTCGCCGAGTCTCCAATCTCGATATATTAACTCAACTCTCGTATTACACTAGATGCTCGATGTCAGTCGATATGGCTAGAACTCTTGGATCTCTCTCAACTAGTCCTAGGGGCCGGTTTATAAAGCACCCGGACCCCCGGGCTTGCCCTCCAAGGCGCACACTGAATCCTACCCGGACACTGCATACAAACCCTAGCTTTCCTTATCGTAACCCACAATCCGGGTTACCAAGCCTACGAACTTGGGCCTTCTAGAAGTTCCTGTATCCTTAGCCGTATCTTGCGCAGCGTCCATTGGGCCGGGTTATACCTTGGCGTAGGCCTACCGGGTTACTATCCCTCCATCAACAACTCACATGCAACTTTTATTTCATAAGTGGCTTGCGGGTGTCTATTTCTCCTACTATAGTTAAGATCTAATCTACGAAGAGTTGTTAAAAATATGTTTATCAACGTTGTGGTTCATGTTCATAGGTATGAACAGTTCTATCTTCATAAGCCCAAGCCACGTAAAATATGCAAAAATAAATTAGAAACATGTAACTTGTTTTTGCAGGGCATGTGATGTGATATGGTCTACAAATTTGATATATGAGATGATATCTTTTGTAAATTATTGACATACCGGCAGGAGCCATATGGTTGTCGTATTATTTATGGCCTGCGTGTTGTATATCATATCCATGTGATATGTTGTAATTTTGATGGACAATCAAGATGGAGGTGCCACGGACCTTGGTGCCACGCCGGTGGAATGATGGAGATCATACCATGATGCACAAGATGGAGATCAAGTGCAAGAAGGACCATATCATATCACATTATCCGTGCATGTGATGTTAATCCTTTTATGCATCTTATTTTACTTAGATCGCGACGGTAGCATTATAAGATGATCCCTCTCACTTAATATCAAGATAATAATGTGTTCTTCCTTAGTATGCACCGTTAAGAAAGTTCGTCGTTTCGAGACACCACGTGAAGATCGGGTGTGATAGACTCAACGTTCGCATACAACGGGTGTTTTCAATCCTAGCATGTACATACATGGCCTTGGAACACACACAATACAACGGTTCTACTTGACGAGCCTAGCATGGATAGACATGGCCTCGGAACATGTAACCGAAAGGTAAAGCATGAGTCATATGGATGATATGATGAACATGTTGTTGTTTGCCTTTGCAACTACACCGTCTCACATGATGATCGGTTTCAGTGTAGTGAATTTGGTTCGTGTAATCACTAAAAACAACTAAGAGGGGTGTTGTTTTTTAGTGGGAGTTCATGGGATAATTTTAGAATTAACTTGAACTTAATTTATCATAAACTTAGTCTAAATAGTCTTTGCAAATATGTTGTAGATCATGGCACCACCTACCTTTAATTTCAATATGTTCATGGAGAGAGAAAAACTAGTGAACAATTGAAGCAACTTTACCAACCGGGCACTTAACCTTAGGATTCTCCTCACAGCTTGCAAGAAGCTCTATGTGCTTGATGTACCGCTAGGTGACCAGCCCGCTGATGATGCTTCTGAGGAAGATAAAAATGTTTATCTGACTCAACAAGAAGACCACAATATAGTTCATTGCGGCATCCTTTATGGATTCGATCCGGAGTTGCGAAAACGTTTCGAGAACAACACTGCCTATGCTACAATGGGAGAATTGAAAATGATTTTTGATACCCATGTTGCAGTTGAGAGTTATGATGCTTCAGAAAAGTTCTTTAGCTGCATGATGGAAGAGAACAGCTTCGTTAGTGAGCACGTACTCAGAATGTCTACGTACGCTGATAAGCTCATAGCCTTGGGAATAACGATTCCCATTGAGCTAGGGATACAACGTGTCCTCCAATCTCTGCAACCTAGTTAAAGAACTTCGTGATGAACTATAATATGCAAGGCATGAAGAAGTCTCTTCCTGAGCTTCTCTCGATGCTTAAAACTGCTGAAGTGGAGATCAAGAAAGAGCATCAAGTGTTGATGATCAAGACGACCACTAGTTTCAAGAAAGGCAAGAAAGGCAAGCCAAAGGTCAACTTCAATAAGGGTGACAAGTCTGTTTTTGCACCTGAGAAGAAAACCAAGTATGGCCCTAAGCCTGAGACTGAGTGCTTTTATTACAAGGGCACTGGCCACTGGAAGCGCAATTGCCCCAAGTATCTGGCAGATAAGAAGGCCGACAAAGTGAACAAACGTATATAAGATATACTTGTTATTGATGTGTACCTTACTAGTACTTGAAGTAGCGCCTGGGTATTTTATACTTGTTCGGTTGCTCACATACGTAACTCGAAACAGGAGCTGCAGAATAAGCGACCACTAGCAAGGGATGAGGTGATGATGCGCCTCTGCAATGAATCAAGAGTTGATGTGATCACCGTCGGTCGCTACCTCTTCGTTTACCATCTGGATTAGTTATAAACCTGAATAATTGTTATTTGGTGCCTACATTGAGCATGAATATCATTTATGAATCGTGCTTAATGCAGAGTGGTTATTCCTTTAAGTCTGAGAATAATGGTTGTTCGATTTATATGAATAATATATTTTATGGTCACGCACCTGAGAAGAATGGTTTGTTTATTTTGAATCTTGATAGTATTGATACACATATTCATAATGTGAATGCCAAAAGAATTAAGTTGAATGATGATATTGCTACTTACATGTGGCATTGCCACTTAGCTCATATTGGTGTTAAACGCATGAAGAAGCTCCATTCAGATGGACTCTTAGAATCACTTGATTATGAATCATTTGAAACATGTGAACCATGCCTCATGGGCAAGATGACTAGAACCCCGTTTTCCGGAACTATGGAACGGGCGACATACTTACTGGAAATCATACATACTAATGTGTGTGGACCAATGAGTGTATCGATGCGCGATGGATATCGTTATTTCGTCACTTTCACAGATGATTTGAGTAGATATGGATATATTTACTTAATGAAACACAAATTTGAGACATTGGAAAAGTTCAAAGAATTTCAGTGTGAAGTTGAAAATCATCGCAACAGAGAGATTAATTTCTACGATCTGATCGTGGAGTTGAATATCTAAGTTACGAGTTTGGCATGCATATGAAACAATATGGAATAGTTTCACAACTTGCACCTGCCGGAACACCACAGCGTAATGGTGTTTCCGAACATCGTAATCGTACTTTATTGTATATGGTTCGATCTATGATGTCTCTTACAGATTTTCCACTGTCGTTTTGGGGTTATGCACTAGAGACCGATGCATTCACTTTAAATAGGGCACCATCTAAATCCGTTGAAACGACACCGTATGAATTATGGTTTGGAAACAAACCTAAGCTGTCATTTCTGAAAATTTGGGGATGCGATGTTTATGTGAAGAAGCTTCAACCTGATAAACTCGAACCCAAAGCGGAAAAATGCGTCTTCATAGGATACCCTAAAGAAACAATAGGGTACACCTTCTATCACAGATCCGAAGGCAAGATTTTCGTTGCCAAGAATGGATCCTTTTTAGAGAAGGAGTTTCTCTCGAAAGGTGTGAACAGTAGGAAGGTAGAACTCGACGAGGTTATTGAACCTTCTATTCTTGGAATGGCGAGTAGCGCAACACCGGAAGTTGTTCCAGTGCCGAATCCGTCAGTTGAAGAGGGAGCTAACGATCAAGATCATGAAACTCCGGAAGAGGAAACTACCGCACCTCGCAGGTCAACTAGGGAACGTACATCTCCTGAACTGTATGGGGATCCCGTCTTAAAGTTCATGGTAGATGGAGGTGATGACCCTGCGATGTATGATAATGCGATGATGAGCCCAGATTACAACAAATGGTTTGAAGCCATGAAATCTGAAATAGGATAAATGTACGAAAACCAAGTTTGGACTTTGGTGGACTTACCCGATGACCGCAAGGCTGTTGAGAACAAATATATATTTAAAAAGAAAAACTGACGCTGATGGTAGTGTGACCGTCTATAAAGCTCGACTTGTCGCAAAAGGTTTCCGAAAAATTCAAGGAGTCGACTACGATGAGACTTTATCACCAGTAGCGATGCTAAAGTCAGTTAGGATTATGTTAGCAGTTGCTGCATTTTCCACTATGAAATCTGGCAGATGTATGTCAAAACGGCGTTCCTTAATGGTGACATTGGGTAAGAGTTGTATATGATGCAACCCAAAGGTTTTGTTGATCCTAAGGATGCTGACAAGGTATGCAAGCTTCAACATTCCATTTATGAACTGAAGCAAGCATCCCGGAGTTGGAACCTCCATTTTGATAAGGTGATCAAAGGGTTTGGATTTTTCCAAACATACAGAGAAGCTTGTACTTACAATAAAGTGAGTGCGAGCTCTGTAGCATTTCTAGTACTATATGTGGATGACATATTGTTGATTGGAAATGATATAGAACTTTTTAAAAGCGTAAAAGGTTATTTTAACAGTAGTTCTTCGATGAAAGATCTCGGTGAAGTAGGTTATATATTAGGCATCAAAATTTACAGGGATATATCAAGACGCTTAATTGGACTTTCGCAAAGTACATACCTTGACAATATTTTGAAGAAGTTCAGAATGGAAGAAAATAAGAATGTGTTCTTACCAATGTTGCAAGGAAAGACGTTGAGTAAGACTCAATGTCCGGCTACAGCAGAAGATAGAGAAATTATGTATAAGATTCTCTATGCTTCAGCCATAGGTTCTATCATGTATGCTATGCTATGTACAAGACATATGTGGCACATGCTATTAGTTTGACTAGCAGGCACCAATCCGATCCAGGTTTGGAACACTGGATGGTGGTCAAGAATATCTTTAAGTAATTAAGAAGAACTAAGGATATGTTTCTCGTATATGGCGGTGAACAAGAGCTCGTCGCAAGATGTTATGTTGATTCTAGCTTTGACACTGATCCAGATGACTCTAAGTCACAATCCGGGTACGTATTTGTTATGAATGGAGGAGCAGTAAGATGGAAGAGTTCCAAGCAATCCGTGGTAGCGGCATCATCAACAGAAGCGGAATATGTTGCTGCCTCGGAGGCAACACATGAAGCAGTTTGGATGAAGGAGTTCATATCGAAACTAGGTGTGGTTCCGAGTGCGTTGGATCCAATGGTTATCTATTGTGACAACAATGGTGCCATAGCCAATGCTAAGGAACCAAGGTCTCACAAGAATTCCAAACATATCAAGCGTCATTTTCACTCCATCCGTGAACATGTCGCGGATGGGGATGTGAAGATTTGCAAAGTACATACGAATCTGAATGTGGCAGACCCGTTTACTAAACCTCTCCCAAAGGCAAAACATGATAAACACCAGAACTCCATGGGTGTTAGATTCATCACTATGTAATATAGATTATTGCCCCTAGTGCAAGTGGGAGACTGAAGGGAATATGCCCGAGAGGCAATAATAAAGTGTTTATTATGTTATTCCTTGTTTATGATAGATGTTTATTTCTCATGCTAGAATTGTAGTAACGAGAAACGTTGATACATGTGTGTTTAATAAACAAACAATCGTTCCTAGTAAAGCCTCTCTTTTAACTAGCGTGTTTATTAACGGATGATCAAGGTATCCTCATCATGAATATTGGATGTTGTTAATAACGAGGTCAGTTCATTAGGAGAATGATGTGATGAACATAAACCCAAACTAAGTATAACAATACGATCAATTCATTTAGTTTATGTTGTTATGTCTTACATACAAAGTAACCTCATTCCTTAGACCATGAGATCATGTCAATCACTAATACCGGAAGGGGTGCTTTGATGTCATCAAACGTCACACCATAACAGGGTGACTATAAAGGTGTCATTGGGTATTCGGAAAGTGTTAGTTGAGGCTCATGGATCAAGAGTGGGATTTGTCCATCCAAATGACGAAGAGATATAATCTGGGCCCTCTCGGTGATATCACATCGACACCGCTTGCAAGCACGTGACTAGGTCACAAGGATGTCATATCACGGAACGAGTAAAATAGTACTTGTCGGTTACGAGATCAAACTAAGTATGGTTGACACCAATGATCGGATCTCGGACAAGTAAAATATCGCGAGACAAAGGGACTAGTTACGACGTTGATGGTTCACACGATTACGAGAGTCATCGTTGAATATATAGGAGTCATCCCGGTTCTCCAGATCCCGCTGTTGATTATTGATCGGAGAGGTGTCTCGATCATGTCTATGTTATTCATGAACCGTAGTGTGACACACTTAAGTTTCGATGAAGCATTTGAGAGGATACTGAATATCGAAGAATGTTTTGGACAACACCGAAATTGTTTCGGGGATTATTGAAATAGTTCAAGGGTTTTTTGTCGAATGGTTGTTAATAGAATTAACAAATGATTCGAGGTGCTATAAGCAAGTGTTTGTTAATGGAATTAACAAATATTAAAATAAAGAAATAAAAAGGTTTTATTTATTTATTAAAGAAAAACCTTTGGATTTTCTAAGTGGAGTTTTAAGGGAGCATGAGTGGGTGTGAGTGGAGCTTCCACTCACATTAAGAGGGAAGAGGTGGGGGAACCCCATGGCTGGCCGCACCCCCCCTTTGGGCTGCCTCCCCCTCCCCTATAAAAGGAGGGTGAGAGCTCCCCCTCCTCACACACTTGTCCCACCTCCTTTCCGCTCCAACCGCTGCTCCATTCCATGGTCTTCGGCTTGGCGAAGCCCTGACCGTGTGATTCTTCACCACCACCACGCCATCGTGCTGTTGGAGTTTCGGGGATCCTTTACTTCTGCTACCCCGCTGGATCGAGGGAACGGATGTCTGCATCAAGCCGAACGTGTGACCGATCACGGAGGCATCGCCGGATTGCGGTGGACATCTTCTTGCTCTTGGGATCAGTGTGAGTACGACTACGCCAACAACAAGATTTGATATCGTAACGCTTAGAGTCTTTGAGGGTATGTTTTCTTAAGACTCTCTTTCTCCATGTTGCACTTCATCTCCTAGATTAGATCTTGGCCCTTCGGGTATCTCTCGCGTAGGATTTTTTTTCTATGCAACGTACCCTTCATCTTCAACGACAACGCCTACCACAACTTCGTCACCCACAATGACCATTTCCAACTCCGCCAACTTGTGAAGGACGGATTGCAGCGCTATGAACGTCGACTCTAAGCACTAGAAGCTTGATTTAATGATCAAATGACGCACATCAACATCAACTTGGCAAACCTTGCCAACCGCCATGGATCATCATCGTCCTCAAGGTCTAGACGTTCAAGCCACCACACTCAAGATCATCACCAAGCTCGTCGCCATGATCACAACCCCAACATGGAGGATGGTGGACAACCACAACAAGGACCGTGTCAATTAGTCATCTCAACAAGTCCCTCGGATGATCCGGTAGGGTTTTGATTAAGCGAACGTAAAGGCGCTGGTGACGATTGTCGGCTAACAGGGGCACGATACCTAGGCTCGGGGCCCTCGTAGAGGTGAAACCCTTACTCCTTCTCTTTCGATCTGTATTATCAGTAGATCGGTTACAATGGGGGGGGTGCTCAAGTCAAGAGTATGATCTCGAGCTCAAGGCTGTTGTGGTGAAAAGTAGATTGGATCCCCCCTTGGTGCTTCTCCTAGCCTTATATAGGTGGCCAGGTCTCAAGTCGTGTCCGGGCGGGTTACAAACCCGAGTTCTAGGTCGGTTGGGACTTTCCTTCTTGACCCGCAAGTCTTGCGGGTGGGCCTTCGTTGGGCCTTCTAGTAACATAGGATTGTACCTCTCTTTGGGCCTAAGTCTTGGGCCTTGGACCGGGTAGGCTCATCCGATAGGTCCAGGAGTCATCCCCACGTCAGTATCCCCCGAGTGTTTATTCGACTGAGAATAGTCGGGTAAGCACTCAAAGTCCGTCTTTGATTTCTTCGATTGGCCATTCAATCGCCTGGTTTTGAGGGTGTATACCCTGTGCGCGAAGTGCTCATGTACTCGAGCATCAAGTGATAAATGTGCCTCGTGTTGGCTATTTTTGAAGAAGGATGCGGCTCAGTCGCTTGGCTCTCCCGAAAGATCAAGACCAATTGAATTGCATCTAGGGCAAAAACACTCCTGGCCTACACGAATTCGAGACCTCCGACTCGAACCCGGCGAGGTGATCATTGCGACTGGCCGTGGAGGTCTTACCGAGTCGAACTTATCCTAAAGGGGTACCCGGCGCGTCCGCTAGGATTTTTCTTCATGTTCTTGACACGGAAAATTTACCGGAGGTCGCAGCTTGAGTGCAATTCCATGCCCACAGGAGAGATCCTTGAGTCTTACCTTCGTACTCGAAATAATACGGCACCCAGATGTGCCTAGTCGGCCGAACAATACAGGATAATGATGTGTAAGTACATCGTGTGGTAGAGTTGCGGGGGGCACACACTCATGATTCCACCTTAATCATGCTCCTGCGATTCTTCAGGTGAAGAAATCATCCTTTCCCTCGATCTTGTGCGCAAGAGATTTCGCGTTTATGAAGTCCATATGAAAGAGATTTCGTGTTTTGATGTGCCCATACGAAATAGATTTCGTGCCAGGGTGTCCATTCGAAAGAAATTTCGCGTTTTGATGTACCCATACAAAAGAGTTTTCGTGTTAGGGTGTCCACCCGAAAGAAATTTCGAGCTTTAAAGCTTATGCGAGGGAGATTTCGAGTGTCGTGAGGTGCGCAGTGACGTCACCGTGCACTTGATTGCTCCGACTGCTCCCGATGGGACGTGACGAAGTGGGGCAGAGCGCGCGGGCCCATCGTGTCGGCTTTTTTACCGGAAACGATCGGTCGTGTCCCGGTTTTCCCGCTGACCGCGCGCTGTAAATACGCACGATCTTTTCGTAAGATCGTGCAGGGGTAACTGTTCCCCGCCGCCTTGTTTCCGCTTCACGCGTGGCAGCTGCGATAGATGCCACGTCTGCAGATCTACGGCTCATATTAGCCATGGTTGGGTATAAGTACTGAGCCTTAGGAGAAAGGTAAATTTCTCGGCCCTTAATCACTTTCTTCCACCTCGCGCACACCTCCTTCTTTGTGAGCACCGAGCATCCTCCAATGGCGGGAGCGAAGAAACGCAGCGCAGCCGCGGCGTCTTCCAAAGATGTGGTGAGCGCTTCCGCGGCGCCTCCCATGAAGATGACGGGCGACTGGCGCGCCGCGAACACCACCAAGAAGAGCATCACCGAGATGCAGCCGGAGGGGTTACTCCCGCCAGAAGCTTCCAGGCAGGTGCAACTGTCCAAGAAGGAGACTCCCAACCCCCTCGCCACCGAACGCGTCATCTTCTTGGAGCATGTCTCCCGAGGTCTGTCTCTCCCCCTCCACCCGTTCCTTGTCGGGTTGCTGTATGTCTACGGCATACAGCTGCACGACCTTCCTCTAAACGCGATTCAGCACATATCGTGCTTTATCGTGCTTTCTGAGTGTTTCCTAGGGATCTGTCCGCACTGGGGGCTTTGGAAAGCCATCTTCAAGGTGCGGATCTTCCGGGAGAACAAGCAGCCAGGCGAGAAGGTGAGTGAGCCGCTCGGATCGGAGGCTTCGGAATCCAGGCGAAGAAGGACATCTCCTATATGGATATCTATTTCGTCGATTCAGCACGGGGATGGCGCTGAAAGTTGTTCTACATCATCGACGACAGTGCAGGTGGCGCCTTCGAGTTCCAGCCGTTCGCCTTCTTGACGCTACGGAAGTCCTAGCTGCATACACTCACAGCCGAAGAAGGTAAATTTGTTGCCCCTTTACTCGCGAAGATGGCGCGCTTCCGGGATAAGGAGATGGGGACCCCGCTGAACGGGATACACCTGTCGGATGTGTTTCTGCGTCAGAGGATCCAGCCCCTTCAAGAGAGGCCAACCGCGATGTGGGAGTACACGGGCGCCACCGACCCGAGCCGCGTATGCGACGATATCCTCTCGAACGCCGAGTTCGACAAGAAGATTGTGGCTATCACCAAGTTGAAGAAGGGAGAGGGCCACTCGACGTGCCCTCTCAACCCATTCGAGGCCGGGAACCCTCTGAATGAGGTCAGTGTCCTATTTTTCTTGTTTGCCTTCGTTCTTTTCTGCCTTGTTTCTCGTCGAGCAAAATTCTTCCTCTTTTTCTTCTCTACTCTCGTAGAATCGGGATGTGGCGACATGTTATCCGCCAGTTTCTGCAGACGATGTCTCAGATCTTCCGGCGAGTACACAAAACCAGCGTCGCGGATGTTGATTCAAGCTCCGAACGCGACTATGCGGATGAGGAGGAGGAGTCGAACAGCGAACAGCTCCATCACCGCAAGCGCCGCAAGCCGGAGGAAGACGAAGTCACCTCGAAGGATAGTTCCTTGGGTGATGAACCCGTTGAGGAGGACGAGCCCCTTCGGGTGGCTCCTCTCAACGTGCTCCCTCCTGCGGGTCGTCAGTCGAAGATCTCCACCGCCTGGAACCCGGATGTTCTTGATGATGATGATGAGGATGAGTAATTCCTATGCACCATGTTCTTAGTCGCAAATTTCCTTCCGTCTTTTCTTTGTCTGATTTTATCTTTTGTAGCTGTCTGGAGACCATTAGCGCGGGCTAGTTCACTTCCTCGATTCCCTCTATGAAGAGGAAAGAGGTCACCGTGGACCCCGCTCCTGCTACTGATCCTGCCCGAAATCTCTGAGCCCAGCCAAGGCGACCGAAGCTCTGGAGTATGGGATGCCCAGCTTCGCGGGTGGACAACCTGTAATGCTAGAGCGTCTGCTAGCCGGGAGGTCTCGGGTAGCTCGGCGGATCCCTTGTCCACTACTCAGGGCAAGATAAAGTTTCTTTTCTTTTCTGGCAATCCGCCTTGCATGTTTTTTTTATCGGGTGCACGACGGTGCTCCCGATGGGAGTAGCCCCCGAGTATATGGTTAATTGCTTTTCATCGGGTGCTCCCGAGTCTATGGTTAATTGCTTTTCATCGGGTGCACAACGGTGCTCCCGATGGGAGTAGCCCCCTCAAGTCGAAGTTTTTCTCTCTTTCTTAATTTTGCTTTTCATCGGGTGCACGACAGTGCTCCCGATGGGAGTAGCCCTCGAGGCTATGCTTGACCGTGCACAGTCGTGTATAGGCTCAAATGCTTTTTCTCTAAATTTGACCTTGGATTTTTTGCAGGCCCTTCTTGATTCCCTTACTTCTTTCGGACACCGAGTTCTTTTGGCTGAAGCGGATTGTGTTTCTCTTCGGAGGGATCGCGACCAGCTCGTCAAGGACGGCCGCTCCCTGCAAGGTAAGCTGGCACGCACTTTTGCCTTCACCGTTTCCTCCTGGTTGCAATTATTATCCCAATCGCGTTTCTTTGAACTGCAGATGAAGTTACCCGCTTGAAGGCTGAAAAAGCGGAGGCTCTTTCTCGGGTGAAAACCCTTGAGACAGAGCTGGAGTCCATCCGAAAGGAATTGGAGTCCACACGCAAGTGCTCACCCGACAGTCTCGCGGAGGCCCAGGAAGCTCTGAAACAGCTGGAGGAGGCGAGCGTGAAGCACGACAATGATCTTGTCGGCATCATCCGTCCCTTGGATTAGAAGCTTGCTGGTGAGCTGCGTTTTATCTTCCTTCGACTGTGGCCTGCCCTTTTTCTTTTCTGATGCTTGTTCTGTCTTTGTCTTAGACACCATCGGAGTTGCGTTGGAGATGCCTAGAGAAATGTGGCTCGATGCTCTCTCCGACTAGTGTGTTCAGCTTCAGGAGCATGCAAATAGGGTCTGCTCCCTCGCCCACGACGCTACCGAGTGTTGATGCAGTTCCATGAGAGCCTACTCGTGGATGTGGCGGTTCCGCCCACTCTGAGTGGTCTCCTACAAGTCTTTCCGGGAAATCAAGACCTTCTCCATGAGTACTCGCTTGCGCAAACGGAGTGTGGGGCCAAAACAGCTGTCCAGTTTGCCCTGGAGTATGGTGTCTCGGGTGACCTGGAGAAGGTGTACTCAGAGGTTCCACGCGACTCCCTGGGCAAAAAGGTAGAACTCCGTCCTTTCGGTGACCGTGCTGAGGATCTTTCGAAGATGCTTTCCGGGGTACTTTCCCGCGCCGGGCGTAAAGGACAGCCTGTTGCGAGTGGAACTACCTCTGCAGCTTCGTAGAATAGTTCTTATTTCTGTATACCTTCATATGTAATGAACCTTGGGATGTATTTGCGTACTTTATTTTGTCCAATCGACATATTTTCGAAAAGTGTCAGCATTTTATATTTGCGCCTTACTTTGTATTCTCCCGATGGGAGTAGCCCCCGGGCACCCGAAATATTTGGGTGATATATTCTCGAGTGGGGTATTGTACTGTATCTGAATCGTTGTTGTTCTTTCCAGGTTATTGATTCCAGTGGAGATTCATCGAGAGGAGCTGCTTCTGTGGTTGATCCGTTGGTTGCTGCTGCCGGTACATTTGCATCGCTCCACGACCGTGTCGCGGATGGCGATCGTAAGCTGAAGGCTCTGCGAGGCGTGGCTGATGTTGCCAAGTCGAAGCAGAAACTTGCGGCAGAGCGCGAGCAATTTGTAATGGAGGAGCTATCGAATGTTGCGAAGAACATGCTCTGTGAGTCTTGCGAGCCCCCGAGTACTTTTTGTTGATCGCTGTTTTATTTTTGACGTGCTTGCTATCCGTGCAGTTGTTCAGCCTGATGGAGTCTGCGAGGGTCATTGGGTGAACACCCATATTGTTCACGAGTCGAGCAGCTCTAAGCCTCACGCGAGCAACTTCTAGTCTGACCGGAGCCGAGGTTTTATCATGGCTACCCTGAAGTACCGGGCGAGTCAGGCGCAGATCCTCGTTGAGTCTTGTCGAGAGGCCCTCTCCTTTGTCCATTGGGTGTTTTACCCCTTTGGAGTTGTCCCAGATAGCTTGAGTGGCTTGCTGAGGATGTTTCGTTGGGTGGGAGAAGTTCGCGAGTGTGTGCGCCAACAACTCATCTGTGGAGCTCAGGTGGCGCTTGCCTTCGTGCGTTTGTGGCATCCTGAGGTTAACTTCAACTATGTGGCGCGACTCCCTGACCTCCAAGGTCTTCGTGTAGATTTTATCCCTCATTATGAGGTTGTGTGTCCTTCTGCTGAGCGGATCATTCAATTGACGGCGGCAGAGACCGAGCGGTTGCTTCAAGAGGCGGCTGCTCGACAGTAGTTGTAAGTCCCCAAGGTGTATGTACCTTGCGTGTTGTAGATTTTTCAGGTGTGTGAAGGTGTATACCTTGTGACCTTGTATGTATTAATCGATTGATTTAGGGTATTTGTAAGGTGTGAACCTTGTTTTGCCATGTATAATTTTTATCGAGTGTAAGTGCTCAATGTCGTTGACGATGCTAGTTAGGCGTAGCCCCCGTGCGTTTGGGGGTGTGACCTGTCGTTTAGCATGTACGAAGAAAAATAAACGATAAAAATTGTGACTGGATAATCTTTGTAGATATGGTTGACAAACCATGTTTTTATTGCTATGGCAGATAAGCCATGTATTTGATCGAGTTACAAAGTGAGTAGTACATCCTTATTTCTTGCGAGTAGAAGACTAAACACTAAGGATAAAACTTGCGGAGGTGCGCCACGTTCCACGGGTTGGAGTAGATGCCGCCTATCTTTGGGTTCTTCAAGCGATAGGCGCCTCCTCGGATAACCTCGTGTATGATGAAGGGTCCTTCCCATGGTGGCTCTAGCTTGTGCCCCTCCTTTTGATTGAGTTGCAGCACCAGGTCCCCTACCACGAAAGCTCTGTGGCGTATACGGCGACTGTGGTAATTGCGCAGCGACTACTGATAGACCGCAGATCTTGCGAGTGCGAAGTCTCTGATCTCATCCAGTGCATCCACGTCATCTGCGAGTGCTTTCTTTGAAGTTTCTTTGCTGTATGCAACGACTCGTTGTGCGCTGAATTTGACATCCACGGGTAGCACGACCTCAACTCCGTATACCATGAATAATGGCGTGTAGTTTGTCGACCGACTTGGCTTTGTTCGCAGGCTCCATAACACCGATGGTAATTCCTCGGCCCAGTGCCCTGCCGCTGGGTGCAGCCGACTGAGTAGCCGCTTCTTTAGGCCAGCCGAAACTAATCCGTTGGATCGTTCGACTTGACCGTCAGTTTGCGGGTGAGTTACCGAGGCGAAGCTGAGAGTTATCCCTTTTTCCTTGCAGAAGTCCTGAGTTTCTTTGGCTGTGAAGTTGCTCCCATTATCTGTGATGATGTTATGCGGGACACCGAACCTGCACATGATGGAGTTGAGGAATCTCACGGCGCACTTGGTGTGTTGCGACGTGACTGGCGTAGCCTCTATCCATTCCGTGAATTTGTCGACTGCTACTAACAGTTGGGTGTATCCTCCAGGTGTTGACTTCCGCAGTGGTCCCACCATGTTTAGCCCCCATTGAGCAAGGGCCAGGCGATAGGGATCATGTGGAGTTCTGTGGCCGGTGCGTGTGGCTTGGGTGCGAACCTTTGGCATGCATTGCATCTGTCGACGAGATCTTTAGCGTCTCTGGCCGCCTTGAGCCAGTAGAATCCTGCGAGGAAAGCTTTTCCCATGATTGCTCTCCAGCTTGTGTGGTGTCCGCAGTCGCCTTGGTGTATGTCACGGAGCATCTCCTTGCCATCCTCAGGTGCAATCCATCTTTGGAGTACTCCTGATATGCTTTGCTTGTACAGCTCTCCTTGGATCACCCGAAAAGATTTGCTGCGCCGCACTATCTGACTAGCCTCACGAATATCTACTGGGAGCTATTTATTGGACAAGTAGTAGAGGTATTTTTGCGTCCAGGTTGGCTCGACCAAAAAGACTTGCCTTGATATGTGATGTGTGAGCTCTATGAGGGCGATTAGTTGATTCGCCACTGTTTCTGTTGCTGCGGGTGTCAATGCTTGCTTCTTGACCTTGACTGATCGTTTTCTGATTCTCTCTAAGTAGATTCCTGGTGGAACATGGGCGTTTGTGCACCCTATGTTCGCAGTTTGTATGCCTCCTCGTTGCTTGATCGTGCTATATGCTTCAGCTCGCATCCTTTGAAACTTCCTTCGAGTAGGTTGTACATGTCGTGATAGGCGGCCATGTTGTCTGCAACGGCGTCCCACTCCTTCATCGTCTGCTGCACAATGAGATTTGAATCCCCGTATATCATGAATCGAGTGGCTCCGCAGGCAATCGCCATCTTCATGCCGTGCAGAAGGGCCTCGTATTCCGCATCGTTGTTGGATGCTGGGTCGTCAAGGGGGAAGTCGAGTCGCAGGACGTATTGTAGCTTATCACCCCTTGGCGATATGAGAATTATTCCGGCTCCGGCTCCCTCGTTTCTTTTCGACCCGTCGAAATACATGATCCAGTTTCTCGTGTATTCTGGAGGTCCTTGGGTTTGCAGCTCTGTCCACTCGCTCAGGAACTCCACGAGAACCTGGGATTTTACAGTGTTGCGTCATGTGTATTTTATGTTCCAGGCGCCTAGCTCGATGCTCCATTTTGCGATTCTTTCGGATGCCATGGGGTTGTTCATGATAGTACCGAGTGATGCGTCATTTAGCTCTGTGACGGTATGCTCTTGGAAGTAGTGTTTGAGCTTGCAGGAAGTAAGGACCACTCCGTACGCGAGCTTCTGGTAGTGGGGGTATCGCTGTTTGCACGGCGAGAGCACCTCGCTGATGTAGTATATTGGTCTCTGAATGTCGTATGCTTTTCCGTATTCTAGCCGCTCGACGACAATTGCCGTACTGACGACTTGGTTTGTTGCGGCTAGGTAAAAGAAGAGGGGTTCCCTTTCCTGCGGCGTTGCTAATACGCGTCTGCTCTGCAGCGCTCTCTTCAGGTCGATGAACGCCTTTCTTGCTTCTGGCGTCCACTCGAACTTATCTTCTTTCTTCAGCAGTTTATAGAAAGGGATTGCCTGCTCGCCCAATCTTTCAATGAATCTGCTCAGAGCAGCCAGTCGCCCTGCGAGCTGCTGTATGCCGCGAAGGTTCGTTGGTTCCTTCATTGTCAGGATTGCCTGTATTTTGTCTGGGTTGGCCTCGATTCCTCAGGAGAAAACCAGATAGCCGAGGAGTTGTTCCGCAGGGACCCCAAAGATATATTTTGTCGGGTTGAGTTGATTCTGTATGTGTTGAGGGCGTCAAATGTCTCCCTGGTATCCTCGAGGAGTGTGTCCTCCACTCGAGTCTTCATGACAATGTCGTCAACGTAAACTTGTACGTTCTTGCTAATGAGCTTGGCGAGGCATTTTTGCATGCAGCGTTGATATGTTGCGCCTGCATTTTTTAGCCCGAAGGACATTGTCGTGTAGCAGTATACGCCGTGTGGCGTGATGAATGTTGTCTTCTCCTTGTCCTCTTGCTTCATCCTGATTTGATTATATCCCGAGTAGGCGTCCAGGAAGTAGAGGCGCTGACAGCCTGCTGTAGAATCCATGATATGGTCGATCCGTGGTAGTGGGAAGTTATCCTTGGGGCAATGTTTGTTCAGCGACGTATAGTCGATACACACGCGAAGGATGTCGGTATTTTTCTTCGGGACTAACGCCGGGTTTGCTAACCAGGTGGAAATATTGATTTCTCTAATGAACTTGGCGGCTAGCAATTTGTTCACCTCTTCTCCGAGTGCCCTCTGCTTTGGCTCAGAAAAACATCGGATGGTCTGTTTGACTGGCTTTGCGTTTTTAAACACTTATGTGAGTGCTCGGTGAACTCCCTAGGGTATTCCTGGCAGATCTGAGGGCTGCCATGTGAAAATTTCTCAGTACTCACGGAGGAGTTCGACGAGCGCGCTTTCCTATGCGGTCGACAAGGTGGTGGACACCATCGTCGTCTTCGCGGATTCTGTCGGGTGCACTTGATGCTTTCAAGTGTCGTTGTTTGGGCTGAATTCGAGTTCTGGGGCGTTCTTTTTGGTGAGTGGCATCACGGAGTGATCCGTGGTTTTTGCCAACTCTTCCAGCTCCTCCTGCATCCCGAAATATTCCGCGATCTCGTTGAACTCAGTATCGCACTTGTCTGATTTTTGGAAGTCGTCTTTTATGGCGATCGTGCCATATTCCCCTGGAAGCTTGAGTTTCAGGTAGGCGTAGTGGGGTACTGCCATGAATCTCGCGAACGTTGTTCGGCCGAGAATGGCGTGGTACTGTGACGGCCATTCAACTACCTCGAAGTCAAGAAATTCCCTCATGTAATTCCTCGGGGTTCCTAGTACCACTTCCAGGTTGATTGTTCCGAGTGGCCGGACGGCTTTCCCTGGTACTATACCGTGGGAGAATGTTTCTGATTCGGCAAGTCCGTCCAGGTTCTTGTTCATCTTGCGGAGTGTGTCCGCATATATGATGTTGATTCCACTGCCACCGTCCATGAACACCCGAGCGAGGTCGTAGTTGCCTATTTGCGCCTGAATGACAAGCGCGGCGTGCCCTGGTCGATATACTCGCGGAGGGTGGTCCTCTCGAGAGAAAGTTATTGGCTGCTCTGACATCTTCAGGTACTTGGTTGCAGATGGTGGAGCTTGCACTGCCATGTTAACTTGGCGTGTGTTTGTCTTGTGGACTCTTCGGGACGGGCAGAATTTTTGTATCATGCCTAGGAGCCCCGCAGGGTTTGGGTATCTGTTGCCTCCCTGGTTTGCAGCGGGTGGCTCCGGTAGCGCGGCTAGCACCGTGTTATGGTGTCCTGGTGGAGGCAGGGGTGGCGGCTGGTATCCGGCGGCTCCTCCTGGGAGCTGTGGGTATCCCTGGTTAACGGCGGCCCTGTGCTTCTTCGTGTAAGCCTCGTGGATGTACTAGAATTTTTGGCAGTCTTTGAGGTGATGTGTTGCCTTGGTTTTACCCGTGCGCTTATCTGTGAATAGATGTAGCGAGCAATATCCGTCAAGATCCTCCTCTGGAGTTTTATCATCAGGCTTTGATTTCCACTCGCGATTTTCGCGGGACCCGCCGTCGCGGTTTCTTGTGAACTCCGCTGCTACTAGTTTCTCTAGATCGTCATGATCGTAGTGTTTCCTCTTCTTCTTTGGTCCGTGACGATCCTCCTCATGCATGGGTGAAGATGCTTTCTCGTTGCACACGGAATCTTCGTTGTTAGCCCATTTGTCAGCTATTGCCATCAGCTCCCCGATAGTTTTGGGCATAGATCGCCCCCAGTTCTTCTCGGAAAGCGGCATGCCGAGCGCCTTTTGAGAAGGCTTCAACTGCGACTTCTTCCGACATATTTTCCGCGGTGTTCTTGAGTGTGGTACATCTCGCCGCTTTTCTGCCTGCACGCTCGCAGCTCCTCGATAGTTGCGGGTCTCTTGTACGTCCCTTAGAAGTTTTTCTCGAAGTCGTGGGTGAGATCGTCCCAAGATCTGTAAAAGCGCGCGGTCTTCCTTCGAGCCAGCTGAGGGAGGCGCCCATGAGGTGCAGATTTAGGTACTGCATAGCCGTCATCTTGTTCCCGCGCTGGCACTTCACCGCGGTAAGGTAGTCTGAGAGCCATGACCTGGGTTCTATCGACTTGTCGTACTTTGGGACCTCCGTCGAGATTTTAAATCATTTGGGCATTGGCGCTTCGCGGATACTGCGACTGAAGCATATTGTTCCCCAGGCCTCTTCGTTAGAGGAGGTGGATAGCGATCGGTCACGGTTCCTGCGTGCTCGGGCCTTGTCGACCTTGTTTTACACGATATCTCCACGCGCACCGTACTCGGGCCGGTCGCGGTTGTCCTCATGGCGTGGTTCCCGGCTACGATGTCGCGATCGGCTTCCATTGTGCTGCGGGTTGCGATCGCGATCTCGCGGGCTATCCTCATCGTTGTGCGGACTGTCGCTGCGGCGGCGGGCTTCCTTTCCCCGGGGGCTGCGAGGTGATTCCTTGTCTCCCCTTCTTGGCAACGTGCTCCTGCGTTTGCGAGGTGTTTTGTCTGCCCGAGGGGTTTTGTCGGCTTCTGGAGTGGTCGCGTTCCTGCGGTTCTGGGAGGCGAGCCTTGCGGCTGCTGTAACATCCCAAGTATGAAAATACCCTTAGAATGTTTTGTTTCTTGTTTTAATTCAAGTATTGCATCATGTCATCATGTTTAATTATTTGTTGCATTTGTTTACTATTTGTTTTGCATCTGTTTTATCTTGTTTTCATAATGAAACCTCAAACAAATTCAAATGGGTATTTCATACTTGCTCTGTTACAACATTTTAAGTGAAAATCTCAAATAAAAACAACTCATTTGTTGTCATTTTATTTCATAGTTATCAATTAATAAAATGGTGCTTCTATTTCAAATAAATAATTCCCAAATTGTTTTCAAACTCAAACTCAAATTCAAACAGCACCAAATTCCAACTCAAGAAAGCTAACAAACTATTCTAATGTTTTAATCAAATTTAATCATAGGGGTCCCCCTATTTAAAAGTGTGTTTTTATTAATATTCATCTAATAAGGAAATTCATTCAATTTTGGGTTATTTTCCAAACAGCAAGTAAAAATTTGAAATTTCAAAAAACTAACTTGCCAACTGATAGATTTTGAGCTGACAAGTCCCCATGATTTTTCTCAAAATTTGTAAAACCAAAAACCCTAACAATTCCTTCCAATTTCTATTGCTACAAAAAAAAACAGAAAAGAAAAAAAAAGCAACAGCTAACTAGCGCGCGGCAGCTAACCACCCCAGCCCACTTACCCCGCGCGCAGCCCAGCTACACGGCCCGAAAACGGTTCGCGAGCGCGCCGTCTCCTTTCTCCCGTACGGCAGCTCATCCAGAGCGCCACGGCGGCAGTACGGCGGCGCCGACGGCCAGGAGGCTCCCTAGCCCCCTATAAGTACGCCTAGACCCCCGCGCCACCTACCCCTAAGCCTAGGGTTCCTATTTCCCCCTCGGATCCGCCGCCACTCCTCTCCCCCTCGCCGGAATTCCTCGCTGCCTCCTCACCGGCGACAGCATCTCTGAACCCTCGATGGCAACCACCGTATCCGTGCATCACCTACCTAGTTAGTTGCTGGAATCGAACCACCAAGCCCCCATCTTCAGTTTGGACACCTGAGCGGAGCCGGGGATCCTCGGTAGCTGCGACGCCGTCCACGACATCGCCGCCGGCCGCGCCACCCCGAGCCTCTGCAACCACGACGCGCCGCGGTGAGCGCACCATCTCCTCCTCTCTCCCCCATGTTGCATCCACCACGGTACCGTGCACGTCCACCACCCCACTGCACCCCAGCAGATCGAGCACTGCCGCGTTGCTTCCCCGCCGGCGAGCGACGATCACGTTTCTGTCAGTTAGCTTCTGTGACGCCCCGAGATCGGGCACTATGCAGATTTCAGCATTCCCGCCAAATCCGCATAATAACCGATTCCAGGTTGCCATTTATGATAACATTACAATAGTTCACGAATAATCCACAATTACAACAGAGACAGATAGATACAAGATGACTCAAACGAGCCAGGGATACAACTGATACATTACAAAGATCCAAATAACAGCGGAAGAAACGACATATCGTCCGTCTACGGACAAGATCCAAATTGGACTAAGAGTCCTGAAGATAACCGAGAGCGTCCAATCCCTGCCCAGGCCAAGCCGGAGGGATTCCCAAGCTAACGTCGTCAGACTTCAAACCTGTTGACTGCAATGTTGAATATGCAGCCACGAAAGAGATTCGTGGGTCAGTACGGTTAAGTACTGGCAAGGGGGATAAAACCCATACTCACAAGATACCGGCGTAGCCAGTCATCACAAGATACAAATACTTTAGGATCAACGGAAAGGAAGGGGTTATTGCAAATAAGCGACAGCAGGCTGCACTAACCAACTACAGAGAGATACTACCACTTCCGGCTAACAGAAAGAAGATAAGATCGAGTATGGTAACCAACTGGAAGATAACTTCAAACAAACCCATCCTGGATCTCGCCCCTTTATCCAAAGAAGCAATCCGAGGATAACTCACACAGTTGGATTAATGATGGTTCAGATTATTGTGTCAATAAGCCTATTACTAGTCAAGTTGTTAATCATGGGGTGAAAGATTGTTATCATTAGGTTCAAGTTGTCCTGAGTACTTGTTAGCCAGTACTTTCACCAAGTAATCCATAACCGCGGAAAACACGGCTTCTCGAGAAGATTATCCCTGCAGGGTTGCACCAATTTAGCCGTACACGCAAGAATAACCCGCCAGATGGGGAGCTAACCCACCAAGCGAGGTACTCTACACAACTCAACTCTTCTTCGCATCAAGCCCAAAGCACCTTGGGCGCACGGCTAATCGAGCCCAGAAGAAAATGGACCCTCATAGCACTCTAAGAACGTGTCTCCCTATATGCCGACTACGAAAGTTCCACCCGGGTACCAAGGGCTTGCAAGATCATGCATGCAGCAAATGGAAAACCCGAACTAAATGAGGCGATTTGGACGAGATGCGAATCGAGTCAAATTGAGGGGGGCGCCCATACTCGCTTCCCACATGCGGGTAGTGCGCTCATCATGGATCAGTAGACAAGACCCTTTTCCTATTAGGGTCGACACTAGCAGGCCTCAAAACCACAAAGGGCCTCCTGCCGGTGCCTTATCATCAAATTATTATTTAACAATAACAGTAGCAAGATTGATTGATTGATTAAACATCGAGCCCCCAGAACATAAAAGTAATCTAGTAACGGAAAGTAACAGGTAACAGACTCGAGCAAAACAACCTAAGCATGATAGTAAGACAAGGGCAACAAGCAATGGTTATAGGTAGGGAGGTGAGGCAATATCAGGGTTCAGGGTATCATGTGATGGGTTCGTAACAGAAACAACTACTACTAAGGATAGCAGAAAGAATCAACGGAAAGAATCGGTAACAAGTGATGAAAGGCAGCCATATGGCAGCAAGTGAGTATACTTGCCTGAGATCCCGCAAGGTAGCAGAACTTGTCGTTGCTCACATCATCTCAACGTCCTATCCGGGAAGAAGCAACGAACCTCGAACAAACACCGGATGCAACAATTACTACTACGGCAAAAGATCCAGCATGATCAAGATATGGATGCATGAAAGGTTTAAAGATGCATCAAGGTAAACTAGTTGACAAGATAAACAGATTTAAATGGACCCATATGCAATTTGAGTTGCATATGAAAAACCCATGAATTATGGTTGAAACAATTGTTTTCCAACTAACCAATAGGTGAAAGTGGATTAGCATGATGCATGGATGAGTAAAACAGCAAAATAACAACATTAGAATCAAATTAAAATAGGGTGTAGCAATTTAGAATTTTATTATTAACTTAGGGAAATTTTGGGTGCCTTAAAGGGAGCACACAAGTATTTGTTGTGTTCAACCATTTAAAATGTTCAAAACAAATAACAAAGTTGATATTTGAAAAGAACATCAAATTTTAGTTGGATTACATGTTTCACATTTTGAAATTGGACTTAGGATTATTTAATTATGAATTAAACAATATTAAATAATTTTTAATTGCATTAAACAAGAATTAAATGGTTTAGGAAATTTTAATTATTCAAAACAGAAAACAAAAATTATATTTGAATAGGTTAGTTAAAATGGTATTGAAAACATATTTTATTTGCATTTATTGGATTAGTAAATAAATAGTTATGGAATTTACAAATTAACATTTGAATTATTTAAATTTGAAGTTTAAATGCATTTGAAGTTTTCAAAACAGTACACAAATTGGATATTTGGAAAGTTTAGGAAATTTAGATCAGAATTCATATAAGGTTTGTATTTATTGGAATTAGAAAACGAAAGATATGGAATTTCAAAGTTTGGTTTTGATTCTGATTATTAAAAAGGAATTGGAATTTTTGGAAATGCGCAGAAAACTTTTGTCACGCAGCTGCACGCTACACACTGCCACTGCGCAGTGGGCCAGTGGCCAGCGTGGCCGTGCTGGTCTATGCCAGGTGGGCCGCTGCGCGCTGTGGAAGTAAAATTCCACAAAAAGGTGGGGTGCTGCGGCTGGGTTTCGAACCCAGGGCGCTAGCGCTGCGCTGACGGGATGGAACCAGTTGGGCTAGTGTTCGTTTCGTGTCAGTGTACGTGCGCGATTTTTTTTCAGGCGAAAGGCCAAGCCTTGAGCTCTTGCTGTCAACTGACGAAACTGAACTCGCTTGTCAGTTAGCAGATACAGCAGAGATGGTAGCGACGCGGCGGCGCTCGCCGGAGTGCGGCCCGATGGCTGGCGGGCTCGCGTCGTGCGTGTGCTTGCTGGGTCCGTGGGGAGGCGTGCAGTGCGATGGGGTGAGGGGTGGAGGCGAACAGGGGAAGGAGGAGGCGATCGGGGGCTCACCGGGTTCTGCTGTCGAGGCGCTGTCGACGGAGGTAAGGGCGACGGTGGCCGACGACGGCGCGGCCACCACAGGCCCTCCCAGCAAATGGTGGCGGGACGGGGAGATGCAGGGGAACGCCCCGGTCTCATTCCCGCCATCGGGTTCTCCTCGAGGTGGACAGGCTACCGGCGGTGAGGGAAGGAAGGTGGTGGTCTCGGCGGTTCAGGTCTGCAGAGTTTTCAGAGCAGAGGGAGAGGGGTGGTAGCGATGGAAGAACGGCGGCGCGAGCTCGGGAGCGAGGGGCTAGGTCTAGGGTAGGACTGCGGCGCTCCTGGGGGGTAGATATAGGCCAGGGCTCGCGCTGCTGGCCGTCCCTGCGCTACTGCTCCGACGTGGCACCGGCCAGATGCTGCCGTACCAAAGGAAGACGACGGGGGGCGGCTGCGAAGGGGTATCGGGCCGTCTGCGCGCGCGTTAGTGCACTAGGTGGGCTGGGCCAGGGTTAGATAGGTTAGCTGCTGCCTCCCTTTTCTCTTTTATTTATTCTTCTGCATTATTTTTTTTTTTTTGCTGAAACCAATTGGAAGAAAAGAAAGCTTTTTGGTTAGCAAATAAAATTGACAAAAATTATGGTTAGTTTAGTTTTTTAAATAACAACTATAAACCAACTTTTGTTTTCTAAAAGTTTTCAAAGTTATTGATGTTTAGGATTTAAACCAAATTTTGAAGGAATTGGAATATTCATTAAACATTATGAAAACAATCATTTTCATAGGGTGGACCCTAAGGTCAAGTTTATAAAAAAAACAGTTGATTGGCTTGTTAAAGTTTTAGATTCAACAATGGTTATGGTTGAGGCATTTGATTTGAAAAGGAAGGTGGTTTATTTAATTGAGTGAAAATAGTTGTTTGATTAAACCCAACAAGTTAATGAATGATTTGGTTTAAACTTTTGAGTTAGACATTAGGGTTACAACAAGAGGGGAAGAAAATTATTAACAAGCAATTGGATTAAACAATTTTCAAACTATTGAAGAACAATGAGTGGTTGAGTTTGCAAGTTTGAAATTGCAAATTTTTGAGCAAGGGTGAAAGTTTAAATTGTTTTGAAATTTTCAGTTGTGATGCAAACATGGTGCAATGCAATGTGATGCATATGATGCAAGCAAACAAACAAGTAACACCCCAGGTGTTACAGACGACACCACTAACAAGGGATTGCGCCCTCGCAATCCACCTGCTAACCCGGGAGGGGAAAGAAGTTCGACTATCGATTCTTCGTGCTTCCGGTTGATCTCCTCGACACCACTAACAAGGTTTCTCGACACCACTAACAAGGGATTCTTGCTCGGAGTGACGACGATGTTCTTCCACCAGGAATCTTCCGATGATCGAACCTATTAGGTTAAGGGCTCAGAAAACGTCCACCCACGTAGGATCCTAACACTTTGAAAGATAGACAAGGGGGGAAGAGACACCAAAACAAATAAGATGGGAGGGGAAATAGAATAGGGATAAGGAGAAAACAAGAATCCTATTGAGATGTTTTTCCAAAATAGTTTAGCAGAAATAGTTTTGACACTCTAGAAACAACGACCGTTAGCGAGGTTATCCTACAGGCTTTGCGGACCCGTTGCCTCGATAACCATTCGTATCGAAACAATATCGGGAATCGGAACCAAGGCTCTGATACCATTCGTGACGCCCCGAGATCGGGCACTATGCAGATTTCAGCATTCCCGCCAAATCCGCATAATAACCGATTCCAGGTTGCCATTTATGATAACATTACAATAGTTCACGAATAATCCACAATTACAACAGAGACAGATAGATACAAGATGACTCAAACGAGCCAGGGATACAACTGATACATTACAAAGATCCAAATAACAGCGGAAGAAACGACATATCGTCCGTCTACGGACAAGATCCAAATTGGACTAAGAGTCCTGAAGATAACCGAGAGCGTCCAATCCCTGCCCAGGCCAAGCCGGAGGGATTCCCAAGCTAACATCGTTAGACTTCAAACCTGTTGACTGCAATGTTGAATATGCAGCCACGAAAGAGATTCGTGGGTCAGTACGGTTAAGTACTGGCAAGGGGGATAAAACCCATACTCACAAGATACCGGCGTAGCCAGTCATCACAAGATACAAATACTTTAGGATCAACGGAAAGGAAGGGGTTATTGCAAATAAGCGACAGCAGGCTGCACTAACCAACTACAGAGAGATACTACCACTTCCGGCTAACAGAAAGAAGATAAGATCGAGTATGGTAACCAACTGGAAGATAACTTCAAACAAACCCATCCTGGATCTCGCCCCTTTATCCAAAGAAGCAATCCGAGGATAACTCACACAGTTGGATTAATGATGGTTCAGATTATTGTGTCAATAAGCCTATTACTAGTCAAGTTGTTAATCATGGGGTGAAAGATTGTTATCATTAGGTTCAAGTTGTCCTGAGTACTTGTTAGCCAGTACTTTCACCAAGTAATCCATAACCGCGGAAAACACGGCTTCTCGAGAAGATTATCCCTGTAGGGTTGCACCAATTTAGCCGTACACGCAAGAATAACCCGCCAGATGGGGAGCTAACCCACCAAGCGAGGTACTCTACACAACTCAACTCTTCTTCGCATCAAGCCCAAAGCACCTTGGGCGCACGGCTAATCGAGCCCAGAAGAAACTGGACCCTCATAGCACTCTAAGAACGTGTCCCCCTATATGCCGACTACGAAAGTTCCACCCGGGTACCAAGGGCTCGCAAGATCATGCATGCAGCAAATGGAAAACCCGAACTAAATGAGGCGATTTGGACGAGATGCGAATCGAGTCAAATTGAGGGGGGCGCCCATACTCGCTTCCCACATGCGGGTAGTGCGCTCATCATGGATCAGTAGACAAGACCCTTTTCCTATTAGGGTCGACACTAGCAGGCCTCAAAACCACAAAGGGCCTCCTGCCGGTGCCTTATCATCAAATTATTATTTAACAATAACAGTAGCAAGATTGATTGATTGATTAAACATCGAGCCCCCCAGAACATAAAAGTAATCTAGTAACGGAAAGTAACGGGTAACAGACTCGAGCAAAACAACCTAAGCATGATAGTAAGACAAGGGCAACAAGCAATGGTTATAGGTAGGGAGGTGAGGCAATATCAGGGTTCAGGGTATCATGTGATGGGTTCGTAACAGAAACAACTACTACTAAGGATAGCAGAAAGAATCAACGGAAAGAATCGGTAACAAGTGATGAAAGGCAGCCATATGGCAGCAAGTGAGTATACTTGCCTGAGATCCCGCAAGGTAGCAGAACTTGTCGTTGCTCACATCATCTCAACGTCCTATCCGGGAAGAAGCAACGAACCTCGAACAAACACCGGATGCAACAATTACTACTACGGCAAAAGATCCAGCATGATCAAGATATGGATGCATGACAGGTTTAAAGATGCATCAAGGTAAACTAGTTGACAAGATAAACAGATTTAAATGGACCCATATGCAATTTGAGTTGCATATGAAAAACCCATGAATTATGATTGAAACAATTGTTTTCCAACTAACCAATAGGTGAAAGTGGATTAGCATGATGCATGGATGAGGAAAACAGCAAAAATAACAACATTAGAATCAAATTAAAATAGGGTGTAGCAATTTAGAATTTTATTATTAACTTAGGGAAATTTTGGGTGCCTTAAAGGGAGCACACAAGTATTTGTTGTGTTCAACCATTTAAAATGTTCAAAACAAATAACAAAGTTGATATTTGAAAAGAACATCAAATTTTAGTTGGATTACATGTTTCACATTTTGAAATTGGACTTAGGATTATTTAATTATGAATTAAACAATATTAAATAATTTTTAATTGCATTAAACAAGAATTAAATGGTTTAGGCAATTTTAATTATTCAAAACAGAAAACAAAAATTATATTTGAATAGGTTAGTTAAAATGGTATTGAAAACATATTTTATTTGCATTTATTGGATTAGTAAATAAATAGTTATGGAATTTACAAATTAACATTTGAATTATTTAAATTTGAAGTTTAAATGCATTTGAAGTTTTCAAAACAGTACACAAATTGGATATTTGGAAAGTTTAGGAAATTTAGATCAGAATTCATATAAGGTTTGTATTTATTGGAATTAGAAAACGAAAGATATGGAATTTCAAAGTTTGGTTTTGATTCTGATTATTAAAAAGGAATTGGAATTTTTGGAAATGCGCAGAAAACTTTTGTCACGCAGCTGCACGCTACACACTGCCACTGCGCAGTGGGCCAGTGGCCAGCGTGGCCGTGCTGGTCTATGCCAGGTGGGCCGCTGCGCGCTGTGGAAGTAAAATTCCACAAAAAGGTGGGGTGCTGCGGCTGGGTTTCGAACCCAGGGCGCTAGCGCTGCGCTGACGGGATGGAACCAGTTGGGCTAGTGTTCGTTTCGTGTCAGTGTACGTGCGCGTTTGTTTTTTAGGCGAAAGGCCAAGCCTTGAGCTCTTGCTGTCAACTGACGAAACTGAACTCGCTTGTCAGTTAGCAGATACAGCAGAGATGGTAGCGACGCGGCGGCGCTCGCCGGAGTGCGGCCCGATGGCTGGCGGGCTCGCGTCGTGCGTGTGCTTGCTGGGTCCGTGGGGAGGCGTGCAGTGCGATGGGGTGAGGGGTGGAGGCGAACAGGGGAAGGAGGAGGCGATCGGGGGCTCACCGGGTTCTGCTGTCGAGGCGCTGTCGACGGAGGTAAGGGCGACGGTGGCCGGCGACGGCGCGGCCACCACAGGCCCTCCCAGCAAACGGTGGCGGGACGGGGAGATGCAGGGGAACGCCCCGGTCTCATTCCCGCCATCGGGTTCTCCTCGAGGTGGACAGGCTACCGGCGGTGAGGGAAGGAAGGTGGTGGTCTCGGCGGTTCAGGTCTGCAGAGTTTTCAGAGCAGAGGGAGAGGGGTGGTAGCGATGGAAGAACGGCGGCGCGAGCTCGGGAGCGAGGGGCTAGGTCTAGGGTAGGACTGCGGCGCTCCTGGGGGGTAGATATAGGCCAGGGCTCGCACTGCTGGCCGTCCCTGCGCTACTGCTCCGACGTGGCACCGGCCAGATGCTGCCGTACCAAAGGAAGACGACGGGGGGCGGCTGCGAAGGGGTATCGGGCCGTCTGCGCGCGCGTTAGTGCACTAGGTGGGCTGGGCTAGGGTTAGATAGGTTAGCTGCTGCCTCCCTTTTCTCTTTTATTTATTCTTCTGCATTATTTTTTTTTTTGCTGAAACCAATTGGAAGAAAAGAAAGCTTTTTGGTTAGCAAATAAAATTGACAAAAATTATGGTTAGTTTAGTTTTTTAAATAACAACTATAAACCAACTTTTGTTTTCTAAAAGTTTTCAAAGTTATTGATGTTTAGGATTTAAACCAAATTTTGAAGGAATTGGAATATTCATTAAACATTATGAAAACAATCATTTTCATAGGGTGGACCCTAAGGTCAAGTTTATAAAAAAAACAGTTGATTGGCTTGTTAAAGTTTTAGATTCAACAATGGTTATGGTTGAGGCATTTGATTTGAAAAGGAAGGTGGTTTATTTAATTGAGTGAAAATAGTTGTTTGATTAAACACAACAAGTTAATGAATGATTTGGTTTAAACTTTTGAGTTAGACATTAGGGTTACAACAAGAGGGGAAGAAAATTATTAACAAGCAATTGGATTAAACAATTTTCAAACTATTGAAGAACAATGAGTGGTTGAGTTTGCAAGTTTGAAATTGCAAATTTTTGAGCAAGGGTGAAAGTTTAAATTGTTTTGAAATTTTCAGTTGTGATGCAAACATGGTGCAATGCAATGTGATGCATATGATGCAAGCAAACAAACAAGTAACACCCCAGGTGTTACAGCTTCAGCCAGCGCGCGAGTTCAGTTTCAGTTAAACTCAGAGCTGAATCGTTATCCTCCCTGCGTATCTGAATCTAGCAAGCGAGCGCGAGCAGCTGAGTTGGTTCAGGTAGACAGCGTGCAAGCGCGCGGTCGTGGGATCGATCCCCCGCGGCCGCAGTGGAAAAAAAACCACCCTTTTTTTTCTCCCGCAGCGGACGCTGGCAGGTCCCACATGTAAGCCACCGTGTCTGCCACGCAGGCGCGCAGCGCCACGCTGGCCCCCCTAGGCCCACACTACAGTGGCTGGGGCTGGCTAACAGCGCGGTAACAAACGTTTCCACGTTTTTGATTTCAAACTAATTCCTTTAAATAACAGATTTAAACCCTAAAATTAAACCTTTAATAACTTTAAATCTATACCTCAAAAAATAAAAGTTATATATGTTTGTTGTTCCAAATTTAGTCATCTTTCCAAATGTTCCAATTGTGTTCTGTTTTGAATTTTCCAAATACATTTAAAATTCAGATTTGAATAATTCAAATGCAATTTGCTAAATTCAATAACTAATTCATTATTAATCCAATAAATACAAATAAAATATGTTTTTCATACCATTTTGAATAACCTATTCAAATATAAATTTTGTTTCATTGTTTGAATAATTTAAATTGCCTAAATAATTTAATACTTGTTTAATTCATTTAAATTTGATAAAATCATAACTTGCTTAATATAAAATATTTTTTAACATGCAAAATATGTTTTCAAACCATCAAAGTGTGAACTTTTCAAATGTGAGTTTGAATTTATGTTTTGAACAAATAAAATTCAAATAAAATTCACACTTGTTTTAAATTCAATTAAAACTTGTTTAATATTGTTTAATTCATAATAAATTCATCCTAATTCCAATTTCAATATTTGAAACATGTAATCCAACTAAAATTTGATGTTCTTTTCAAATATAAATTTTGTTAATTGTTTTGCACACTTTAAATTGATGAAAACAATAATTGTTTGTGTGACATGTTTAAGTAACCAAACTTTCCAAACTTAATAAATGATTTCCAAAACTTGTTAAATCCTTTTATCACTTGCATCTATTATTGTTATTTGTTGTTATTTTGTTGTTACCATCATGCATGCATCATGCTAACAACTTCCACATAATAATTAATTGTAAATCATTTGTTCCACTTAATTCATGGACCCTTTCCCATATGCAACTCAAAATTGCATAGGGGTCCATCTTAATTGTGTTATCATGTTAGCTAGTTTATTTTGATGCAACCATTAAATTGTCATGCATCATCATTGATTGTGCACTATGCCATGATAATGATTGTTTATATTATGCCTTGTTTGTTTGCTTCTTCTCGAATAGACGACGACGTTGAGACAGACGATCTTTACAGCACCCCTTCTGAGGATCTAGCTCAGTACCAGGCTGCTGAGTTTGCAGGCAAGTTATCACTCACATGAACCATTGTGTTCCCTTCAACCCTGGTTACCGATACTTTCCGTTGTCTATTTCTGCTAGCCTTAGTGGTAGTTGATTCTGTTACGAACCTATCACATGAATCCTTTAACCCTGATATTGCCTCACCACCCCTCCTACAACCCTATTGATTGAGCCAGTGTCTTACTAGTATGCTTAGGTTGTTTTGCTCGAGTCTGTTACCCGTTACTTTCTGTTACTATTTATTATGTTCCGGGGGCTCGATGTTTAATCAATCAATCAATCAATCATGCTAATGTTATTACTTAATAATAATTTGATGATAAGGCACCGGCAGGAGGCCCTGTGTGGTTTTGAGGCCTGCTAGTGTCGACCCTAATAGGAAAAGGGTCTTGTCTACTGATCCATGATGAGCGCACTACCCGCATGTGGGAAGCGAGTATGGGCGCCCCCTAAATTTGATGTGAAGAAGAGTTGAGTTGTGTTGAGTGCCCCGCTTGGTGGGAGGCATCCCATCTGGCGGGTTATTCATACGTATACGGCCAAATTGGTGCAACCCTGCAGGGATAATCTTCTCGAGAAGCCGTGTTTTCCGCGGTTATGGTTAACTTGGTGAAAGTACTGGCTAACAAGTACTCAGGACAACTTAAACCTAATGATTCACCATCTCGCACCCTATGATTAACAATTTGACTAGTAATAGGACTATTGACACAATAACTTGATTCATCTTAATCCAACTGTGTGAGTTATCCTCGGATTGCTTCTTTGGATAAGGGGCGAGATCCAGGATGGGTTTGTTTGAAGTTATCTTTCAGTTGGTTACAATACTCGATCTTATCTTCTTTCTGATAGTTGGAAGTGATAGAATCTCTGTAGTTGGTTAGCGCAGCCAGTTGCAGCATCTTATATATCCCCTTCTTTCCGTTGAACCCAAGTCATCTGTGCTTGTGTTGACGGGCTATACTTTGGTGAACTGTGAGTCTTGCTTGCCAGTACGTCTATGTACTGACCCCTTTGGGGCTGTGGTTTCCGCAGACTACGCTTACGAGGATCCAGGTGACGGCTACTACGTGGAGTTTGACGAGGCTGCTGACGAGTAGTTAGCGGACCCGGGCAGGATCCGGGACATCGTGGATGGGCTCCGTCTTTATTTCAGTTTCCGGCTTCTTAAGCCTGTTTGGATTTGTCTGTACTCAGACCCTTTGAACGCTTCCGCTGAGATGTAATGATGTTATGTTGGGACATGTGTCCTCTGGATGATTGTATTTGCTATCTCTGCTCTAGTGAGAGCCCTTTGCAACTTATTTCTATCTTTTGTGTCTTAGAGGCATGTTGTGTTATCCTTTTGTTCAAAGCCGTTGACGTACCATGTGTGTATGGTATGAAGTACGTCAATGGTAGTGTCCTGATTTCTATGGGATAGTTTACATCGACGATGAACAGTAGCGATGGGTTGTCACACATAAGTGTTGGCCTACTCGTAAGAGGACGCGGGTGCCGGTAAGCCCCGTAATCCCATCAGAATACTGTTCAGTTCGTACGGTGAGTATCCTCTAGAAGTCCGGGTACGGCAAATGGTATCAGAGCCTGTCTGCCTGTAGGATCCCTTTTACTGGTCACAGTTGAGTCTAGAAACTATTTTGTAGCTATATAGGAAAAATGAAACGTGAGAGTAGGAATTCTGCCATTTTTCTTCTTTCCCCACCCACCCACCCTTTTCTGGTAAGGAAGCGCAACGTTGTTTTCTGTTCTCACCTAAACTTTCAAGTTAGGATTTCACGTGTTTTGGGTTCTCCGTAGTACCTCAGGAGTTTTGGTCTCGTGTTTCCCGATGTTGCTTCAATATCCTGTTCTTTTCAACATCCTTTTCGTCCGTTCAACCTTGTTGTTGCTTTCCACATCAGTTCTCTACCGGCGTCTAATCAAAACCTCCCAAATCATCTGCAGATGGATCTCAGGTTCTTCCCGCAGGTGGTTCGGATGACTCGTTGCGAGAGCACTGCCGGTTATCCGGAGATGCTGAGAGACATGGTCACCTATCTGGGGTTCCATTGGGCACCAGAGTACCATGTCTATGAGCAGCAGCGAGAGTTTGACCAGACCTACTACCAGGCTATCGTCTACATTCTGTCAGATGATGGCATGAGCGTTGTCCACCGCTACGAGGCAGTAGGTTCCACAGTGGATATGGCCGTGCAGCAGGCAGCTTACGTGAGTCTCACCGTCCTCCGTGCTGACTACTGGGGATTTGACGATTCTATCTATCGCCACATCCCCCGTGGTTACATCACGTCAGCGGGAGCTCACTTCACCCTCTACGACAACCTAGATGTCTACGAGCATGATAACACCAGGCTGCACACAACCGCTCAGTTTGTGAGGCACAGTGACGCTGTTGCCACCACACTTTCTCAGGAGTTAGCCTCAGTCAGGGAGCAGCTCTATCTTGCTTTGACTCGTCTGGCTACGTACACCACAGACTTTGTTGGAGATGAGCGCTTTGCACGTTTCCAGCAGACAGTTGGACGTAGTTTACCAGATGCTGGAGGTTACGAGCCGATCAGAGGGCCACTCCTCAACCTCGGAGCTGGTTACACTGGGATTCCACGCTTTGGAGCACAGGGAGACGATGCTTTCTACTTCACCACACCGAGAGTTGCCCTCAGAGCAGTCCCGATCTACGTGGATCGTCGTTATACCTACTTCCGTGGGATTCCTCCGCACCATATCTCTCGTCGTACTACTCACCGCCATCCTACGTGATGAGCATGGGAGTACCGATGTATCCATTCCTAGCTATGTTTAGTTATCCTTTGTATTTCGAACCATGTATTGGTGTGTTGGATATTCTGATGTATTGGAACATGTGATGATGTACCTGTTGGTTATCTATTCATGCGTCGGAATAATCTATCTTTCGGTTACCAAGTCTATCCTTTTATATTGTTGTGCTAAAATGCATGTCTATTCAGGATGCCTCCAACCAGGAACTCCCCGCCTGAGCCACCTCTGCTCACGGAGCTGTTGACTCAGATGACTCAGGTCGTGGCTCAGATGGCCCAGATCCAGGCTAACCAGCACAACAACCAGAATGCTCCACGGGTCAACATCAAGGAGTTCCTCAGCTTGGGCCCGAAAGCTTTCGTGGCAACACGTGAGCCCCTGGATGCTGATGACTGGATCCGTGACATAGCCAGGACTCTGGAGATTGCTCATGTTGCTGAGGAAGATAAGGTCAAGTATGCCACCTACCTACTGAAGGGTCAGGCAGCTTCTTGGTGGGAGAACTATCAGACCATGAGAGCTGGCTATCCTATCACCTGGGGTTGTTTCAAGGATGCCTTCCTGAAGCACCACATCCCAGATGGTCTCATGGAAAGGATGCGTGAAGAGTTCTGCTCTTTCAAACAGGGCAAGCTGGACGTTATCAGCTATCAGACCGAGTTCAATCGCCTCGCTCGATACGCTGGTGACGAAGTGTCCACTGAAGCCAAGAAGATGGCAAGGTTCCGCCGAGGTTTTAACCCTACACTGAAGTACGCTCTCACAAATGTCAAGTGCAAGGACTTCGAGGAACTCGTGAACACCGCGCTCAATGAGGAGAATGGGCGCAAGGCGTTTGAAGATTCGCGCAAGCACTCGCGTGAGGGTGGTTCCTCCTCCAACATGACCACCCCTCCACAGAAGCGCCGCATATGGGTGCCAAATGGTGCTGTCACTCGGGCTCCAAATGCCCAAGCTTCTCCAGGCTTTGCTCCCCGCCCACCCAACCCATTTCAGATGCAGGGTCAGAGGGTTCCAATGGGGCAGCCAAGGCCAGGCACTCCTCGTGTCGTCACTTGCTTCAAGTGCAAGGAGACTGGACACTACGCTGATAAGTGCACTCAGAGGCAGCTACCTCCACCTCCTCGCCCCAACACCAACCAGGCAATGGTTCGTGCTCCCCCGGCTAAAGCCTTCAACTCCAACAACAGGCCTGTCGGGAGGACCGCAAGGGTGAATCATATCAAGGCCGACAAAGCTGAGGAAGCTGCTGACGTCGTTCTCGGTATATTACCCGTAAACTCTTTTCCAGCTAAAGTGTTGTTTGATACTGGAGCATCGCATTCGTTTGTGTCAAAGATCTTTGCTACAACGTACAATTTAGCTCTGGTTCCACTAAGCAATCAAATCTATGTTCACTCTCCGGGAACTAAAATGATTACTTCCAAGATAAGCATGGACAATCAGATCCTAATTGGAGGTCGCATATTCCTTGCTTCACTCATGTTGCTGGGGAATTCTGACATTGATGTCATTCTGGGTATGGATTTGTTGAAGACCCACAAAGCTAAAATTGATTGTGCTCAAAAGTCAATAACTCTCTCTCACCCTTCGGGCCAGATAGTCTATTCTCCATATGGATCAAGTTCTGTTCAGCTGTTCAACCTAGTTGCCAAACCCCTTCCTGCAATTGAAAATGTTCCGGTGGTTTGTGAATTCCCTGACGTCTTTCCAGAAGAATTGCCAGGGATGCCTCCGGACAGAGCAGTTGAGTTCGTGATCGAGCTTGAGCCAGGTACTGCTCCAATCTCTAAGCATCCATACAAGATAGCTCCTCCTGAACTGAAATTGTTGAAGGAGCAAATCGATATGTACATGGAGAAAGGTTACATTCAGCCTAGTTCCTCCGCTTGGGGTTGCCCAACTCTGTTTGTTGCCAAGAAGGATCAAACAAAAAGACTCGTGGTCGACTATTGTCCTCTCAACGAGAAAACCATAAAGAACAAGTATCCAATTCCTCGTATCGATGATCTTTTTGATCAACTTGCTGGAGCCTCAATATTCTCAAAGTTGGACTTGAGGATGGGTTACCATCAGATAAAGATCAGAAAGAAAGATATTCCAAAGACAGCTTTCACCACTCGGTACGGTCTATATGAATACACCGTCATGTCCTTTGGTCTCACCAATGCACCGGCAACGTTCTCAAGACTCATGAATTCTGTCTTCCATGAATACCTCGACAAGTTCGTTGTGGTATATCTCGATGACATTCTAGTCTACTCAAAATCCGAGGAAGAGCATGGAGAACACCTTCGTCTCACTCTCATGAAACTTCGCGAGCATCGTCTGTATGCCAAGTTCTCTAAATGTGAGTTCTGGATTCCAGAAGTTGCTTACCTTGGTCATATCATCTCTGCCAAAGGCATAGCCATTGACCCGGAAAAGGTTAAGGCAATTGTTGATTGGAAACCCCCTAAGACGGTGAAGCAAGTCAGAAGTTTTCTTGGCTTGGCTAGCTATTGCCGTCGTTTTGTCCAAAACTTTTCTAAGATTGCCAAACCTCTCACTGATCTCACAAAGAAGGACAAGAAGTTCGTTTGGACTCCACAGTGTGATGAGAGTTTCAATCTCCTGAAGACTAAACTCACTTCTACACCTGTTCTGGTTGGCCCAGATACTACCAAACCTTTCCAGATATTCTGCGATGCATCTATCCAAGGTCTAGGTGCAGTTCTTATGCAAGAACGTCAAGTTGTGGCTTATGCTTCACGTCAGTTGAACCCACATGAGCAAAACTATCCCACTCATGATCTTGAACTTGCAGCAGTTGTGTTTGCCCTCAAGAAATGGAGACAATACTTGTTGGGTAACAAAACTGAAATCTTTTCCGATCATAGGAGTCTGAAATACATCTTCACTTAGCCAGATCTAAACCTCAGGCAAAGGAGATGGATTGAAAAGATTAAAGACTTTGATCTCACCATTTCTTACACTCCAGGCAAGGCTAATGTTATGGCCGACGCTCTCAGTCGCAAGTCCTATTGCAATAATCTCATGATCATGGAAAGCCAACCTCCACTTCATGAAGAATTCCAGAAGCTGAACCTTGGTCTTGTCCCTGAAGGTTACCTTGCTAGCTTGACAGCCAGTCCAACTCTCGAGGAAAAGATTCGTTCTGAACAACTTCGTGATACTGAAATCAAGAAGATTGCAGAGCACATCAAGGAAGGCAACGATAAATTCAAGTCCTTCTCAATTGATGACAAGGGAACTGTGTTCTTCGAAGGACGCATTGCAGTTCCTCAGATTCAAAGTCTCAAAGATATCATTCTCAAGGAGGCTCATGAAACTCCTCTCTCCATCCACCATGGAAGTACAGAGATGTACCAGGATCTCAAGACTCTGTATTGGTGGCCTGGCATGAAGCGTGAAATTGCTCAATACGTTTCTGAATGCGACGTTTGTCAACGTGTTAAAGCAGTCCATCAGAAAACAGCCGGTCTACTCCAACCTCTGAAAATTCCTGAGTGGAAGTGGGACATGATTGAAATGGACTTCGTTACTGGGTTTCCAAAGTCCAAAAAGGGCAACGATGCAATCTTCGTTGTTATTGATCGTCTCACTAAGGTAGCTCACTTCTTTGCTGTCAAGGAAACTATCTCAGCTAGCCAGTTAGCAGAGCTCTACACAGCAAAGGTTGTTCCTCTTCATGGTGTTCCTTTGGAAATTAGCTCAGACCGTGGAAGTATCTTCACTTCTCATTTCTGGAAGAGTTTTCAAGAAGCATTGGGCACTAAACTTCTGTTCAGCACAGCTTATCACCCTCAGTCTCAGGGGCAAGTCGAAAGAGTCAATCAGATTCTCGAGGATATGCTCAGAGCATGTGGTCTCTCATTTGGCATGAAATGGGAGGATTGCCTTCCATATGCTGAATTCTCTTACAACAACAGCTTCCAGGCAAGCCTAGGCATGGCACCATTTGAGGCATTGTATGGACGCAGATGCAGGAGTCCAATCAATTGGTCTGGAGCTGGTGAACGCTCACTCTTAGGCCCTGACATTGTTAAGGAAGCCGAGGAGAAAGTTCGTATCATTCGTGACAATCTCAAGATTGCTCAGTCTCGTCAGAAGAGCTATTATGATAGCAAGCACAGGGATATGATCTATACACCTGGTGACAAGGCATATCTCCGTGTAACTCCCCTCAGAGGCACTCATCGTTTTGGTGTGAAAGGAAAACTTGCACCAAGATACATTGGTCCCTTCAACATTCTCTCAAGGAGGGCAGAAAATGCCTATCGTCTTGAACTTCCAGAAAAACTATCCAAGGTGCACGATGTGTTCCACGTGTCACAACTCAAGAGGTGTTTCAAAGATCCAGATCGTGCAGTTGATCATGATTCCATTGAACTGCAAGATGATCTATCTTATGAGGAGCACCCTGTTCGTATTCTCGATGAGACCGAGCGTAAGACTCGCAACAAGAGCACCAAGTTCTTGAAAGTGCAATGGTCGCATCATTCCGATAAAGAGGCAACGTGGGAGACCGAAGAGGATCTTCGCAAGAAGTATCCGGACCTTTTCACTTCTCAGTAAGGAATCTCGGGGCGCGATTCCTTCAAGGGGGGGGCGTTTTGTAACATCCCAAGTATGAAAATACCCTTAGAATGTTTTGTTTCTTGTTTTAATTCAAGTATTGCATCATGTCATCATGTTTAATTATTTGTTGCATTTGTTTACTATTTGTTTTGCATCTGTTTTATCTTGTTTTCATAATGAAACCTCAAACAAATTCAAATGGGTATTTCATACTTGCTCTGTTACAACATTTTAAGTGAAAATCTCAAATAAAAACAACTCATTTGTTGTCATTTTATTTCATAGTTATCAATTAATAAAATGGTGCTTCTATTTCAAATAAATAATTCCCAAATTGTTTTCAAACTCAAACTCAAATTCAAACAGCACCAAATTCCAACTCAAGAAAGCTAACAAACTATTCTAATGTTTTAATCAAATTTAATCATAGGGGTCCCCCTATTTAAAAGTGTGTTTTTATTAATATTCATCTAATAAGGAAATTCATTCAATTTTGGGTTATTATCCAAACAACAAGTAAACATTTGAAATTTCAAAAAACTAACTTGCCAACTGATAGATTTTGAGCTGACAAGTCCCCATGATTTTTCTCAAAATTTTTAAAACCAAAAACCCTAACAATTCCTTCCAATTTCTATTGCTACAAAAAAAACAGAAAAGAAAAAAAAAAAAAGCAACAGCTAACTAGCGCGCGGCAGCTAACCACCCCAGCCCACTTACCCCGCGCGCAGCCCAGCTACACGGCCCGAAAACGGTTCGCGAGCGCGCCGTCTCCTTTCTCCCGTACGGCAGCTCATCCAGAGCGCCACGGCGGCAGTACGGCGGCGCCGACGGCCAGGAGGCTCCCTAGCCCCCTATAAGTACGCCTAGACCCCCGCGCCACCTACCCCTAAGCCTAGGGTTCCTATTTCCCCCTCGGATCCGCCGCCACTCCTCTCCCCCTCGCCGGAATTCCTCGCTGCCTCCTCACCGGTGACATCATCTCTGAACCCTCGATGGCAACCACCGTATCCGTGCATCACCTACCTAGTTAGTTGCTGGAATCGAACCACCAAGCCCCCATCTTCAGTTTGGACACCTAAGCGGAGCCGGAGATCCTCGGTAGCTGCGACGCCGTCCACGACATCGCCGCCGGCCGCGCCACCCCGAGCCTCTGCAACCACGACGCGCCGCGGTGAGCGCACCATCTCCTCCTCTCTCCCCCCTGTTGCATCCACCACGGTACCGTGCACGTCCACCACCCCACTGCACCCCAGCAGATCGAGCATTGCCGCGTTGCTTCCCCGCCGGCGAGCGACGGTCACGTTTCTGTCAGTTAGCTTCAGCCAGCGCGCGAGTTCAGTTTCAGTTAAACTCAGAGCTGAATCGTTATCCTCCCTGCGTATCTGAATCTAGCAAGCGAGCGCGAGCAGCTGAGTTGGTTCAGGTAGACAGCGTGCAAGCGCGCGGTCGTGGGATCGATCCCCCGCGGCTGCAGTGGAAAAAAAACCACCCTTTTTTTTCTCCCGCAGAGGACGCTGGCAGGTCCCACATGTAAGCCACCGTGTCTGCCACGCAGGCGCGCAGCACCACGCTGGCCCCCCCAGGCCCACGCTGCAGTGGCTGGGGCTGGCTAACAGCGCGGTAACAAACGTTTCCATGTTTTTGATTTCAAACTAATTCCTTTAAATAACAGATTTAAACTCTAAAATTAAACCTTTAATAACTTTAAATCTATACCTCAAAAAATAAAAGTTATATATGTTTGTTGTTCCAAATTTAGTCATCTTTCCAAATGTTCCAATTGTGTTCTGTTTTGAGTTTTCCAAATACATTTAAAATTCAGATTTGAATAATTCAAATGCAATTTGCTAAATTCAATAACTAATTCATTATTAATCCAATAAATACAAATAAAATATGTTTTTCATACCATTTTGAATAACCTATTCAAATATAAATTTTGTTTCATTGTTTGAATAATTTAAATTGCCTAAATAATTTAATACTTGTTTAATTCATTTAAATTTGATAAAATCATAACTTGCTTAATATAAAATATTTTTGAACATGCAAAATATGTTTTCAAACCATCAAAGTGTGAACTTTTCAAATGTGAGTTTGAATTTATGTTTTGAACAAATAAAATTCAAATAAAATTCACACTTGTTTTAAATTCAATTAAAACTTGTTTAATATTGTTTAATTCATAATAAATTCATCCTAATTCCAATTTCAATATTTGAAACATGTAATCCAACTAAAATTTGATGTTCTTTTCAAATATAAATTTTGTTAATTGTTTTGCACACTTTAAATTGATGAAAACAATAATTGTTTGTGTGACATGTTTAAGTAACCAAACTTTCCAAACTTAATAAATGATTTCCAAAACTTGTTAAATCCTTTTATCACTTGCATCTATTATTGTTATTTGTTGTTATTTTGTTGTTACCATCATGCATGAATCATGCTAACAACTTTCACATAATAATTAATTGTAAATCATTTGTTCCACTTAATTCATGGACCCTTTCCCATATGCAACTCAAAATTGCATAGGGGTCCATCTTAATTGTGTCATCATGTTAGCTAGTTTATTTTGATGCAACCATTAAATTGTCATGCATCATCATTGATTGTGCACTATGCCATGATAATGATTGTTTATATTCTGCCTTGTTTGTTTGCTTCTTCTCGAATAGACGACGACGTTGAGACAGACGATCTTTACAGCACCCCTTCTGAGGATCTAGCTCAGTACCAGGCTGCTGAGTTTGCAGGCAAGTTATCACTCACATGAACCATTGTGTTCCCTTCAACCCTGGTTACCGATACTTTCCGTTGTCTATTTCTGCTAGCCTTAGTGGTAGTTGTTTCTGTTACGAACCTATCACATGAATCCTTTAACCCTGATATTGCCTCACCACCCCTCCTACAACCCTATTGATTGATCCAGTGTCTTATTAGTATGCTTAGGTTGTTTTGCTCGAGTCTGTTGCCCGTTACTTTCTGTTACTATTTATTATGTTCCGGGGGCTCGATGTTTAATCAATCAATCAATCAATCATGCTAATGTTATTACTTAATAATAATTTGATGATAAGGCACCGGCAGGAGGCCCTGTGTGGTTTTGAGGCCTGCTAGTGTCGACCCTAATAGGAAAAGGGTCTTGTCTACTGATCCATGATGAGCGCACTACCCGCATGTGGGAAGCGAGTATGGGCGCCCCCCTCAATTTGATGCGAAGAAGAGTTGAGTTGTGTTGAGTGCCCCGCTTGGTGGGAGGCATCCCATCTGGCGGGTTATTCATACGTGTACGGCCAAATTGGTGCAACCCTGCAGGGATAATCTTCTCGAGAAGCCGTGTTTTCCGCGGTTATGGTTAACTTGGTGAAAGTACTGGCTAACAAGTACTCAGGACAACTTAAACCTAATGATTCACCATCTCGCACCCTATGATTAACAATTTGACTAGTAATAGGACTATTGACACAATAACTTGATTCATCTTAATCCAACTGTGTGAGTTATCCTCGGATTGCTTCTTTGGATAAGGGGCGAGATCCAGGATGGGTTTGTTTGAAGTTATCTTTCAGTTGGTTACAATACTCGATCTTATCTCCTTTCTGATAGTTGGAAGTGATAGAATCTCTGTAGTTGGTTAGCGCAGCCAGTTGCAGCATCTTATATATCCCCTTCTTTCCGTTGAACCCAAGTCATCTGTGCTTGTGTTGACGGGCTATACTTTGGTGAACTGTGAGTCTTGCTTGCCAGTACGTCTATGTACTGACCCCTTTGGGGCTGTGGTTTCCGCAGACTACGCTTACGAGGATCCAGGTGACGGCTACTACGTGGAGTTTGACGAGGCTGCTGACGAGTAGTTAGCGGACCCGGGCAGGATCCGGGACATCGTGGATGGGCTCCGTCTTTATTTCAGTTTCCGGCTTCGTAAGCCTGTTTGGATTTGTCTGTACTCAGACCCTTTGAACGCTTCCGCTGAGATGTAATGATGTTATGTTGGGACATGTGTCCTCTGGATGATTGTATTTGCTATCTCTGCTCTAGTGAGAGCCCTTTGCAACTTATTTCTATCTTTTGTGGCTTAGAGGCATGTTGTGTTATCCTTTTGTTCAAAGCCGTTGACGTACCATGTGTGTATGGTATGAAGTACGTCAATGGTAGTGTTCTGATTTCTACGGGATAGTTTACATCGACGATGAACAGTAGCGATGGGTTGTCACACATAAGTGTTGGCCTACTCGTAAGAGGACGCGGGTGCCGGTAAGCCCCGTAATCCCATCAGAATACTGTTCAGTTCGTACGTTGAGTATCCTCTAAAAGTCCGGGTACGACAGCTGCCATGCCTAACCCTTTCTGAACTTGCTGGTGTTGTTCCGCGCGGGGGTCGTGTTCGGGCGGTTTGTTTGCCTATAAGTATGTGGAGACTCCCAGGAGAGCCACAGGTGCATGTTGCCTTCCTCGTCGACGTGCATGAGGGATGTGTCGAGTGACTTGCTAATCCCATTGAGGGACTCCTGGTCCATGCGAGCAGTCTTTGAGACGTGCTTCTTCCTTGGGAGTTGGCTACCCGTCGATTGGGTCCTCGAGAGCGCTGCACGGCGCTGATACGTCTCCAACGTATCTATAATTTCTGATGCTCCATGATAATATTATGCCAATTGCTACATGTTTTCTCCCTTCTTTATAGCATTTTTACACGTTTCCGGGACTAACCTATTAACAAGATGCCAAGTGTTAGTTCCTTGTTTTCTGTTGTTTTTTATTTTAGAAAAGCTGTTCTGGAAATATTCTCGGAATTGGACCCCACGAATCCCGAAGTGACTATTTTCCTCGGAAGCATCCAGAAGACCGAAGAGGAGTCGAAGAGGGGCACCAGGGGGCCCACACCATGGGGTGGCGCCCCTCCCCCCCTTGGCCGTGCCAGGGGGTGGTGTGGGGCCCCCAGGGCTCCACCGCATCTGCCCTGTCGCCTATTTATTCCCCCCAAATGGAAAACCCTAGATACCTGATCAAAAATCCCCGAAAAGTTCCGCAGCCGCCGTCGTCTACCCTAGATCAGGGGGGTTCTGAAGCTTTTTTACGGCACCCTGCCAGAGAGGAAATCATCACCGGAGGCCTCTTCATCACCATGCCTGCCTTCGGACTAATGTGTGAGTAGTTCATCCTTGGACTACGGGTCCATAGCAGTAGGTAGATGGTTGTCTCCTCCTCATATGCCTCCATGTTTAGATCTCGTGAGCTGCCTAACATGATCGAGATTGTTCTTATGTAATTCTATGTGCTGTGTTTGTTGAGATCCAATGAATATTGAACTTATGCCAAGTTGATTATAGTATTTATTGCATTTTCTATTTGTGATCTTGCATGCTTTCCGTTGCTAGTGGTTGCTCTGGCCAAGTAGTTGCTAGTGACTCCAAGAGGGAGTATTTATGCTCGATAGTGGGTTCATGCCTCCTTTTCGCCTGTGCTCGAGTGACAGAAATGTGACGGGGGAGGATGTGCTTTTGCCACTAGAGAGAAAACATGAGTGTGAGTGCCCGCGTGTACAATCATTGCTTACATTACACACTTTTCTTAATGTGATTATCTGTTGCTTGCATCTGAATACCTAAGGGGGCTCGGATGATAACCTGAGGGTGGATTATTAGTCATAGATGCGGTTGGATTAGGGTCTATGTATATTGTCGTAATGTCCACACTAAATATCATAGTAGTCTTCATGTCATAAATGTGCACTACGGTGCAACCTTTATTTGTCAATTACCCATCTATAATTTGTTCACCCAGCATGCTATCTTTTATGGACAGACACCATTAGTGAACCTATGAACCCCGGTCCATTTTCTTACATTGTTAAACAAACCACTACATTTTCCTGCTTTCTTTACTTACTGCAAGAATACACCATTTTCCACACTATACGTCTAATCTTTGTTTTCAGCAAGACCGGTGAGATTGACAACCTCACTGTAACGTTGGGACAAAGTATTTTGGTTGTGTTGTGTGCAGGTTCCGCGTTGTTGCTGATACCGGCGAGGCACCGTCACCACCGTCAGTGGCATCAACCTTCCAAAGATCCTATTCCTCCTACTGGATTGATAACCTTGGTTCTCTCAGGGAAATTCCTACCGCTACACTCATCACACCCTCCTCTTGGGGTTCCCAACACGTAGCATCAAGGATATTTCTGGCGCCGTTGCTGGGGAGGAAGAAGTCTTCTGCCAAGGGGAGTCTCTCACTCTCAACCTCTTTATTTTGTTTCTTGTCTTGTTTTTATTTTTGTCTTGTTTTGCTTCTTTATATCAAAAACAGAAAAAAAAAATAGTTTACTTCATAGCTGTTATTTATTTTCTTGCTTTTATTTTGCTAAAATGAGTTCCTCTGAGAATACTAAGTTGTGTGACTTTACTAGCACAAACAACAATGATTTTATTTGCACACCTATTGCTCCACCGGCTCCTACTGCTGCTTTCTATGGAATTAAACTTGCTTTATTAAATCTTGTTATGAAAGAGCAATTATTTGGTGTTAGTACTGATGATGTTGCTGCTCACCTTAATAATTTTGTTGAACTATGTAAGATGCAAAAATATAAAGATGTGTATGGAGATATTATGAAACTGAAAGTATTCCCTTTCTCTTTGAGCGGAAGAGCTAAAGAATGGTTGCTATCTTTGCCTAGAAATAGTATTGATTCATGGACTAAGTGTATAGATGCTTTCATTGGAAAATATTATCCTCCTGCTAAGATTATATCCCTGAGAAGTGACATAACGAATTTTAAACAATTTGATAATAAACATGTTGCTAAATCTTGGGAAAGAATGAAAACTATGGTGAAGAATTGTCCCACTCATGGACTGACTACTTGGATGATTATACAAACCTTTTATGCAGGACTGAATTTCTCCTCAAGGAACCTATTGGATTCAGCTGCTGGAGGTACCTTTATGTCCATCACTTTGGGCTATGCAATATATCTTCTTGATGATATTATGATAAATTATTCAGAGTGGCACACTAAGAGAGCTCCACAAGGTAAGAAGGTAAATTCTGTTCAGGAAACCTCCTCTTTGAGTGAAAGGCTTGATGCTATTATGTCTATGCTTGTTAATGGTAAAGCTCAAGTTGATCCAAATAATGTTCCTTTAGCATCTTTGCTTGCTCAAGAAGAGCATGTTGATGTGAACTTTATTAGAAATAATAATTTTAACAACAATGCTTATAGAAATAATTTTGGTGGAAACAATTATAAGCCCTATCCTCCTAATAATGGTTATGGTAATTCTTATGGAAATTCCTACAATAATAATAAAATCTCTACCTCTGATCTTGAAAACATGCTTAGAGAATTTATTAGCACACAAACTGCTTTTAATAAATCTGTTGAGGAAAAGCTTGCTAAAATAGATGTTCTTTCCTCTAAAGTAGATAGCCTAGCTATTGATGTTGATTTTCTAAAACTGAACGTTTTGCCACATGATGTTAAAGAAAGTAAAACTTTGAATGCCATCCAAGTTCGAATTGATAATAGTGTTAGGTTGATGGCTGAATTACGTGCTAGGTGGGAAAGAGAAGATGAATTGGCTAGAAAGAATAATATTGCTAGAGTACTATCACCACCACTAGTAAAACTGAAGATCCAAGTGCTAGTAAACCTCCTACTATCAATGTTAAAGTAGTTGGTGTTAACAAAGTCTCCACCCCTTTGGTGAAACGTGCTAAATTGCCTCAAAATGTTGAAATTGCTTCTGATAAAAGTGCTGAATTTTTTAGAGATGTGGGAGATCATGGTCCCATTATTTTTGATGATAATAACATTGATTTTGATGATTGCAATATCTATGAAGTTATTATGTTCCTACAAAATCTTGCTAGAAGTCCCAATGCTAGTGCCATGAATATGGCCTTTACTAAACATATTACCAATGCTCTCCTGAAAGTTAGGAAAGAAAAGCTGAAACTTGAAACATCTATCCCTAGGAAATTAGATGATGGTTGGGAGACTATCATTAAGATAAAATTAAATGATTTTGATTGCAATGCTTTGTGTGATCTTGGTGCTAGTATCTCTGTTATGCCTCAAAAGCTTTATGATATGCTTGATCTACCACCGTTGGAACATTGTTATTTGGATGTTCATCTTGCTGATAATGCTAAGAAGAAACCTCTTAATATAATTGATGATGTTCTTATTATGGTTAACAATAACCTTGTACCTGTTGATTTTGTTTGTTATGAACATTGAATGCAATGCTTCTTGTCCTATTGTTTTGGGAAGACCTTTTCTTAGAACTGTTAGTGTTGTTATTGATATGAAAGAGGGGTGTATTAAATATCAATTCCCACTAAAGAAAGGTATGGAACACTTTCCTAGAAAGAGGTTGAAGCTACCTTTTGACTCTATTATTAGATCAAGTTATGATGTTCACACTTCTTCACTTGAAAATACTTGAGTTGCTTTCTATGCCTAGTTGAAAGGCGTTAAAGAAAAGCGCTACCGGGAGACAACCCGTTTTATTTCTTTGTTTTCAACCCGTTTTCCTTTGTTTTATTTTTTGTTCTTTGCTCCTAGGTGTTGTATATTTCCTTAGAAACCCTTTTGTATTTTTGTTGAGCCAAGTAAAGCCTCTAGTGCAAAGTTGAGGCTATATTTCGTATTTCTGCGCAGAAAACAGATTTCTGTTGTCCACTATTTATTCCGTATAAAATCACAGAAAATTCAAAATGACCTGAGTTTTGTTGTGTGTAATACTAGGCTGTATACACAACTTTTCTTAGTTGACCACTTTTTGATTTGAGCAACAGAAGATTTTCGAAAAAAATCATCTTTACCTGTTGTCGTGGTTTGACAGATTTTTGCCAATGATTGCATTTGCATCTTAATCGCTTTCTTTTGGTATTATTTTGAGAAAAAAAATTTAAAAAAAGTTTTGACAGTAGCTAATGTGTTTTTGAGTGTTAGGCATGTGTTGAAACTGAACCATGTGAATTTATTATTTCGATTGCACTAACGTTGCTAATGAAGATTGTGAGAAGTTTGGTGTGAAGGAAGTTTTCAAGGGTCAAGAGAAGAGGATGATATGACGTCATCAAGAAGAGTGAAAATCCTAAGCTTGGGGATTCCCCGGTGGTACATCCCAGCAAATTCCAAGAAGACTCAAGCGTCTAATCTTGGGGATGCCCAAGGCATCCCCTTCTTCATCGACAAATTATCAGGTCACTTCTAGTGAAACTATATTTTTATTCGGTCACATCTTATGTGCTTTACATGGAGCGTCTTTTATTTTTGCTTTCAGTTTGTTTTTATTTTTGAAATAATCTTGGTTGGACCCCAGCATTCTTTTATTGGAGAGCGACACTCTCTGCTTTTTCATGGGAATACTTTGTATTCTTAATCTTTGTCTGGCTCCTGCATTTATTTAGCTCCAGTTTTGCATGCATCTCTTATCAGATCTGTTAGTTTTAGTAATGTTATGTGAGTACTCTCATGTTTGCTTGATGTATCATAAAGAGTATTTTTGTTAAAACATATCTTGTATGGTTCTTGTTGGGAGAAGAAACTGTTGTTTGAAGTAGAATTTATAATAGTGCAAGTAGAAGCTTGTATAGACTTTGACTAGAACTTTTTCATGCCATGCTAAGTGTTATTTTAGTTTTAAAGCCTTTGGGATATTGAGTAGCATGAATAGCCTCAAATAGCTGAAAGTGTTTAATATGCCATTGAAAGATCCATGAGTTGTTCTTATCATAAGGAAGCATAAATTTATGGTATTCTCTTTCGAATGTTTTATTTGGTTGACTTGCGCAAGCTCACACCATGTTTATGACTATGAACCAGTCACGAATAGCCTCCATGACCACTTAGTTTTTGAACTTGTGATACTGCTTATGCTTTAATTAATGATGTTTATGTCGCTATGCATGATTATGGTTCTTATGCTCTCTTGATTTCTCGCTCCCAGTCTTTTACTAGCCTCCACTTGTACTGAGTATGAGCTCTACTCGTGCATCCAACTCCCTTAAACTAAAGTTTTTCCCATTGTGTCCACCATACCTACCTACATGTGGTATTTATCTGCCACTCCAAAGTAAATTGCTCATGTGTTACCTTTAAAACTTTCAAAATTACTCCTGCTTTATGTTCCTGTTTTTGCTCATGAGGACGTCAATGGAGAATCTTTATCTCACTTGTTGACTGGATTTCACACCCTGGACTTCTGGCTTCATCTGCTTATCCAAATGATAGAAGAGCTGGCAGCGGGGTGCCCAGCCCCAAATTAATACACACAAAATCTCTTCACTTTTTTTGCCCCTGATTTAGCAATCAAAGCATAATTGTGTAAACAAAAGAGAAAGAGGGATGACCTTATACCCAGATGCGTCCTTCACATGGGAGCCGCTCTTGTGAATCCAGTTGGCTTGTGACGTACTGTATTTTATGTTTACCATTCGTTGACATTAGCATACATCTCCTAAAATATAGACACTCGGTGTCAAACTTTTAATACATTTGTTTAATAAAATAAAAAGCTCTATAACATGAGTGATCCCTGCTTCCCTCTGCGAATGGCCTGTCTTTTACTTTTATGTTGAGTCTCCATCTTCTAACTTTATGCACAGTTGAGAGAGCATTTTTGCCATTCTGAGTTCTATGTGCATTTTTCCCATAAACATCAATTATTGATTCATGGTGTGATATTGTTTGTTCTTAAATTATTTTCTCTAGTCTTCCTCATGAACTTTGAAGGTGTCCTGGCATTTATGTTTTGCCCCACTTTTAAGGACTAGCGAAATATCACTTTGCCATGCTTTCTCTATACCTGAAACAAACGTTTATCTTTCTTTGCATTATTATTTATTATCCTTTATTTGAGATACTCTTCATGATGAAAAGTGATTGCTATGCTTTATTATTAAAGTTCTATTTATCATGTTTGTGTTTGAAATTCTATGATCTCAGCTTACATATGCTTTTACATTTTTATGATAATGTTTATGTTAGTAGCATGTCACCTAGAAAATTATTGTTTTATCGTTTACCTACTCGAGGACGAGTAGTAACTAAGCTTGGGGATGCTTGATACGTCTCCAACGTATCTATCATTTCTGATGCTCCATGATAATATTATGCCAATTGCTACATGTTTTCTCCCTTCTTTATAGCATTTTTACACGTTTTCCGGGACTAACCTATTAACAAGATGCCAAGTGCCAGTTCTCTGTTTTTTGTTGTTTTTTATTTCAGAAAAGTTGTTTTGGAAATATTCTCGGAATTGTACCCCACAAAGCACGAAGTGCCTATTCCCCCCGGAAGCATCTAGAAGACCGAAGAGGAGTGGAAGAGGGGCACCAGGGGGCCCACACCATGGGGTGGCGCCCCCCTTGGCCGCGCCAGGGGGTGGTGTGGGGCCCCCAGGGCTCCATTGACTCTGCCCTTTTGCCTATTTATTCCCCCCCCCCCCCGGATAGAAAACCCTAGATACCTGATCAAAAATCCCCTAAAAGTTCCGCAGCCGCTGTCATCGTCAACCCTAAATTAGGAGGGTTCTGAAGCTGTTTTACGGCACTCTGCCGGAGAGGAAATCATCACCGGAGGCTTCTTCATCACCATGCCTGCCTCCGGAGTGATGCGTGAGTAGTTCATCCTTTGACTATGGGTCCATAGCAGTAGCTAGATGGTTGTTTCCTCCTCATATGCCTCCATGTTTAGATCTCGTGAGCCGCCTAACATGATCGAGATTGTTCTTATGTAATTCTATGTGATGTGTTTGCTGGGATCCGATGAATATTGAACTTATGCCAAGTTGATTATAGTCTTTATTGCATATGCTATTTGTGATCTTGCATGCTTTCTGTTGCTAGTGGTTGCTTTAGCCAAGTAGTTGCTAGTGACTCCAAGAGGGAGTATTTATGCTCGATAGTGGGCTCATGCCTCCTTTTCGCTTGTGCTCGAGTGACAGAAACGTGACGGGGGAGGATGTGTTGTTGCCACTAGGGAGAAAACAACAGTGTGAGTGCCCGCGTGTACAATCATTGCTTACATTACACACATTGCTTAATGCGATTATATGTTGCTTGCAACTTAATACCTAAGGGGGTTCGTATGATAACCTGAGGGTGGATTATTAGTCATAGATCCAGTTGGATTACAGTCTATGTATATTGTTGTAATGCCCGCACTAAATATCATAGTAGTCTTCATGTCATAAATGTTCATTACGGTGCAACCTTTATTTGTCAATTGACAAGCTGTAATTTGTTCACCCAGCATGCTATCTTTTATGGAGAGACACCACTAGTGAACCTATGAACCCCGGTCCATTTTCTTACACTGTTAAACAAACCACTACAATTTCCTGCTTTCTTTACTTATTGGAGGCATACACCATTTTCCACACTATACGTCCAATCTTTATTTTCATCAAGACCGGTGAGATTGAGAACCTCACTTTACCGTTGGGACAAATTATTTTGGTTGTGTTGTGTGCAGGTTCCGTGTTGTTGCTGACACCGGTGAGGCGCCGTCACCACCGTCAGTGGCATCAACCTTCCAAAGATCCTCTTCCTCCTACCGGATTGATAACCTTGGTTCTTAACTGAGGGAATTTCCTATCGCTACACTCATCACACCCTCCTCTTGGGGTTCCCAACACGTAACATCAGGCGCGCACTTGAAGCGTCCGCCGCCTCCTTCCGTGTGGCTAGATCTGTGTGGGCTTCTGCGATCAGTCGACCCGTTCGCACCAAGTGGTAGTGGTATGCTGTCAGGTCATCTAGAGAAGCTCCGTCTTCTATCGGCTGGCCAGATAGTATTTTCGCCTTTGCTTTGAGCAAAGCGGCTCGCGTGACTTTGATGCGCTCTCGCTCCATTCGACTTTCCTCTGTTTCCGCGGGTGGTTCAGCTGATCCTGCCATGCAGACTTGGGCCAGATATGGCTCGTGGGTCTTAGGCGTGGGTCGACAGCTCTCACCGACTCTAGAGGGTTCCTCGGTCGCGATCGTATGGAAGTCGCGGGTATCGCGGCGGATGGAGCTGCCACTGGGCGCTAGGTCGCGCCCAACATCATCAGATGGCGAGTCGAGGATCGTCGGGCTCGAGACAGACTCGGAGTCCGATTTGCCGAGATAGATCTGCTCGGAGAAGCGTAGGATTCCCGCCTTGTTGGCGCGGAAGTGGAAGCTGCCAAACGTCAGGCTGATGCCCTTTTCCAACCTGCTGAACACCAGGAGTGATTCCGGCGAGTGGGACACGCAGATGAGCGACCCGAAGCGGATCGGTTCCACCGGTGTCGATGTTTTGGCGCTCCAGCTGAAGGTTGGTGATGATGAAGCCGAAGATGTCGTAGATCCAGCGCCCGCCGTTCCCACAGACGGCACCAATTGTCGATTAGTCATCTCAACAAGTCCCTCGGATGATCCGATAGGGTTTCGATTACGAGAACATAAATGCGCTGGTGACGATCGTCGGCTAACAGGGGGCACGATTTACCCAGGTTCGGGGCCCTCGTAGAGGTGAAACCCTTACTCATGCTCTTTCGATCTGTATTATCAGTAGATCGGTTACAATGGGGGGGGTGCTCAAGTCGAGACTATGATCTCGAGCTCAAGGTGTTGTGGTGAAAAGTAGATTGGATCCCTCATCGGTGGTTCTCCTAGCCTTATATAGGTGGCCAGGTCTCAAACCGTGTCCGGAGGGTTACAAACCCTAGTTCTAGGTTGGTTGGGGCTTCCTTCTTGACCTGCAAGTCTTGCGGGTGGGCCTTCGTTGGGCCTTCTGGTAACGTAGGACTGCATCTCTCTTTGGGCCTAAGTCTTGGGCCTTGGACCGGGTAGGGTCACCTGATAGGTCGAGGAGCCATCCCTACGTCAGACCGCAACAAGAACCACCACCACCACCTCCTTTGCCACAAGCTCCTCGACGACATTGGTATGACGATAGCTCGCCATCACCACCACCTCGACACCGCCAAGGCCGTGGTGACCCTCTTCAACATCACCCTCGACTGTCGGACCTTCGACAACATCATCACCCACCTCGACAAGACCTTGCTCATGACTTTGGTCACAATGATTTCGTGGATGGCACTCGCCAACATCGAAGGCCACCAAGGCGCAATGCGCATCACCACCACAATGACCGCCACGAACAAGAACTCCCTCAACACCATCGCCGTGAACAAGAGTGTCCTCAACAACCTCGCCAAGAGCAAGAACTTTCTCAACACCCTCGCAATGAACATGAGCGTCCTCAACAACAAGAACGTGACAATGATGATAGTGAACACCGTGAAGCACGACTCCGCCATCATCACCAACTCCATCTTGATGACCACCGGCGTCATCCTCCTCTCCATGACCACCAACGCCAAGAAAATAAGGATGACCCATATGATCTTTCACCTCCTATCTATGATGAAGACCCACATGAGCGACCCCATCGACAACATGAAGACAACAACATGAGTGCCCTTCGCTTCAACGTCCCAAAGTTCAATGGTGAAAATGATCCCGAAGGATATCTTTCTTGGGCTCTCAAGGTAGACAAGATCTTCGGCATCCACAACTTTAGTGACAAGAAGATGGTTGCTATGGTTTCTTTGTAGTTTGAAGGCTATGCATTCTTATGGTGGGATCGTCTCCAAGCGGAAAGAGTTCGGAACCGGATCGCTCCTATTGACACTTGGAACGAGATGAAGCAATTCATGAATGCTCGCTTTGTTCCTCCACACTACAAGCGTGACATCTTCAAGAAGCTTAAAGAGCTTAGACAAGGTTTGAAGTCGGTTGATGAGTACTACAAGGAGATAGAGACCGCTTTGATACGGGCTCATGTGATGGAATCTCAAGAACAAACAATGGCCCGATGGTCTCAACGATCCCATAAGGAAGATTGTCGGTTACCAACCATATGACAACATCGTTGCTATTGTTCATCAAGCTCTCGAGGCCGAACGTCAAATTGCGGAAGACCTCAAGTACAAAAAGCAAAAGTCTTACTTTGCATCAAGGCCCTCTTCTCCGTCTCCAATGACACAAATGACAACACCGACCAACACCAAGAGTGCTTCTAGAGCTCCTAATGCTACCTACAAGTCTCCGCAACCGTTCAATAAACAAGTGCCTTCTACCACCACCTCTAATGCCCCTCAAGTCAAATCGAGCACAATTACTTGTTTCAAATTTGGTGGAAGCAGACACAAGTCTTTTGACTGTTGCAACAAGATGATCATGATTGTGAACCAAGATGGCGAACGTGATTCAATGAGTGAAGGCGAATAGTATGCCTTGCACCAAGTTGCTCTAAATTCCTTAGACGTACCCAATGATGATGAAGAAAGCGTATATTGCAATGAGGACAAGAATCCATCGCTAGTGGTGACAAGAGTCCTTACTACTTCTGGTCAATATGAGCATGACCAAAGTTGCAATCTCTTCCAAACTCGTGCCGGGATCAATGGCAAATCTATCAAGGTTATAATCGATGGCGGTAGTTGACACAATTTGGCTAGCAAAGAGCTTTGCGACAAACTCCACTTGACTTACAAGCAACACCCTTGTACCTACCATGTCCAATGGCTTAGTGACTCCGGCACCTTCAAGATACAAAACATGGTCTCCGTTCACTTCAAGATTGGCCCCTATGAAGACGCAGTTGAGTGTGACATTGTGCCTATGACCGTGTGTCATATTCTTCTCGGACGACCTTGGCAATGTGACAAGAGTGCTATTCATGATGGGCGTACCAACCACTATAGGTTCAAGTGGAATAACAAGACATTTGTGCTCTGCCCCATGTATCCTATCCAAGTGATTGCCGACAACGCCAAGACCCTTGAATGTAAACAAGAAGAACTCAAATCTCGTGAGATGAGTGGTGAGAGAGTGATCCACCTCAAAGAAAGTGAGAGCCACAAACCAAATATGAGTGGAAAAATTTCGAGTGCTCCCAAAGGCCTTGCCTTACTTGCCACCAAAAGAGAGATGCGAGAGTTATGAGATGACCCATCTATCCTTCACTTTGTCCTCGTGTGAAAAGGAGAAGCACTTGAAACTAACGCCATAACAAGCTTTCCTCCGTCTTTTTTACCATTGTTGCAGGAATTTGAAGACATGTTTCCCGGCGAACTACCGCCGGGTCTACCTCCCCTATGTGGCATCGAGCACCGCATTGACCTCATTCCGGGTGCTCCACTTCCGAACCGTGCTCCCTACCGCTCCAACCTCGAGGAGACTAAGTAGATCGAGCGGCAAATACAAGAACTACTTGACAAAGGTTTCATTCGCGAATCTCTTAGCCCTTGTGCCGTTCCGGTTATCCTTGTCCCTAAGCAAAATGATACTTATCGCATGTGCATGGATTGTCACCGTATCAATTCTATCACCGTTAGATATAGACATCTCATCCCTAGGCTCGATGATATGCTTGATGAATTAAGTGGTACTACTATATTTTACAAAATTGATCTTAAAAGTGGATGTCACCAAATTCGCATGAGCATAGGTGATGAATGGAAAACAGATTTCAAAATAAAACTTGGTTTATATGAATGGTTTGTCATGCCCTTTGGTTTTTCGAATTCTCCTTCAACTTTCATGCGTCTTATGAATGAAGTCTTGTGCCCTTTAAGTGGAAAATTTGTCGTGGTTTACTTTGACTACATCCTCATTTATAGCAAATCTTTGGAGGATCACCTTGATCATATTTATCAAGTATTGTTGGCTCTTCGCAAAGCAAACTTTTTCCAATCTTTCCAAATGCAACTTTTGCACCAACAAGCTTATTTTCTTGGGATTTGGGATTTCTTCCAATGGAATTGAAGTCGACAGCAAGAAAGTCGAGGTAATTAGCAATTGGCCTAACCCTAGTTCCGTGGGTGAGATAAGGAGTTTTCATGGCCTTGCCGGTTTCTATCGCCGCTTCGTGAAGGACCTTTTTCACAATTGCTTGCCCTTTAAATGAACTTACAAAGAAAAATGTACCTTTTTTTTGGGGCAATGCGCAACAAAAAGCTTTTGACACCCTCAAGAAATGTTTGGCCAAAGCTCCTTTTCTTGTCTTGCCGGATTTTGAGAAAACTTTTCAGATTGAATGTGATGCCAGTGGAATAGGCATTGGTGGCATTCTTATGCAAAATGGACGTCCCGTTGCTTATCATAGTGAGAAATTAGATGGTGCTAGACTCAATTACCCAATCTATGACAAGGAACTATTTGCTTTGTTTAGAGTCTTAGAAGTTTGGCAACACTACCTTTGGCCTAAAGAATTTGTCATTCATTCCGATCATGAATCCTTGAAATATTTGAAAAGTCAAGCTAATTTGAAAAAGAGACATGCTAAATGGGTAGAATTCATAGACTCTTTTCCTTATGTCATTAAGTACAAGAAAGGTAAAGAGAATGTTGTAGCGGATGCTTTGTCTAGAAAAGAGTGTCTTCTTACCCGCTTGACATCAATGTGATTTGTTTGGATGAGATCAAAGACTTATACTCTTCCGATGTTTTCTTTGGACCCATTTTTGAGAAATGTTTGCCCAATCTAGGTTTTGATGACTACTATCTTCATAAAGGTTTCTTGTTTAAGGCTAACAAATTGTGTATTCCCGAGTCCTCTCTTCGTTTGTTGTTATTGAAGGAATCACATGAAGGAGGTCTCATGGGACACGTTGGCCGAGACAAGACCTATGCCATGCACTCCAATCAAGTTGAAAGACTCGTCAAGCGATGTCCTACATGTCTCCGAGCTAAGTCTACTTCCAACCCTCATGGTCTTTAATTACCATTACCTACACCACATGCACCTTGGAGTGACATTAGCACGGACTTTGTGTTAGGACTCCCACACACTAAAACAAACATGGACTCAATCTTTGTCGTTGTTGATCGTTTCTCTAACATGGCACATTTCATTCCATGCAATCGAACGGACGATGTTTCGCATGTTGCCACCTTGTTTTTCAGGGAAATTGTGCGTCCCCATGGTGTGCCCACGTCAATTGTGTCAGATCGAGATGTCAAGTTAACCTCCTACTTTTGGAAGACTTTGATAGCCAAGCTCGGCGTCAAGCTACTAGTCTCCACCGCCTACCACCCACAAACGGATGGGCGAACCAAAGTGGTGAATCACATGATCTCTTCACTCCTATGGGCATTGATCAAGCCCAACCTCAAGAATTGGGAGGAATGAATCCCACATGCCGAGTTCATCTACAATAGAGCACTACACCAAGATACTATGTGAAGCCCCTTCGAGATCGTTTACGGCTTCAACCCCAACACCGTTCTCGACATCCTACCATTGCCTCTACGCGAGCAAGAGAACATGGACATCGACAAGCGCACCGACTATATCAAGAAGCTCCATGAATCCACAAGAGCTAGACTAGAGAAGCATTCCGAGCACCGCGCATCTATCATGAACAAGAACAAGAATGCCATGGTGTTCCAAGAAGGTGACCTCGTTTGGCTCCACTTGCGCAAGGACCGTTTCCCTCAAGAGCGCAACTCCAAGCTCAAGCCAAGAGGCGACAACCCTTTCAAGATCATCAAGCGCATCAAAAACAACGCGTACAAGCTCGACTTACCGCAATCCAAGTACCTCGTCTACAACTCCTTCAATGTCAAGGATCTCTCTCCCTTACATGGGTACCCAAGTGATGAGAAAGATCACGAGTCAAGGTCGACTCTTTTTCAGGGGGGGGGGGGGATGATGCAGCACACCCTATTCCACCAATCCCATCACCAAGTGGACCAATGACAAGATCACGAGCTAAGGCAATACACGGTAAGGATAACTCAATCCTCTCTCTCTCTCTATGGCTTCGACGACTTGGTGAATGGTGCGCTACCTCATGGATCCACCCTTTGCGTGCTCAGGTTGGACCCCACCAAGGAACTTGCCCAAGATGCCCAAGAACGTGCCCAAGACGATGCCCAAGAAGCCGCTGAAGAAGATCGAGAAGAAGCCACTGAGGAAGAAGGGGGAAGAAGGAGGAAGAAGCGTGCAGGAAACCCGACCTGCACCCGGGCCAGGCTGGCGACCTAACAGAGCCGGCCGGCCTCCAGCCCGGCTGTCGTGGGATAATCACGGCAGACGTTACCGGGGGTAATTTGTCTTGGGGCAATTCGACTCTGGTGTTTGGGAGAGGGTTTAGCTCAAGGGAAACCATGGTGATATGCGATCTGGTAGCCGGCAATCGAGTCACCGAGTCTCCGATCTGAATATATTATCTCAACTCTCGTGTTACAAAGGATACTCGAATATCTCGCGATTGTATGATTTCTGCTTAATCTAACCCTAGGGGCCGGCTTATATAATATCCGGACCCCCTGGCTTACCACCCAAGGCATACTCGGAATCCTACCCGGACACTGCTTACAAACCCTAAGTCTCCCTATCGGAACCCACAAACCGGGTTACGAGGCCTACACTCTGGGCCTTCTAGAAACTCCTTTTCCCTAATCCGGATCTTGCGCAGCACCCTTCGGGCCGAATTACACCTTGGCGTTAGCCTACCGGGTTATCATCCCTCCATCAGTAGTCCCCAGAATAGCTTGGGCTTCACGGGATCCTCCTTGAAGCGCATGCTATTCCCTGCAAAAATAACAAACATACAAGTTCATAGAAGCCGGGTTAGGTTGCTTTGATAAACAGCTAGGCCTAACTCCACTGGTGGTCCATATAATAACCCGGCTTTCTCTGAGCCGGTCTTTACTCTTCCTGGTCAATGCTCCGAAGGAAATGCAAGAGACCCGGCTTATTTCGTTCATTTATTGGTCCGGATATCGCGGAACGGATTTGCTTCCTATCCTTTCCGGATATCACGCACGGGCACTTAACGCATATCCCAAAATTTCCGGGCGGGTATCCCTCTCCAAAAAATTCAGATCCCGCCCCCTAGTCTAGGTTTCCCCACCCGCACCTATAAATAGGTGCCCTAGGGGGTGACTTAAACCTAACGGCTCATTTCCTCCATCTCGCCTTCAACCTCCAGTGACGCTCCCTTGCTCGAGCTCGCCGTTGCGCCGCCACGGAGCATACCGGAGAGCAGCCGGAAGCGAGCCGCCGCCGTCTACGCTCCGCCTCCGCTCGCGCCGCTCCGCCGTCAAGCTCCGCCACCGCGCCCGCGAGCTGCCCGCCGGGAGATCCCGCAGGCCACCGCGGTTGCGTCATTTGCCACCGCCGCGCCCTGCTCCAGATCACGCCGGTAAGATTCCTTCCTCCATGAATTTCAACTTGAAGCTCTCCGCTCAAATTAAACTGGATCTAGATCCGCCCGTAGGCTACTTTCTTACTCTGAACCGATTTAGATTGCTCAAATACTCTCTTGCTAGTCTAATTTCTCAATGGTAGATCCAATAACACTCTCCTGTCACTCGCAACCATTAATTCCTCCGTAAATTTCTCCGCAAAATTTTCCAATCTAGATGTAGTCTGCCAAGATTTTTCGTAGTTGTTCTCCGATACCCGGATAGACCACTATTTCCGGATCTTTCAATTACTCTCTAGTTAGCCAGATGATCAGCCCTCCTTCACAATAGCTCACTGATACCCGGATAACCCGTAGTTTCCGTACTACTAGTCGATACAGCTTGTTGATACTCGGATAACTCATAGTTTCCGTACTGCTTATTGATACTCAGATAACCTCTAGTTTCCGGGTCTTAATTACTCACGTTTTGTACTCTTTGCCTTGTATTTTGCAGACCGAACAAATGGCTCCCAAGAACAAGGGAAAACAGCCGGCAAAGCCAAAGACGACCCAAGCCATTTCCGCCAACTGGGCTAGGTCCACCGTGACCCAGGCCAAGCTGGAGGAGCTCGCCGAATCAGGCGTCCTCCCTCCTCAAAACGAGATCCATTGGCGTGTCCCGGGTGACGAGACCCGGCCATCCCCTGGTCAAAACGAGATAATATGCTTTGTAGAGCACGTGATCCGGGGATTTCGTCCCCCGGGTCACTCTTTTTCCGCGAAGTCCTCAGCCACTACGGCCTCCGAGTCTTCGACATAGGGCCTAACTCTATGTTGAATATAACTCGCTTCATAGTCCTTTGCGAATCTTATTTGTGCATCCCACCAAACCTCGCCTTATTTATCGAACTGTTCCAATGCAAACCGTGCCGCGAAAGCGGTGACGGGGCCCTCTTGGCCTGCGGCGGGGTTTCCATCCAACGGCGCAAGAACTCGCCTATGCCGACTCTGAGTCTTAACTCACACGTTAAACATTGGCAAAAATCTTTCTTCTACTGCCGGGACACCTCCCCACCCGGCGAAAGGAAATTGTCGGGTTACTCTGAGGGGCTCCTAGATCTTTCTGACACCTTCAATGCCTTCGCCTCTGAGTCGGAAAGAGAGTCCATCCAGCCCCACCTAGCCAAGATAGCCGTCCTTTTCGCCCAGGGTCTTGTTGGGCTTAATTTGGTTAAGACTTGGGTAGATTTCCGGATTCAGCCCAACTCCATTCGCCCCAAGCTGATGTGCGAGTACTCGGGGCATGTCACGGACGCGCTCCGTTATTCTTCAAGGAATTACCCGGATGGGGACACGAACAAGATCATCAAAAGATCCTGACTGAGAAGGTGGAGGTGATTAAAAATATAGCCGGGTTAGAGCCGTTCACTCGGGACAACCCGGCTCCAGCGGTAAAATCCGACTCTTATTCACTTACTCTTGTACTTTTACTTGATACAACTACTAACTCTCACTTTTATGCCTTTATCTCAGGGTGATAATGCTTTCTGGAACATCGAGACCCCTCCCAACTCCGGGAACCCGGAGGAAGAAGAAGAACCGGCTGACACTGATGAAGGTATCATCCGGGTTTCAATCACCTTAACCTCTGTTACTTTGCTTTCCCATTTTTTCTCTTTTTCCGACTATGTATTTGTGCCTTTCAGGGATGGATGGTAAGGATGACAAGGACGACAAAGAAGACACGGAAGAAACCGAGAGCGATAAAAGCGAGGCTGAGCCGGAAGTTGAGGTCGGAGCCAAGAGGAAAATCCGAGGGGTTGTTTTCAAGGTTCCATACTCCTCCATGACCTCCCAACCCTATTCTTTTGATAATATGCGCGAACTTAACCGACAATTGTCCAATTCGCCACACTTGAAGGACCCGTCTCCGACCAAGCGCCGAGTAACCCGGAATTCCCCGGGTGACGATCCCCTCAACCCGGGTATTCCCACGTCCCCGGCTCGTCGCACTGGTACTTCTCCATCTCATCCCTGCAACTCACCTCAAAGACACCCTTCCCCCAATCATCCATTAGCCGGACAGTTCCGGGTCTCACTCTCGGATTCTGTAACAGCCTCATCCGCGTCCAGCAGCAAGCTCCCGGCGGATTTCATGGTGAATGCCGGGTAAGTTACATTTCCTACTAAGCGATATACTAGTCCTTTTGATAACCTTCACTTTTTGCTACTAACCACTTCTCTTTTCTTTCCTTAGCGCCCAGGTCTTGATCAGTGACCCGGATAACATGGACACGGATAACCGGGAGACTGAAGGGCCGGTTGATGATATGGACACCGCAACTCACGGTGTTGGTGAAGAAAACAAAGAACAAGACCCCCTAACAGACTCGGCCCAGCAGGAAGCCGGGTCTCCCAAGCCATCTGAGGAAGCTGAGGACGATGACGTCGAGATCCTGGACACAAGGATGGGAACTCCCAATCCTGACACCCAGGCAGCCCGGGTCTCGACCCCAAAGCCGGAGAAGATTCGTCCTCCGAGTGATCAGGCCGCCGGCTCTTCCGGTACCAAGCCCGAGGATATGACCTTTACCTAGATGCTCGACGCCCTGCACACCTTGAGGGCCGACGAAGAAAACGTCCTAGAAGCCATGATAGCCAAACATGAGGTAAATCCGAGTAATATTGCCTGTATACTTGTCTAGTCCCCAAGTTCCAAGTGAACTTATTGATAATTTTCTTGGAACTTTCGTAGTGTATCCAACTGATAGTTTGCTTTTATCCGGCTAACCCTTCCTTGTGTTTTCACGCAGGCCTTCGTAACCCACTCTGAGAAAGCATTGGCGAAGGCCACTAAACTCCTCGAAACGGAGGCGACTCTGCGTGAGTCGGCTGAAGCTGATGCCAAGAGGACAGGGAAACTTGCAAGGAAATATAGAAAGAGGGCTCATGCAGCAGAAGATGAACTGACCAAGCTTTCCGTTCAGATTGCCGACACATATCGTGCTTTGACTGGTAACTATTCCTAACTTAATAACTATAACCCGGATTCTCATTCTGATAAATAGTTGGATTTCCTTACTCAAAGCTTTTTTCTATTTTCTGCAGGTCCGGATGATGTAACTCCGGATGAAGATGATATCGCAAAGCTGAAAACCATAAAGAGCACGATCCGGCAGCTCTGTGCCGGAACCAAATGGATTTTTCAGGATCTGAAGTGGCCGGGTGTTGGGCATGGTAGCTTGAAGACACTGCTTGACGCGTGCTCCACTATCCCCGAGTGGATTGAGCACTGGAAACGCTCGTCCTGCCGGGTTGGAGTAACCCGGGGGCTTGCACTGGCTAAGGCATATTTTCCAAAACTTGAGCCGGCAAAGCTCGTAGGCGGGTCTCCAGAGTTCAACCACGACGGCTCTAGGTTATCAGCAAAAAACTTCAAGGCTATCCAGAAGGAGGTTCGTCACTCGGCTAGCATAATTGCCGATAGTCTGGACGTCAGTTCGATTGTCCCACCATATGATGCTGATGATAAGGCAGTTAAGTCGGATCTTCCCAAGCCATATGACATGCTAGCACGATGGAAGGCGGAGGCTTCTCAGGCGAGGGAAGAGGCCGCGAAGAAGAAGGCTGAGGCCGATTCTGCGCCTGCTACCTCCATGCCGGTTGTTCCTCCTCCCGCACGGGCCGGCACTACTGCTGACCCGGGTGCTGCTGCCGCAAAGACTGCTGAAGAACAAGGCAAGGAACAAGACCCGGCTGCCAAGGGCAAGGGTAAGATGGACGACTCGGCCCAAGAGGCCGAGTGAACTCTTTATCGGCAACCGTCTCAAACACTTTATTCGGCCAATGGGCCTTATTAAAACAATTATTCTTTTGATAGTGCGCCTGTGCACTTCATGATACTACTATCATGGTTTGTAATGCATTTAAGACCTTAATATATTGCCCGGGTTTCCACCCGGACCCGGTCCTCCTCCCCGACCTGCACCTCGCATAGCCTTATTTACTTCCTCGCTCTTCCATCTCTGCAAATCCACACACTGCTCCAATGAGTGGTTAGCCGGCCTTCCGTTCCTGCTGTGTTTCGGGCACGCCATTCTGAAGATATCCCAGTTGTTACCCGGCCTTTGTGGCCCTTGATAGTTTCCTCCTTTATGATTTCATGCGTTGAAATTTCCTTCTGCTCTGGGCCTCGAAGACCCGGCTTCTGTGCTGGCGACAAACTCGGAATTCCCCTCGAACGGGCGCTTGTTCTGGTTGTTTCCATTGTTACCCCCGGCGTAGATCCATTGCCGGTTCTTCCATTATTACCCGTATTTGCTTTTGTTTTCTTGTCATCAACATCCTCTTCCGTGGTATCCGTTGCAGCGTGTTTGTTGCATGCATCCATTAGCTCTCCCATCGTAACCTCTGAAGCATTCCGACTAGATTTCATGCGAGTTAACTTCTGCACTAAAGGCGTGTACTTGCATGTCTTGGCCATAACTTGCAACGCGTCCTTTGGCTGAATATCTGTAGATAAATGCAGTATCTCCATAACCTGGCGCACCCAGCTGCGCGCCGACTCTCCCTTCTTTTGCACACACCGTTCTAGATCGTCGATAGTAAACAACTTGCTGCATGTTCCGTGAAAGTGCTTGATAAACGCAGTTTTCAATTCACTCCATGATTTAATAGATCCTTCCGGTAAATTGTTGAACCACAACTTTGCTGCTCCTTCCGACATCATTAAGTACATGAACTTGGCTTGAAGATTTTCAGATGCGTTGCGAATCGACATAGCCATCTCATAACTGCTCAACCATGTTTCTGGGTCCATAGTCGGCTCATAATTCACTACTTTACCCGGTTCCTTGAATTTATCCGGGTAAGGCTCAGCCCTGATGTTATCCGTCAGACACTTGGGCCCAGCAAGATTAGTCGGTACTGGCCTCGCCCGGGAAACATGCGATCCTGCGGGGGGTACGCCTGGACGTGGCGCTACTGCTGGTCCGTGCACCGCAGACCCCGCCGCGGCTCGCCTGGCTCTGGAACTATCCACAATAGCTTGTGTTGCTGATACTGCTGGTACTGCTTGAACGCGGGGGGGGGGGGCGGCATTTGCTGCTGCTCTGCCCTCCGCCGCGCCGAACTTGTTTGAATGTTGTCGGTGTTGCCATGTTGCTGGCTGATATAAGGCGTTCCATGCATTCCACTCCTATTATCCGGGTAATTAACCTGCTGAGCTACTGCGGTACGCAGTAAATCGATCGCCCGCCGGGTCTGCTCCGCATGGGGTGACTCTCTTACGGGGATCTGATTCAATGCTAGTGTTGCGGCATACACATTATCCATGGGGTTATTGAAGTGACCTGGTGGCGTACGAAATCGTGATGGTGGTGGTGGTGGTGCTGTGTTGCCGATAGTGCCCCCAGCCTGCACTGTGGGTAACCCGGCCTACACGTTTGCCGGCTGTCCTCCTCCGGTTGCCGGCTGATGCACAGTTTCCTGATTCACAGCCGGAATCGGCTGATCCTGGGGCGTGATGAATAGTGCGTTCGGGTTTATGACTCCACCCATCGCCGGTAATCTTGTCTGGTATCTTTGATGCACCCTGCTTGTCTCAGCTCGGAGCCGGTTCTCCAGCGCGTCCAGTTCGCGTTGGCGCGTGGCTACCCCTTGCTTTTCTTCTTCCACATCCCTTCTTTGTTACTCCAGCGCGCGGCGTGCTACCTCCAAGTCCCTGGCACGCGCCGCGGCGTTTTCCGGGGTTATCACAGTAGCTAACACTGTTGGGTCCAAGACCATATTGTTACTGAACAGGGCCGGGTGTTGTGGATTCGAAGGACCCGCCCCTGGCGTCCTGTTAGCCAGGAACCCAAACATATTTGCCTGCAGCTCGCTATCCGCCGCTCGGCTGGTGACTGAAGCCGACTCTCCGTCAACCCGGGTCAGAACCGGATTTCCGTCAGCCGGATTTTGGTGCTGGGCCAATGCTTGCGCCGCTCCGACCGCGGCCGTAGTCACGTTCCCCTGATTGAGGTTGGTTGCAGGGGCCGTGTAGACCGTGACCTGGCGCGCAATGCTTGGCGAAGACTCATATTCCTCCTCATCGCAGCTATCTTCCTCGTACCGGTCCTCCAGCAGGTCCAAGATAGACTCGGTATCATCCTCTCTCATGACCCGACCACGCGGGGTCCATGCCGGCTCCTCCGGCTGTTCCCTCTTCGTGGTGGGCTCTTCTATCGGATCCACCGTCCCGACCGATTCTTCTCTGTCCGACTGAACGTGGGAGGCCTCTCCTGACACAGAATCAAATCCAAAATCATCACGGATTGAACCGAACGCACGTACCATGCCGACGAAGACGTTGACCCGGCCGATTGTGATGATAGATCCGGATTCGAGCAGATCCGACTCTGGCCCCCAGCCAAAATCGTCCACCATCTTCTCTCCTTCGGGGTTGGTGTAGATCTCGCCGACGACGAGGTTCTTCATGTTCTCCCGAGCTTCTCCCGTGATGTAAACACCCTTGGACGTAGGCCCCACGGTGGGCGCCAACTGTCGTGGGATAATCACGGCAGACGTTACCAGGGGTAACTTGTCTTGGGGCAATTCGACTCTGGTGTTTGGGAGAGGGTTTAGCTCAAGGGAAACCATGGTGATATGCGATCTCGTAGCCGGCAATCGAGTCGCCGAGTCTCCGATCTGAATATATTATCTCAACTCTCGTGTTACAAAGGATACTCGAATATCTCGCGATTGTATGATTTCTGCTTAATCTAACCCTAGGGGCCGGCTTATATAATATCCGGACCCCCTGGCTTACCGCCCAAGGCATACTTGGAATCCTACCCGGACACTGCTTACAAACCCTAAGTCTCCCTATCGGAACCCACAAACCGGGTTACGAGGCCACACTCTGGGCCTTCTAGAAACTCCTTTTCCCTAAGCCGGATCTTGCGCAGCACCCTTCGGGCCGAATTACACCTTGGCGTTAGCCTACCGGGTTATCATCCCTCCATCACCGGCCCAGGCCAGTCTCCCTACGCGCCCCAAGTCGGCGCCCTGCCCGAGTGTAACACCCAGGGTGTTTTCCCTAATTTAGAAAATTGGTTGTTTTCCTTTTTGCTTTGCATCAAGCATCATATGCATTGCATTTATTTTTCACCCAAATGTCATTTAAATTCAAAACTCAAACAAACTTTCAAATTTCCAAAAACAAAAACTTCCACACTTGGGCACTTTAAATGCCAAGTGCAAAGAAACCAAAACCATGGTTTTTGGAATATTAAAACTCCCTCAATTTCCAATTTGGTTCAAATTCAAAGTTCAAACTAAGTTTGAAATTTTCAAAATCCAATTTTGGTGCACTTGTGCTTTTTCTTGTCTAAGCACAAATAAATTGAATCCACAATTTTTCTGGTTATCTTAAAACCTCCAAAATCCATCTATCTCTCAAACCATTCTTACAAAAAAAGGAAATAAAACAAATAAAACCAGCCGTGTGGGGAGGCAGGCTAAACAGCCCACCTACTAACCACCCTCCAGCCCACCAACAGCCAGGCTCTCCCCCCAGCCCACCGAATTGATCCAAGGAGGCCAGCTCGATTCGTTGTCTTCCTCCCCTGTACGGCAGAGCATCCATGGCATCCACGTCAAAAGTGGAGCGATGGGATGGCCGGAGTTTCTCCCCCGCCTGTATAAAACCTCGCCTCTGTTCCCCTCCTGTAGCCCTAGCTTCCTCTGTTCCTCTGCCGCCGCCATCTCTCTTCCTCTCATGCTTTTCTCATCACCCAAAGACCACCGAAGCACTCCACCCCTACCTCGTCGACGAGCCGCTGCTCCCGTTGTTCCCAAGCCCAACCGAGCACGGTAGTTGCACCTCCTCGTTGCCCTCTGTCGATTCCAACCAGGAGCCGGACCTAGGGCTGCAGAGGGTTGCCGCACCGTTGTGTCCAAGATCGCCCTCCGTCCGCGAGGAGCATCTCCAGGGCGCCGTCTTCCTCCTCGTCGTCCGGTCCATGTCGTCTTATCCAAGCCAAGCGGCTGCGCCAGCAAGCTCAAGGTGAGCAGTCGCACGTCCCAGACACCCTCGCTGTCCTCATCTTCGCCTGCATGCTTGGATGCCTCGTCGTCGGCCTTGTCCGCCTCGCCGCCGGTACGGCCAACACGTCTCCGAGCTGCTCCAGGTGCAGCTTGCTCCCTGTACCTGATCGGGCGTGAGATTCACATCCACACCCCCCCCCCACCTACATCATGTACACCTCCACACCCAACACTCAAGCCTGAGAAGATCTCGTGGAGATCGTTGCCGTCACCGTCGTTCTTCAGTCCGCTGTCGTCGTTCTGTTTGCAGTCTGAAACTTTCAGATTGAAAGTTCAGTTAACGCGCCTTTCCTACCTCTTGTAATGTCTGAACTGTATTCAATCACAACTCGCACAGCTAGCCCAGTGGCTTGGCCCTTGCTGCGCGCAGCGCTAGCGCGCGGGTTCGAGTTCCGGCCGGCGCAAAAGGCCACCTCTTTTTGCGCATTTATCCACGACCACTAGTGACCCCACTCGTCATACGCAGTGAAGCCCAGTCACTTTCTAAACACAGCCCAGTCAGCGCCACCCAGGCACTGGCCCCATCTGTCAGCCAGCGTGGGGACTATTCCCCACGGTGGAAAATTCCTGCAGCTGTTTTCTTTTTCTTTTCTTTTTCAGAAAATGACTTTTAACCCTAAAAACTTGCAAATTCAATATCTTTGTCAATTAAAATCCATTTTGGGCAAATAAAATATGTATTCCATTCAAAATTTCATGTGCTTTCCAAATATGCAATTTTTTCACTGTTTTTCCTAATTAAAATTGGAGTAATAATTCAATATTTTAATTACACCTTTTAAATTGCAAAATTCACAACTTGGGCAATTCAAATCCAATTCCAACATGTAAAATTTGTTTTCCATCCCATTTTTCATGAACTTTGCAAATATCAACTTTGTTTTCTGTTTTGAACAATTTAAATTGCTGAAAACAACTATTTCTTAATTAATGCATTTAAAATTGTCAATTTAATAACTTGCTCATCTAAAATCCAAATTCAACAAATGAAATATGTATTCCATCTAAAATTTTGTGTTCTTTCCAAATATAAATTTTGTTATCTGTTTTGAACATTTAAAATTGGTGAAAACAACAAATGTTTGTTTAAATCATCTAAAATGCCAAAGTTCATAACTTAATAAATAAAATTCCAAACTTGGTAAACAACATATCAAACTGAAGCTATTGTTGTTTTCTTATTGTTTTCATCATCCATGCATCATTCTAATCAACTTTCACATGATGGTTATTTGTAGATCATTTAATTCAACATTAATTCATGGGCTTTTCCATATGCAATCCAAATTGCATATGGGCCCATTTAAATATGTTTACCATGTCAACTGGTTTACTTTGATGCATCAATTAATTGTCATGCATATAAAATAGGATCATGCTGGAGCTTTTGCCGTAGTAGTAATTGTTGCATCCGGTGTTTGTTCTAGTTCGTTGCTTCTTCGCGGATAGGACGTTGAGATGATGTGAGCAACGACAAGTTCTGCGGATGTACCTCTACTTGCTGGATCCCAGGCAAGTATACTCACTTGCTACCTATGGCTGCCTTTCATCACTTGTTACCGATCCTTTCCGTTATCTTTATGCTAGCCTTATGATTCGATGCTTGTGTCTCGATCCTATCATATGTTTACCTTGCAGCCATGATATAGCCTTCCTTCCATTTCCTATCAACTGTTGTTTGTTTACCTTGTTGGCCCTCGTGTCGTAGTTGCATGCTTAGGTTTGTTTGCGCTTGTTGTCCTTTGTTCTATCACCTGTTAGTTGATAGTTGGGCTTATCTTAATAAACAACATGTTAATGTTTTGGGTAATATTAATTTGATGATAAGGCACCGGCAGGAGGCCCGGCGTGGTTTTGAGGCCTGCTAGTGTCGAACTTAATTAGGAAAAGGGTCTTGTCCTCCGATCCATGATGAGCGCACTAACCGCATGTGGGAAGCGAGTATGGGCGCCCCCCGCAATTCAGATTCGATTCGCATCTCGTCCAAATCGCCACACTTAGTTCGGGCTTTCCATTTGATGCATGCATATGCAGGTGCGAACCCTTGGCGCCAGGGTGGAACTTTTGTAGTCGGCATTTAGGGCGGCGTGGTCTTTCAGTGCTATGAGGGTCCCCCTTTTCTTCGTGGGGGCTCGATTAGCCGCGCACGCACAACACGTGGTTCTTTGGGCTTGATGCGAAGAAGAGTTGGGTTGTGTTGAGTGCCTCGCTTGGTGGAAGGGCATTTCCATCTGGCGGGTCATTCTTAAGTGTACGGCCAAATTGGTGCATCCATGCAGGGTTAAATCTTCTCGAGAAGCCGTGTTGTCCGCGGTTATGGATGACTTGGTGAAAGTGCTGGCTAACAAGTACCCAGACAACTTACACTTAACGATGATAACTTGACTAGTAATATAGATTACCTCCACCATGAAAATGAATGTCACCTTAATCAATAGTGTGAGTTTCCTTGGGTTGCTTCCTTAGTAGGGGGTAACACTGGATGGGTATTGTTTGGTGAGTAGTTATAGTTGGTTTTGTCGCGCTATCTTATCCCTTTCTTTTAGCCGGATGTTGTAGCGCGTCTCTGTAGTTAGTTAGTGCAGCCCGCTGCCACTTCTTTGCAATAATCCCTTCCTTCCGTTCTACCCAAAGTATTTGTATCTTGTGATGATTGGTTACGCTGGTATCTTGTGAGTATGGTTTATCCACTTGCCAGTACTTAATAGTACAGACCCACGAATCCATTTCGTGGCTGCATATTCCACATTGCAGTCAACAGGTTTGAAGTCTGACGACGTTAGCTTGGGAATCCCTCCGGCTTGGCCTAGGCAGGGATTGGACGCCATCGGTTATCTTCAGGACTCTTAGTCCAATTTGTATCTTGTCCGTAGTCGGACACTATGTTGTTTCTTCCGCTGTTATTTGGATCTTTGTATTGTATTAGTTGTATCCTTGACTCGTTTGAGTCGTCTTGTATATACCTCCTCTGTTGTTGTTGTGGATTATTCGTGAACTGTTGTAATGTTATCACAAGTGGCAACCTGGAATCGGTTATTATGTGGATTTTGGCGGAAATGCTGAAATCTGCATAGTGCCCAATCTCGGGGCGTCACACCGAGCCGCCCAACCTCCACCCCGGCCCAGGCCAGTCTCCCTGAGTCCCCAGGCTAGCCACCCAACAGACCCGACCGGCCTCCAGCCCGGCCAGACCGGCCTCCAGGACGGTTTTCCTGCCAGCTCGCAAAAGGGGGTAGAAAGGCCCCTTTTCACCCCCACCTACCCCCTAGGCTATATAAGGGTACCCCTTGGACCAGATCTAGTTTAGAGAAGAATTGAGAACTTTGAGCTTTGCTCTTGTTCCCCTCTTGTGAGGCTACTCATATGGTTGTACCTAGGACCATATCAAGGCTACTCCTATGATTTGTATCTAGGATTGTATCAAGGCTACACTGGGTTTACCTATCCTTGCCCCTTGGGCATCAGTTAGGGACTTTCCAATCTATCTCAACTAATCCTTGAGGTTCTATTGGCGTGGTGGACCGGCCACGTGGTGTTGAAGCGGTTTCCGATGAGGTGAGTTCGGTTGGATCGATCGTCCCATAGGCGGCCGTTGCAGATTAGTTGACGGGAGATTCAGGATCTTTCAGTTCCCGCTACTTATCCTCTTTGTTTGCCCTCGATTTCCCCTTTATTCCCCTGTCGTGTTCATCATGTTCATCATTCGTTCTTCGTGTTCTTGGTCGATTCGTCAAGGTCGGGCCACCCTAGAGGTTTATCCTCCATATCAGTATGAGTTTTGCCACAAAGGCGTACTCAACGCCACAAAGGCCCCACCCTATTCTCCAATGAACCTCGCCACAAAGGCCTAGTTCACCTTCCATTATTGATCTTCTTTGAGGCGGGAATCGAGTCCTTTACAATGAGCTTGGGGTACACACCCATAACCAAATTAGAGGCTCCCAAGAATCACCAAAAGTAGCAAAAAAGGCCTAGATTTTGATACGTCCATTTTGCATCACTATTTTATATTGTTATTTTCTATTATTCATCGATATATTTCATGGATCATGCATTACTTATGTTATTTTATCTTATTTTGCATGTTTCATAATTTTTGGAGAATAAACACCGGGACCAGAAATCTGATGGAATAAGCACCTCGAGATACTCTATTTCAGAAGATCAAAAGAAGAGGGGGGATACCGGAGGGGTCTTAGAAGTCTCAAGGAGGAAGCTAGCCAGAAGGGCAGCCAGAGGGGGGCCACAGGGGTGCCACACCATGGGGTGGCATGCCCCCTGGCCGCGCCGCCAGGTGGTGTGGCCACCCTGGTCCACCTATACTCACCCCTTTCGCGTACATGACCCCCAGGGAACCCTAAGCTCTAGGACATCATCGAAGAAATATTCCGCCGCGGTGGAAAACAACATAGAGAAAAAAGCTCTCCAGAAGAGAGAAATCTGCCGGGGAAATTCCTCCCCGGAGAGGGGGTATCATCGCAATCGGCGCCATTATTGCTCCGGGCATAATCAAGATCATCATTGTCATCATCATCACGACCAGCACCATCACCCTCACTGTCCACCCTCATCGTCATCATAATCAAGATTGTTATTATCCATAATATCACCTCTCATTATGATCCATATGATGTCTTGTGAGTAGTTTGTTTAATTCTTGAGGACATGGGAGAAGTCATGATGTTAGTAGTGGAATTATGTTGAATAAATATCTAGTGGTTTGATATTTAAGTTGTGGTGTTATTCTTCTAGTGGTGTCATGTTGATGACCCACAAGTATAGGGGATCGCAATAGTCTTCGAGGGAAGTAAAACCCAAATATATTGATTCAACACAAGGAGGGCCAAAGAATATTTATTAGCCTTAACAATTGAGTTGTCAATTCAGCTGCACCTAAAAGTAGACTTGCTCGCAACAATTTATCAGTGGTAACAGTTTTATAGCAGCAGTAGAAACAAAATAACAACGGTAGTAAAATAGTAATAGCAATAGCAATCACGGAAAACAGCAGGATGGGAGGCACCGTAGGCATAGAGGGAATGGATGGATGGGCGTTGCGTGGATAACATAGGTCATGTAATAATATAAACATGGGCATTGCAGATAATCTAAACTACTTATAAAAGAGCAAACTTCGTACATACAATCGATATTAGCCATCAAACCCCATAGATTAAACGGACGAGATTGCTCCAATGTTGAGTTACTCAATACGCATTAAATTACGAAAAACTGCCACCGCTTAGTCACCTGAAGCGTTACAGCTGATTGTCTCGCCTCTGTGCCCCCGTTCGCTGCGATCCTCCGGTGCCCATTCGCTTGTTCTTCCGCGACTGAACCAGCAAACTGTAGAAAACGAATTCGTTGTTCCCTATCCAGCCGCCGACCATCGATCTCCGGAGAGCACCGCCGCCTCTTCGAAATCGTCTCTGCCACCTCCGTGCACCGCTCGCCGGCGGCCGCCTTAGCCTCTGCATACCCCGGGCCATGTCACCAGGTGGCGGAGGGATGGAAGGCATGGATTCTCTCCTTCGCTGATGTGCGTAGCCGCTGCTGCACCTGCTCCTGCACCGCCGCCTCCGCGTGCTGGTGCCCATACTCCAGGCCGGCCACGAGACGAGCTCGCATGGCGTGGGAACTGCCGAGAGCGCGGCCCACGTGCAACCGGTGCCGGGCGCCGAGGACGGACGTGTCCCTTGCTCCGCCGCGACTGTGATAGTCACGATGCGCACTAGGAACTACATGGGGCTGAACTTCACCGGCGGCGAATTCCCCTAGCGCTCAGCCATGTGAACTTCACGGCAATCCTTATCGTGAACTGCAGAATTTTGTCAATTGCACTGCTCAACTTCAGAATTGTTGTGCTACATCTGAACCTCTACTTCTGAATTGTTTGCTCGACCAGTGAACTACTGAGCACATCGACTATGGCCTCGTTAGCTTCTCCACTCTGTAAATCAATGCATGTTATGAAACTAGGATTCATCTCCATGGACACGAGAAGTAGACACTTCCTCTTCCCAACTGTCAATCTTGTATCATCACTTCAGTGACTTCAGTACCATTGCAATCTTTAATCACCTTGGCCCGTGTATAAATAGAGTGCCTCACCTTCCTCCTTGGCAGTAACAAACAGTAACAAATACGCAAGGCTCCTCTCTCTCTACAACACCATCGCTAATTAACATGTCACCTTCCTGATTGTTCACGTGCAAATTTAGGAGGTTACAGATAGCTCATCTTATTTCTTAGCCTTTGCTCTTCTCACAATTGTTAGGACAATCAAGTTTTTTTGTTGGCGAGATGCCATCTTGTGAAATGTACAAATAGAGGATTTCCTTTTTTCACTACTCAGTTTAGATAGAGGCATACTTTTAGTACACCTCTGTTTTGTCTTTTGTTAGCCCCTGCTTATTTTTATCTTAATAACCAACAATTATGTTTCTTTAATTCATTGTTTTGTTATAAAACTGGTACATGGAGAATATGGCAATTGACGGGTTTGTTTGTATGTTAATGGATTTATCGGATTCTCACATTGCGAAAACTGGCGATAGACACTTGCTAGAAAAATCTGAGAGGGGCTAATCTACTCTCTACCCTATCAAATACGTTGGTAGTTTGGTGTACTTATGTTTGACTTTATTAAGATAGTAATAAGAATATTGTTCCAGGGCACATAGATAACATAGTGTTGTAGCCGAGAACCAGAAAGTTAGTCTATGACAATCAAACTATAGTGATATATGTTGGCTAACTTGCATAGTGTGTAGGATAAAGTCCAGTTTCTCTGAAGACAAGTGATTTGGAAGTAAACTGAAACTTCAGAAAGTTAGCAAAGCAAGAAAAATTCAGAAAGTTAGCAAAGCAAGAAAACCATGGTGGAAGCATTGATCTACTTCTTCGAATAATTTTTTTTCTAACAAGCAATCTTATTAGTCGAAAAATAATAATTGTATTCTTGTGACCTCGAACATATGTATATATGAAATGATTTCCTTTTTTTTCTTGGCGGGGAGGGAGGGGAAGGGGCATTACTAGCGGGACCGACAGTGAAGCAAGGGAGGGACGCGGTTCACGCTGCAGTAGCTGGCAGATTCGGGGAGGGCAAGATCCTTACTGAGGTAGAGCCTAGGCAGGGGAAGAAAGGGGAGAGTGGAGAGATGGAGAGTGAACGTTCTTTGGTTTTTTTTTACATATACGATCTTTTGTACGGGTGAGGCCTGAGGCCACAAGATTTTTTAAATCCCTATTATTGATGATTTTGAAGGTTTCTATAAAATAACATCGATATATTTTATAATAGAATTTATGGAATTAAATATACTTTATGCGAGATATTTTGTCTCACGGGAGAATTTTTGGTGACATGTGCATGCATGGTGTGTTGCACGTACTCTTAAATCATTGTACCATAAAACAATGGTGCAATGGTTGTAGCTATAAACAACGAACATTGTACTTGAGATGGACCCAGTTACGGGGCTGAAGGAACAATGATCTTGAGGGACACCGTTGAGATGTTAGAGAAGATACAAGTCATCACCCAAGGCATGAAATGGAAGGCATGTTAATTATACACATGTAGTATGTGCTATTTTATTTCAAAGTTAAATCTATCGCACCTTTATTAAGATTTTTTTATACTGTCTGTTCACCTTGATAAATGAGGTTATCCTTTTCAATGATTTATCCTAATATTATCCGTGTGTTACATGTCATCTCAGGCTGTTAGAATCAACACCACTAACTAGAAATCTCACCCCGAGATCAACGACAAGTCAAACGGAGAGATCCACCGCTGAGTTAAGTAATAAAACTGTTGCAATTTTGGAAGGAACGGTGCTTGGTCACTATTGGAATTCTGGAATTTCAGAAATTTGGTGAAACTGTGCTTTGGCAAATAATGTACAACTTTTCATGGATGATTTTATTTACAAATGTTTGCGGAGACTTGCAGCCAAAAAAGGTAATCCAAGTGGATCCTTATACAGTCTTTTCCATAAATTTTCCCCTTTAATTGTGAAGACGTGCGTTGCACGTGCAAATCAACTAGTAATAAATAAGCATCCAACTTCTAGGCAAACCATAGGCATGTGTTCCAATATAGTCATACGTGCTCGCAATGAGAAACTTGCACAACATCTTTTGTCCTACCAGCCCGTGGCAGCGGGGCCTCTAGGGAAACTACTAGTAATTAAGGTGCTCCTTTTAATAGAGCACCGGAGCAAAGCATTAACACTCTGTGAACACATGTGATTCTCACATCACAACCATCCCCTCCAGTTGTCCCAATTTCTGTCACTTTGGGGCCTCGGGTTCCGGACAATGACATGTGTAAACAACTTGCAGATATGATCAAGAAACATAATTATACTCATGAAACAATAACATGTTCAGATCTGAGATCATGGCACTCGGGTCCTAGCGGAAAGCATTAAGCATAAGTTGCAACAACGGTAGAAAACACTAACAATGGATACTAGGCACTATGCCCTAACAATCTGGCATTATTACATGATCAATCTCATCCAATCTCTTCCACCCCTCTCAGCCTACAGCGGTGTTTACTCACACATGGACGGGGGAATCATGGATGGTTGATGGAGAAGAAGTGGCGGTGTCGATGGCGATGATCTCCTTCGAATCCCCATCCCGGCAGGGTGCCCGAATAGAAACTTCTGATCCCCGAATTGAGTTTCGAGGTGGCGGCGGCGCTCTATTATGTTTTTGTGGAGTATGACGAACCCCCCTCGGTTTTTAGGTTACGGGGCATAAGTAGTCGAAAGGGGAGCCCGAGGGGGTGCCTGGGTGGCCCACACCACCAGGCGGCACGGCTAAGGGGGCGCGCCAGGGGGTGGTGTGGCCCCCACCTGGCCCCTCTCTGGTCCTCCTTCTGGCTCTCGGGGTCTTCTGGTGTTTTAGGCTCAAAGGGATCTTTTCTGGGCAATTTCCCGAAAGTTGATTTTTCTGCACAAAAACGAGACACCAAGGTAATTCTTCTGAAAACAACATGAGCCTGTGTTAGTGGTATCCAAAACTCACAAGTTTAGGAAAACAATAAGAAAAATGTTCAGAAAAGGAGATACGTTTTGGATGTATCAACGCCCCCCAAGCTTAGCTTATTGCTTGTCCTTAAGCAATTCAGTGACAACTGAGTGCGATAAAAGACTTTTACGAACACATTTGTTTCATATGATGTAAATATACTCACTATATGATCAAGTGCTGAGGCAATTCATAATAAAAATATATGGAAGATAAAAGTCACCTAGCAGTTATGCAAACCATGAAGAGATGCCAACAAACTAATAATAAACAACATGAAGTATATCAATCTGCAGGGTTGCAATTCTCATAATAGGGTATGATAAATTGTACTCGCTTGCCCTTAATAATGGAGGAAAACATAAATGCTAGGGCAACTCTGAAGTTCAAAGGAAGATTAGAAATAAAGATATCAAAGATACAAGCATCAAAGTTATACCACAATCACCCGTGTTTTGGGACAAACACATTAAACTAAGAATGACAGTCATGCTCTCAAGAAGGTGCATAAAGCGAGAAGGTGAAGACTCAACATAAAAATAAAAAGAAAGGCCCTTCGCGGAGGGAAGCATGGATTAACTCATGTCCTAGAGCTTTTTATTTTATTAAATAGAGGTATTGAAAACATTTTTAAGAGAGGTGTATGCTTATGTCAACTAATGGTAAATAGACAATAAAGTACGTCACAAGTCAACTAGACTTCACAAGAGCGGCTCCCATAGAAGGATGCATCTGGGTAGAAGGTCATCCTTGTTTCTCTTTTGTTTACACAATTATGCTTTGACTGATAAATCAGGGGGAAAATAGTGAAGAGAATTTGTTGTATTACTTTGGGGCTGAGCATCCCGTTGCCGGCTCTTTTGGATAAGCGGATGAAGCCACTTGTCCAGGGTGTGAAATCCAATCAACAAGTGAGATAAAGATTCTCTATTTACGTCCTCATGAGCTAAAATAGGGGCACAAAACAAGAATATTTTTTCAAAGGTTTTAAAGGTAGCACATGAGAAATTTACTTGGAGTGGCGGTTAAATACCACATATATAGGTAGGTATGGTGGACACATTCGACAAACTTTGGTTTTTGGGAGTTGGATGCACGAGTAGAGCTCTACTCAGTACAGGTGAAGGCTAGCAATAGACGGGGAGCAACAACTGTCATAATCATGCTTGTGACAAAACAAAATTAACATGGGCATAAAAATGATACAAATACTCTGAGGCAAATAAATCATCGAGGCTTAATTGACCTTTTGTTTTCAGTCATAGAATGCGTGAGCATGTGCCAAGTCGATTCAAGCGAAACAATCACAGGGAGATACCACAATGTCATACCCTTCTATGAATAAAACAATGCAAGCAAACATTCTTACAACATGTTATCTTATATTAATAAGTTGGAACTAAACATGTGAGATCACGAACTACTAAGCATCAATTAAATAACATACACCTTACATGAACAAACTAAGCATGTTCACATGAATGAGTATATGTCCAAAAATAAAACAAATAGAATTCATACCAGCCTCTCACCAGAACTTGGATTGTCGTAAATCGTCATTACCACTTGTGTGGATCGAACAATATAGAATGATAATAAAGCTCCAATAGAGACACGGAAGTCCGGTGAAATCTGCAACAAACTTTACAAAACCAAAGAAGAACAACAAATATTTTTGTGTTTTCGACTTAAAACAAGAACAGAAAAAAGCAAGCAAACAAAACAAAATATTTTTGGATTTTTGAATATTAAACCGAAACGAGAAAACAAAGCAAACCAACAAAAGAAACTAAAGAAGCAAACAAAGATAAACAACAGAAATATTTTTGGTCTTTTTGTGTTTTGGAAAAATAGAACAAAACAATAAAACAAAGAGAAACGAAAGAAGCGAAAGAAAATGAAAACAAACGAAAGAAACAAAAACATGGATATACAAAGAACCGACGGAAACATGATATAAAGATGAGTGTGATGTCGGTGTACCTCTCCCCAAGCTTAGGCTTTTGGCCTAATTGGAGATCATACCCAAGGAGACCATGAGCAGGCGCCCCCGTAGTATGATGAGGAGGAACCCTCCTCCTGATATGTGCTCGAGGACGCGCCGGTGTACTACGTGTTGTAGTCCTCGGGAGGCGCCTCTTGCCTCCCCTGCTTCCTGTAGAACTCCGTCATGCTCCGATGCTCCTCTATCTCCTCCTTGGAGCGCGACCATGGTGACCTATCAACTTTGAACAAAATAGGCTGCGGGAAAATAATTTCCCGCTCATCTCCGTCCATAAATAAAACTCTATATACTAAATGATCGGCAGTAGAGTTAGCAGTGATAAAATGATGAGCCTTCATGGCAACAAGGTTGAGTGTATAGGGAGCAATTAATTCATCATCAGGAGCAATAGAAAAATCTAGAGCATTTGCTATGCGTGTAGAAATAATGCACCCATAAATGGGCCCCTTAGCAGCAAGGCGACGAGCAATGAGTGAACCAAGGTTATACTTCTTGCTACGGTTAAGCGCAGCATCAATGAAAGCAAGGTGATAACTATAAATGTTGCTAGTGTTCTCCCTACCAAGGATACTAGTAGAAAGATAGTAAGTAAAAAATCTAAGGGCATGAAGTTGGATGTTCCTTATCTTCCCACGCTGGGGTGGGCGGCCATCATCATTGGTGATTTCTCGATAGAGCGCCATGAGATCTGTGGGTTTATCCTGAATCCTGCATGTTGTCCTGGAAGCGTTGATACCTATAATGTTACAAAAAGTCTCCAAGGGAAAAGAAAAAGAACTACTATATAACTTGAAAGTAACAGTGGGACCAAATTGTTTGTTTTGAAATTGAAAACTCTCAACATAAGTTTTTGTGAGAGTAGAATACTAAGGAATTTCATCCTCCATGTAGCTGGTTAAACCAACTCTTTCAATAAGCATAAAAAATTCATCAAATAGACTTGCACTTCTTAAAAATGTAACAGAAGGAAAGCTAGAAGGGTTGGCAATTCCATCACCTCCCTTGTCGTTGATGTTTGGTGCAATAAGGTCTTCATTATACGATGGCCTCACTAAGGTGGATGAACGTGAGGGCCTTGTTCTCCTAGGAGCATCACTCCTAAATATCTCTCCAAAGTTATGGCTGTTCATCTCTGAAATTTTTCAACGATCATCACAAAAATTGATTTCAAGCAACTATAAGGTGGAAACTACCATAGAGACTTATAGGAGAGTTAAACATGCATCAAAAATACATTATTTCTACTCAAATCAAGCATGCAAACTCACATAAGATGCCACCTACAGTACCAAAATACTCAAGAAATACTCCAACAAACAAAATTCTACTTGGATAATCGGAGGAGTCACATACCTGAGAGCAAATGTACCAAATTTCAGCACAAATGAAGGGCTGAGAAAAGAGATCGAAGAATATCGAGGAAGAACAACAAGAACTCGGGTTCCAGGAAAAGTTTTGAGTTTGGGAGGTGAGAGAAGGAACTTTGGCATGGGAGAGAGTTAGTGGGGGGGCCAGGGGCCCCACAATATGTGTTGGCACCACCAGAGGTAGGCCGCACCACCCCATGGTGTTCCTGACTGGTGGGTCCCCTTCGGGTCTCCCAGGTGGCTCTCTGCCTCATTTTTGACGTAAAAATTTATTATAAATTTTCTGGAATTTTTCGAGAAACTTTATTTTTGAGGTATTTCTAGAATTTAATAATTAATAAAATCCCAGAAAAAATAAATGTGAAAAGGTGGAAAACAAAACCAAAACTAGAACTACAGAGGTTCTATGACACTCCAATGGAAAAATAACCAAAGAAAACAAAGGTGGAGGTGGTGAAAACAAAAGTATGGGTGGTGAAAACATGCATAACCACAGTAATCAGGGTGAAAACATGATGAAAACATGAATATGGATGATGGAAAACATAATTGTACTAAAGTAGCAAGGTGATAACAGAAGTAAACATGGTGAAAACATAATGGGGAAGGTGAAAACATTGCCCTCTTCATTAAAAATGATTTTGTTAACAAGGGTGATCAAGTCTTATTACCAGAACAATTTTCATATGAAGCAACGCTTTGCTAATCACTAAATAATTATGTTACCTCAACCTTGATAGACTCCCAATCATAATAATTTCATATTCTTTTGGTGGCTTTGGAATGGGACAATAAAATTCTCCAATCTTGATGGTCTCAATATTTTCAATTGAATTTAAACCATATCTTCTATCAATCTTCTTGGGAAAATAAACAGTATGCTCTTTATCATTAACATTAAAAGTTACTTTTCCTTGATTGCAATCAATAATAGCCCCTGCAGTGTTAAAAAAGGTCTCCCAAGAATAATAGACATATTATCATCTTCAGGCATTTCCAACACAACAAAGTGAGTTAATATCAGACAATTAGTAGCAACTTGAACAGGAACATTCTCACATATGCCAACATGAATAGCATTAGACTTATCAGCCATTTGCAAAGATATATCAGTGTGTATCAATTTTTCAAGAGAGAGTCTCTTATAAAGAGAGAAAGTCATAACACTAACTCCAGCTCCCAAGTCACATAAAGCAGTTCTAACATAATTATTTTTAATAGAACAAGGGATAGTAGGAATACCAGGATCTCCAAGCTTCTTTGGAACCTTGCGATTGAAAGAGTAATTGGCAAGCATAGTGAAAATTTACTCATTAGGAATTTTCCTTTTGTTAGAGACAATATCTTTCATATATTTAGAACAAGGAGGCAGTGTAATAGCATCAGTCAAAGGGATTTGCAAAAACAGAGGTTTCATCAACTCACAAAACTTTTTATAATGTTCTTCTTCCTTTGATTTTTGTTTCTTATTAGGAAAAGACATTGCTTTTTGTACCCCAAGGCTCTCTTTCATTAACATGTTTATTAGCAATGAAATCCTCCTTAGTATAGTTTGCATTTTTTGTTTGCTTTTCGGGTTCAGCTACAATTTCTTCTTTATCAGAAGCATCACTTTTATCATTACCACTTTCAGTTTCAGCATTAGAAATAGATATACTATTAGGATCTTTAGCAGATTCAGGAGATTCTACAACATTTTTCTGTCTCTTCTTCTTTTTCTTAGAAGGAGAACTATTACTTTTAGGTTGTTGAGAATTTTGTTCAATTCTTTTAGGATTTCCTTCGGTATACAAGGGTCCTGAGTAGAAACACCACTTCTAGTAATTATTTCACAAACATGTTTATCTCTAGAAGCATTAGCTAGCATATCTTTTTGCTCTTTAGTAAGTTGATCAATTTTAGTTTGAACCATTTGAAAATGTTTAACAAGCATTTTAACATCATTAGAGGTTCTTTCAATAATACCATGCAAATTATCAATAGCTCTAGAGTTTTCCACAAGATGATTTTACACTCTCATATTAAAGTTGTCTTGAACAACATAATTATCAAATCCATCTAAACATTGATCAGGTGGTTTCAAATAGGGAATATCTCTATTATCAAAGTATTTGAGAGAGTGTACCTCAACAGTTGATGGATGTGGAATAGGCTTACATAATTCTTCTATAGGATGTAAATTCTTCACATCTTCAAATTTAACACCCCTCTCTTTAAGAGATTTCTTGGCTTTCTTCATCACTTCATCATTTAATTCAATCACCCCTCTCTTCTTCGGTGTTGGTATTGGTGTTGGCTCTGGTGTGGGTGTAGGCTTAGGTATATTCCAATCATCATTATTTTTGGCTATTTTAGCCATTAATTTCTCAGCTTCTTCTGGAGTTCTTTTCCGGAAAATACAACCAACACAACTATCCAGGTATGTCCTAGATTCAACAGTTAATCCATTATAAAATATATCTCGGATCTCATTTTCAGGCAATGGATATCCAGAGCTAGCTCTTATCAAAGAACAAAACCTTGGCCAAGATTCAGGCAATTTTTCTCCTTCAATTTGCTCAAAGTTAAAGATATCCTGCACAACAGCATGTTGGGCACTAGCAGGAAAATATTTTTGAAAGAAAGCATTAACCAAATCCATAGGATTAGTAATAGATCCAGGTGACAGATTGTTAAACCAAGTTTTAGCTTCATCTTTCAATGAAAAAGGGAAGATCTTGGTAACAAAATAAGTACGCAATTTAGTATCATCACAAAATAAACTACTCAAAGATGAAAGCTCATTCATGTGTTCCGTAGAACTTTTACTTTCAGTTCCACAAAAAGGTTCCTTCTCAACAGTAGATATATAAGATAAATCTAGAGAGAAATCATAATCCTTGTCTCTAATGTGTATGTGAGATGTGGCAAACTTAGCATCAACAGAAGATTTATATTTAACATCATGTCTTGCAAGAAGACTCTTAAGAGCACTTGCACCAGTAGTAGCACGAGATTATTCAATAAAATCTTCATTAAGTTCAATATAGGTTTCATCAAGATCATCAATAAATTCAGGTGAATTAACATGTGTACCAATATTTTCAACAACAATTTTAGCATTTTCAATTTGTTTGGATTTAGCAATAGTAGCATCTAAGAAAGGACCTAGAGAACCAGTATCATCAAGCACAGTAGAACCATCATCAAAAGTATCAAAAACATTTTTAGACTCAGCAGAAGTAACAGTACGTGTAGCATGTGGTGGAGTACGAAGCTTACTCATAACATACGGTGAATCAAGAGCAATAGAGGTGTTTAGAGTTGTACCTCTCCTTGTAGTGGATGGTAATATAGAGACTTTTCCATCACGAGTCTTGCCCGTGATGAATGGCTTGCAGCAAACAATATCACGATCAAGAGAGAAAATAAATAAAGCTATGCTCCCCGGCAACGGTGCCATAAAATAGTCTTGATGACCCATAAGTATAGGGGATCGCAACAGTCTCCGAGGGAGGTAAAACCCAAATTTATTGATTCGACACAACGGGAGCCAAAGAATATTCATTAGCCTTAACAACTGAGTTGTCAATTTAGCTGCACCTGAAAGTAGACTTGCTCGCAACAATTTATCAGTGGTAACAGTTTTATAGCACCAGTAGAAATAAAATAACAACAGTGGTAAAAAAAGTAACAGCACTAGCAATCGCGGAAAACAACAGGATGGGAAGTACCGTAGGCATAGAGGGAATGGATGGACGGGCGTTTCATGGATAACATAGGTCATGTAATAATATAAACATAGGCATTATAGATAATAATAAATAAGAATCCAACTTCTAGGCAAACCATAGGCATGTGTTCCAATATAGTCATATGTGCTCTCAATGAAAAACCTGCACAACATCTTTTGTCCTACGATGGCTTTAATTCCCTCGTTGGTAAACCCCAAGAGAAAGGTTGTGAAGAGTGTAGCAGCAAGTTTTCTCTCAGAAAAGAAACCAAGGTTGAATCGACCAGTAGGACGACAAGCAATCTCTGAAGGTTGATGCAGCTGAGGTGGCAGGGCGCACTACCGGTTCAGCAGCAACACGGAACCTACACAACACAATCAAATCACTCTGTACCAACGAAGGAGTGAGGTTATCAATCTCACCGGTTTTGCTGAACACAAAGAGGTTAAACGTATGGTGTGGAAAACAGTAGGAACGGTATGAAAGCAGTAGGTGTTTTATCACTATGAGGAAAAAGGACCGGGGTCCACAGTTCACTAGTGGTGTCTCTCCGTGAAAGATAAATAACATGTGTGGTGAACAAATTATAGCTGGGCAATTGACAGAAATGAAGGCTGCACCATACTGCATATGCAAGACATAAAGATTACTATGTGATTCATGCGGGCATTACAACAAAATACATAGACCGTTATCCAAGTGCATCTATGACTAAAAATCCACACTCCGAATATCATCCGAACAAACATTGAGTATTAAGTTGCAAGCAACAGATAATTGCAGTAATCAAAGTGTGTAATGTAAACAATAACATCATCCTTAGACAAAGCATTGTTGTTTTCTCCCTAATGGCAACATCACATCCTCCATCCGTCACGTTTCTGTCACTCGAGCACACATGAAAAGGAGGCATGAACCCACCACCGAGCATAAATACTCCCTCTTGGAGTTACTAGCATCTAATTTGCCAGAGCATCTACTAATAACGGAGAGCATGCAAGATCATAAATAACATAAGCATGAAGATAACATGATAGATTGATTATCAGAAGACATAGCATTCAACATTCATGAGATCCCAGCAAACACAACATGTAGCATTACATAAAGATGATCTTGATCATGATAGGCAGATAACAAGATCTAAACATGAGGTACAAAGTGGAGAGAACAAACTTGTAGCTATTGCTATGGACCCGTAGTCCAGGGATGAACTACTCACGCATCACTTCGAAGGAGGGCATGGTGGTGTAGACCCCTCCGGTGATGATTTCCCCCTCCGGCAGGGTGCCGGGGAGAGCTCCAGAACCCTCCCGATCTCGAGATGACGATGACGGCGGCCTCGGGTGTTTCTCGGGAAAAAGTGGGATATGTCTAGGGTTTGTGTCTCGGGGGGATTAAATAGGCGAAAGGGCAGAGGCGATGGAGGCCTAGGGGGCCCACACCCCCCCCCCCCCCCGCGGCCAAGGGGGCGCCCTGAGGCCCTCCTTCAGGTCTCTTTGGGACTCCGTGGAACCTTCGGGAATTCTAAGACTCCCGGGCTTCGAATTTTCCAATTCCGAGAATATTTCCAGAACAACTTTTCTGAAACTAAAAACATCAGAAAATAGGGAACTGGCTCTGTGGCATCTTGTCAATAGGTTAGTCCGGAAAATCGATAAAAATGACATAAAGTGTATAGAAAACATGTGGGAAACCATAAGAAAACAACATGGACCATCATAAATGAAGGATACGTTTATGACGTATCAACATCCCAAAGCTTAGTTCCTACTCGTCCTCGAGTAGGTAGACGATAAAAACACATAATTTCTGAGGTGACATGCTACCAACATAGCTTCATCATCATAGTAATGTAAAAGCATAAGTAAGCTGAGATCATAGAACTTTAACACAAGCATTATAAATAGAACTTTAATAATAAAGCATAGCAATCACTTTGCATCATGAGAAGTAACTCAAATAAAAGATCATGAATAACAATGCAAAGAAATATATACGTTTGTTTCAAGTATAGAGAGAACATGTCAAAGTGATATTTCGCTAGTCCTTAAGAGTGGGGCAAAACATAAATGCCAGGACACCTTCAAAGTTCATGAGGAAGACTAGAACAAATAATTAGAGAACAAGCAATAACACATCATGAATCAATTAATAATGTTTCTGGGACAAATGCACATCAAACAAAGAATGGCAAAAATGCTCTCTCAACCGTGCATAAAGTTGGAATATGAAGACTCAACATAAAAGTAAAACAAAGTACCTTCGTAGAGGGAAGCATGGATCACTCATGTGCTAGAGCTTTTATTTTATTAAACAGAGGTATAAAAAACTTGACACTCCTCCCAACCATCTTTCACAAACCATGTGTCGGGGGGCTACCCCCGAGTAGGGGAAAGACTGGTGGTAAAACAGTATTCAATTGTACGGGTTGCCGAGTAGGCGGCTACCCGAGCACCCTGTATCCGGTGGACGCTACTCGGTGATACGTATTGAAGGCCAAGAGAAGATATCAGTGAAGTTCCGGATTGACCGGGTAGAACTCAGGTGGCCCGAGTAGATGAGAAGCTATCCTACTCGGGCACAAAGTCAATGGAGCAGGTGTCAGAGATCCCGCGTATCCCGCAGCCGTACAGGCATGCGGTTCAACTTACTAGGAACATGGTTATCTGTGCTGAGACGTGGGTATAGTGAGGGTAGGCGCCTGTCAAGTCCTGTCACTGACAAGGGGGACAGGACATGTCAGTGACCTACCCTAAGGGCCTGACAGGGTGGACAAGACCTGTCAGGCGGACGGCACGACGACTTTTCGGCACGGCGTCAGCGGGAACACGGAGGTGTGCGCCGCTGTCACAGTAGAGTTGTCACTTTGTGTACTTTTGAATGATTGTTTACTCGCTGGCCACCAATATATAAGGTGGCCAGCCCCTCCTGTGCGAGGGACGTTCGCCCAGAGAGCATTTTATTACTAGTCTTAGTGCCACACAGAGAGAGAGATAGCCGTTGGCTACCCGACTGAGAGAGGAACTTGTACCGTGGCTACTCGGTTGAGCTATATACAGAGAGGTAGGCAGGAGTAGGGGTGTTACCTCCACACGAGGGCCCCGAACCTGGGTAGATCTTGGTGTTTGCAGTGTTTCTGAGCGCGTCTACGTGACGTGCGATCCCTCCCCGAATACCTACAGCGTCCATCGGCCCCAAGATTTAGCCACCCTATGGCATCTGTCTTCTCATCACCACGACAGTTGGAGCCCACCGTGGGGCCAGCAGCGGCGCTGGCTGGGGTGCTTATTCGGATGGGACCGGTTTCTCCGTCGAGGGAGCGCGTGGTTTGTGGCCTTGTCCACAAATTCGGCTCCTTCGACTTTGTCAGCGACAACGCCGGCGATTTCAGCGGCCAGCCCTTGCCTGCAGGCGGTTCCGTGCTGTCCTTTGGCGCGCATTTGGTGTACGTCGCCACCACCATCATCCGCGAGTACCCCGAGGTGGTGCTCATCGCTGATGATCCCCCCGCTGTTCTCGTTGTCCGCGGGAAGCCGGCTGGCTGCTCTGCGGGCAGCGTGGAGGTGATGATGACGGGCCCAATCATCGACTGCAGGAAGGGCGCGGCCACTGCAGATGAGGTCATCAAGGAGCCGGCTGCTGCCAGGGGCCACAAGCCCTACGAGATGCCACGTAACATACCGGGCTACGTGGATCCTTCTACATCGACCGTGATACCGGCTGCTCGCGCTGGTGTCGAGCATCTCGGCATGCCTATCGCCACGGTCGCTGATCCGGCTGTGGTGAGGGCGCAGCTCGAGAAGCAGCGACTCGCTTTGCTGCAAGAGGCCTAGGAGCTGGAGAAGGTTAGGCTTGAGCTTAACTTGGATCAGAATGAGTACAATAGGGCGCATGGCTTTACCCCTTTTTCTAGATATCCTAGCAAGATAGGGACTATTCGGCGTAACTTAGGCGCTGAGCTAGCTAGAGATGGTAGAACTGCTAGCAAGTCTGCCAGTCAAAACACAACTGGTAGCCCGAAATATAGTTCCCCTGCAAAGACACTTAGAGCTGCAGAGGCAGTTGCTGCTGAGTTACCGCATCTCACTGGCGAGGCACGTGTTCGGTAGCAGGAGCGGCTCAATGAGCTCATTCTGGAAGCTGGCAGGCAGAATGAGGATTTTCGGCAGGCTAACCCGGGGGGCGGTGCGTCCCATGTTGTTCACTCGCATGGGGCAAGATCCGTGGACCAGGCCTCATCGCCGCTTCCTGGGGGAGAGAGGGCCCAGAGTGTGAACTCTGGGAGGCACAAACAGATGCAGGTGTACGACCCGGCTGTCATCGGAAAACAGCACGATGTAGTGCGGCAGCCCGACCAAAAAGACAATGCTGCAGGTACTGCCCATCCAGCTGCAAGAGTTCATCAAGAGGGTCAAGGAGGTAACCGAGAAGGCCCGTCTCGGCAGCATGTCGCTAACCCTGTCCAACATGTTGCTCAGCCAAATGTGGTTGCTGCTGTGGCCAACCCGGTTGCTCAAACCGGTCCTGTGCCGCAAGACCGCTACAACGACGGGTACTCGGCCATGGAGCGTGCCGGGTATGCCGACCCAAGAGATCTCGCAACCCGGCTGGGTGGAAGAATGATGGAACCAAGTGATGCAAGATACAAGTTGGACCGGCTCTACCAGCTGAGGAGATAGAAGCGAAGGGTCCGCCAGGGCCAGGTTGTTTTGGTCCCGGGATCATGGGGGAGCCACTCGTGTCCAAGTTCCATCTTGCTAGAGGGACCAAGACCTATGATGGAAGCACCAAGCCGGAAGACTAGCTACATGACTATGTGACTGCCGTGTATGTGGCAGGTGGCAACAGGAGATGGGTTGTTCGGTATCTGCCGCAGATGCTGGAGGGCCCTTCCCGGATCTGGCTCAATAATCTGCCGAAAGACAACATCAACTGTTGGCTTGACTTCTCGGAAGCTTTCATCAGCAACTTCACCAGCACCTACAAGAGGCCAAACAGGCCGCAACAGCTCTCGGCGTGCAAGCAAATAGAAGAGGAAACTGACCGGGAGTATCTTACTCGGTGGAGTACTCTGAGGAAGACCTGCGAAGGTGTGAACGAGTCGCAGGCTATTGCATGGTTTGCGCAAGGTTGCCGACATGACAGCATGTTGTGGCAGAAACTGCAGAGGGAGATGCTAAGTACCCTTGCTGAGACAATCAAAATTGCTTATATGTATGCACTCGGTGATCCTACCCGACCTCTACTTGATTCCTTCGAGCCCAAGAGGAAGCACAATGATGGTTCTCGGCGCCATGACCGCCAGGATTTCCACAACAAGAAGAGGGAAGACCGTCCGGATATCCGCTACGGGTCTGACCATGTAGCTGCTGTTACTCAGGATCAGGGTGCTGCCGGGAGCAGCCAAAGGCAAAAAACTGCTCGAGCCCAATACGGGCAAAACCAGAATTAGGGCCAGAACTTCAAGAAGCAGTACAATGCTCCTCAGCAGCCCAGTACCTCCCAGGGATCCGTAGATCCTGCCAGGTTCATCTTTGAGAACATGAAGGATGGACCGTGTAGCTTCCATACTCGGCATCCGAGTAGGCCGGCCAATCACACTATCCGGCAGTGCAGCTGGTGGGATAGGATCAAGAGCGAGGCTTTCGGTCAGCGGCCTCCTCCTCCTCCTCTTCCGCTCCCAGGCTCTAATGTGCAGCCTATCCGAGAAGCTGCTCCCAGGCCAGCCGAGAACCAGAGGAGGGAGAATGTGAACTAGGTAGCTCAGGGAGCCAACCGGAACAACAACAACTACTACTAACGCAACTTCAACAACAACAACCGCCATAACAACTACTACACCCGCAACAATAATCGCAACAACAACAATGATGGCGGTGCTGGGGACCGGAACCAGTACCAGGAACACCACGAGAGCTACATGGTGTTCACCACTGAGCCGGATGACAAGCAGTTTCAGCGCAGGCGCGCGATGGAGGTAAATGTCGTGATGCCATTTGTGCCTGACTACATGGAGTGGTGTGACCAGGAGATTGTCTAGTCCAGAGCATATCATCCCAAGATTATGCCCAACCCGGGTACATATGCTCTGGTAGTGGACCCCACTTTCTTGGGGACCAAGAAAAACGTGAAGTTTAGCAAGGTGCTGATCGACAACGGGAGCAGCATCAACATCATGTACCGGGATACCATGGAGAAGCTCGGCCTTGCCGAGAACATGCTGCTACCCAGTCGGACTACATTCCATGGCATTGTGCCGGGAGTATCTTGTGCTCCTATCGGCCGCATCTGGATGGATGTGCTTTTCGGCACCAGGGAGAACTGCCGCACCGAGTTCCTGCAGTTTGAGGTGGTTGACCTTCAGAGCCCTTATCATGCTCTACTCGGCAGGCCTGCCCTGACCAAGTTCATGGCCTCTACTCATGCGGCCTACCTGAAGATGAAGATCCCTGGTCCCAATGGCATCATCACCATCTCGGGTGACTACAAGCGCTCCCTGGAGTGTGCATCTGCTGGATCTCGGCTTGCCGAGTCTATGGTCATTGCTGCCGAGAAGAAGAAGATACACGAGGTGGTGGCTATGGCCCAAGCAACTCAAGTCGGTATGCCAGGCATGCCGAGTTCTCAATATGGGGCTACCTTCCAGGCCTCCCAGGAGACGAAGAAAGTGCAGATTGACCCGGAGTTCCCGGAGCATGTGGCCATCATTGGTGCCGAGTTGGAGGACAAATATGAAAGCGAGCTCATCCACTTCCTCCGTGAGAATCGGGATGTCTTCGCATGGTCCAATCAGGACCTGCCGGGTGTCCCGAGGGAGTTGGTTGAGCACTCGTTGCATGTGCGCCCAGACGCCAAGCCGGTTAAGCAGGCAATGCGCCGCTTTGCGGCTGAGAGAAGGAAATCTATTGGTTACGAGATCACAAAGCTGCTGACAAGTGGATTTATCATGGAGGTACTGCACCCGGATTGGTTGGCCAATCCGGTCATGGTGGAGAAGAAGAAGGAGGATCCCAAGGCCGCTATATCCTGGCGCATGTGCGTGGACTACACCGACTTGAACAAGGCCTGCCCCAAGGACCCGTTCCCGCTACCCCGCATAGATAAAGTGATCGGTTCCACTGCCGGGTGCAAACTTTTGTCTTTCATTGATGCCTACTCTGGTTTTCACCAGATTCCTCTGAACCCGGCTGATCAAATAAAGACTGCTTTTATTACCCCTGTACGGGGATTATTGTTATGTTGTCATGTGTTTTGGCTTGAGAAATGCTGGGGCTACGTATCAGAGGTGCATGCAAAAGTGTTTGCATGAACAGATAGGCAAGAATGTGCAGGTGTACGTAGATGACATTGTCATCAAAACGAAAGAAAACACACTCTGCTGGGAGATCTTGAGGAAACATTTGCCAGCTTGCGCAAATACCGGATGAAATTAAATCCAACCAAGTGCACATTTGGCGTCCCGGCTGGCAAGCTACTCGGCTTCTTGGTATCCAGTCGGGGCATTGAGGCCAATCCTTCAAAGATAAAAGCTATAGAGAGCATGTCTTTGCTGAGATCACTGAAGGATGTGCAGAAATTTACCGGGTGCTTGGCTTCCCTTAGCCGCTTCCTAGGGAGAATGGGCGAAAAGGCACTGCCTCTTTATCAGCTCATGAAGAAAAGTGACAAGTTTGTCTAGACACCACAAGCTGATGTGGCATTCAAAGAACTCAATACCATGTTGGGTAGCGCTCCCATCTTGGCAAGCCCCTTGCCCAAGGAGCCAATGTTGTTGTATATTGCAGCCACCAACCGAGTAGTCAGTGTGGTGGTGGTAGTGGAGCGAGAAGAGGAAGGGAAGACCGTGCAGAGGCCGGTATATTATCTCAGCGAGGTGCTATCCATCTCCAAGCAGAATTACCCACACTACCAGAAGATGACATATGGCGTTTACCTGGGTGCCAAGAATCTCAAGCATTATTTCCAAGAGCATCCCATCACGGTGGTGAGCACCGCTCCCATCTCGGAGATCATGGGAAACAAGGATGCAAGTGGCCGAGTTGCCAAGTGGGTGATTGAGTTGTCCGCGCACACCCCTTTGTACGCGAGAATAGAAGCAATCAAGTCACAAACCCTGGCGGATTTCTTGGTGGATTGGGCCGAGATGCAGTATGAGCCTCCCTTGCCGGAAACCAATTTCTGGAAGATGCACTTTGATGGCTCCAAAGTAAAAGAAGGGCTTGGTGCTGGCGTAGTGCTCACCTCACCCAAGCGAGATCAACTCAGAAATGTGATGCAGATCCACTTCTCGGCATCCAATAATGTTGCTGAATATGAAGCACTGGTACATGGCCTAAGGGTATCCAAGGAGATCGGAGTTCGGCGTATTGTCTGCTATGGTGACTCATACCTGGTAGTTCAACAAGTCTCGGGGACTTGGGATGCCTTGGATGCCAACATGGCATCCTATCGCTTTCTGGTGCAGAGCATGACTCGATTCTTTGATGGGTGTGAGTTCCATCACATCCACCAAGCTGAAAATGATGCAGCGGACACTCTGTCAAAGTTGGGGTCTTCTCGGCAGTTCATCCCGCCTGGGATTGCCTTGGAGCATTTGAGGAAGCCATCTATCAAGCCATCTCCCAACTCGGAGTCAATATACATTCCAGGTCTGTTGGACTCAGAGGCTGTTCCTATGGAGATCATGGGAAAAAAATAGCGCGCTATAGCGCCGCTAATAGCACACTATAGCGTTTTGAGAATTGTCACGCTAAATTAATCATGTACAATATCTCGTAAATAGCTCGCTATAGCGCGATATAGCATGCTAATAGCGTATTTTAAGGTCGGCGCTATTTTTCTATAGCACTGTATTTTTTTCCTTGATGGAGATTGATTGGGAGGGCTCAAAAGAGAACCCGGGGACTGCTCCATCCAACCCGGGGACTGCTTCTGCAAACCCGAGGACTGTCGCATTCATCGAGGGATTATTTCTCAGTACTCGGGGACTCGGGGACTCGTCTCCAACTCGGAGCAATTCATGGCAACTGATCCAATGGAAGTGGACGAACCAGTGATTCCCACACGGGAGACACCGAGTTGGGCTTTGCCCATATTATCCTTTATAGCGGATGGCACATTTCCGAGTGACGAGGTCACAGCCAGGCAGATACTGAGAAGATCTAAGGGCTATACAATTATCAATAAAGAGTTGCACAAGAGAAGCCCTACTGGCGTGCTGCAACGCTGTGTTGAGCCAGAAGAAGGAGAACAGATCCTGAGAGAAATACATCAAGGAGAGTGTGGGCATCATGCCTCATCTCTGGCTCTGGTCAAGAAGGCGTTCCGGCATGGATTCTTTTGGCTCACTGCCTTGCAGCAAGCAGAAGACCTAGTGAGAAGTGCAATGGGTGCCAGAGATATGCAAGCAAGATTCACATGCCAGCTTCCGAGTTGAAGACCATCCCTATCACTTGGCCCTTTGCAGTAAGGTGCTTGGATATGGTAGGCCCTTTCAAGCCAGCTAGAGGCAACATGACTCACATCTTGGTCATGGTGGACAAATTCACCAAGTGGATTGAAGTGAAGCCTATCCGAAAGTGTGATGGGAATACAACTGTGAGATTTCTGAAAGATATCATCTTGAGATACGGCTACCCGCATGGCGTCATCACGGACAATGGAACAAATTTTGCTGAGGGAGCCTTTGCCAGGTTCTGCAAAGAGAAGCGGATTCGACTAGATGTTGCGTCAGTCGCCCATCCGGCTTCCAATGGGCAAGTTGAAAGAGAAAATGGCATGGTCCTATCCAGAATAAAGCCAAGGCTAATTGAGCCATTACAGCGAACCCCTGGTTGTTGCTGGACGAGTTGCCGGCGGTGTTGGGAGTCTAAGGACTACCCCTAACCGATCAACCGGATACACACCATTCTTCCTGGTATATGGAGCTGAGGCAGTATTGCCCACTGACCTTGAGCATGACTCACCAGAGTAACCCTGTATACTGATGCGGAGGCAAGACAAGCCCGAGAAGATGATGTGGACCTGCTTGAAGAAGAAAGAGAGTTAACTCTGTCCCGCTCAGTTGTGTATCAACAGAATCTGAGGAGGTATCATAGCCGGAAAGTGAGCCCAAGGGTTTTCCGAGAAGGAGACATGGTCCTTAGGCTCGTGCAGCGCACAGCCGGGATGCACAAGCTATCCCCTCCGTGGGAAGGGCCTTTCATTGTGAGCAAGGCGCTGCACAATGATGCCTATTATCTCATCGATGCACAGGCACCACAGAAGAATAGGGCGGGTAAATCCGGAGAGGAATCTAAACGTCCCTGGAACGTAGCTCTACTCTGCCGTTTTCATTCATGAGAAAACATTGTATGTATCTTCTTAACCGAGTTAAAATCAAGTTGGCACTCAGAATTCAAACTCGGGGACTGCCTGTGCAAAAACTTGCCTTGTGTCATTTACTTTATTTACATTGCCTACTCGGTTCTTCTACTCAAAATTTCACGCGTACGTTAAGTAGTATGTTTAAACCCAAGAGCCAACTCTTCGACTCTGCTGCTGTCCGCAACCCGGCTTCATGGCAAGCAAGAGAACAAGCTACAGGTCCATGAACACATGAAACAACTACTAAGGAAAGAAGAGTGCAACAACCGAGTAGGGTGTTTTTACTTCTCTGTTCTCTTTTCGGCTAAGTGGTGGGCAGTGTTAACATGCAAATGTCTAAGTGGTTAAGTATCTGAAACTTGGTTTTTGAAATCTTGTGACTCGACTACCAAAAAAGCCACAAGTGGCAGGTAAGACCAAAGACAAAAGAACTGAGTGAATGAAAAAAGCAACTCGGGGACTTGCATTCTAACGCAATGCGGCATTGAGCCAGTCTTGCTAAAGAAACAAGTTAAAACTGAGTATCAAGAGGAACCATAAAAATATTTATTACATCTGCACCCAGCATCCCGGGGATCTGATAAGAGTTTGAGAATAAAAGTTACAGGAATTTCAACTACGGTGGATGTGGTAGTGTCCGATTCGGTGCTAGTAGGCGCCACGGGCTCGGTGGCAGCAGTTGTGGACGCAGGCTCTGCTGTAGATGAAGTTGGAGTAGCGGAGATCGGCTCGGATGCAGAGTTGGAGGCCTGAGTAGCGGATTCGCTGGGAAGAGGATAGAGCTCGGAGGTGATGTTCTCGGTGGAGGCCCCGATCGCGCCCAACTCGGGAGCGGAATCGTCAATCACCATCTCGATGGTGACAATCTGCTCCTCTGCGGCGGGCTACGACTCAACCCGGGCCTCGTCTGAGCCAGCAGCTGGCTTGACGATTTCCGCTTCAGCCTCCATCCCGTATTCCTCCGTGGTGCTGTGCTGCTCGGTCTCCTCATGTTCGGCCTCTTCGTGCTCAGCCTCCTAGTGTTCGGCCTCTTCATCAACCAAGTTGCGGTCCTCGCCTGCGTCTTCATCGAACTCGGCTTCCTCTTACTCCTCGTCATCTTCTCCAACATCAGTATCTGGCTCAATGGGGCCGTCAATGTACTGATTGGTCTCAGCATATGAGGCAAGCTCGTAGGCCACCTCCTTCTGGCGCAGAACACACGCTTCCCGTTCAGTCCACTTGGAGCCGTTTCTGAGGGAGCCAATCCGGGTAAGGTCAAGGTTTTCATACCAAGACAAGATGAAGTGCAGGGCTTCATCTGCTCCAGCCCGAGATGCGGAGGCACGCCACTTCTTCAACTCTTCCTTGACGTGATCCAAGTTGGCTGCCATGTCACTGATGGTATCCGGAATTTGGCGCTCTGGCGAGAACAACTTGTGAAGTTTCATCGTAGTGGAGACCATGGAGGTACCCAGACCTTTGAGACCTGTCGCCCAGGTCTTGATATTCAGAATGTGATCGTCAATGCTGGCGGACTGATCAGTATCAAGACCGGATGCTGCCCTGGCCCTTCTTGCTTTCTCTACAGCAGACTCGGCTGCGTTGTTGAGGTCCGGGAAGGTATCTAGGTTAGGGCATGCTAGTTTGAATCAGAGAGAGGAACCGGGAAGAAGAAGGAAAAACCAAGTAAGAGGAAGGCAAAAAGGCAAAAAATCGAGTAAAGTGAAGGGTAGTAAAAACTTACTACTCAGTTCCAAGACAACGGCCCCTAGTTGGGCTTTCCAATCGTCAGCAAGTAGGATTTGCCGGTCTTGTACACGGTGCGCATCATTGAGCATGTTCTCCAGAGCTTGATTTCTCTCTTTCATAGATGTGATCTCCCTCTCAAGTTCTTGCTTCTCCTTGGCAGCCCGGTTCACCACCAGATTCTTCTCGTCCACGGCAGTGATTGCAGTCTTGAGCGCTTCAGTGAGCTCAAGCTGGAGTTTCTCAAATTCCGCCTTCTCGGTATCCAACTCCTTATGCAGTTTGGCCTCTCGGACCTGAACTTGGTGGTGTGATTCAGCCGGAGTGAGGCACTCCAGGTGTTGTTCTCGGAAAGTGTTGTACTCTTCTGTCAGGAGAACAGCAAGTTAGCAAAGAGAGCAAGCAACAGAAAACAAGTGTAGAAAAGAGAAGGATTTGTTCACCTTCCAAGGAGGAAATCTTGCTCTACGCTGACGCAGCCATGACCTCGCAGTCCTGGTGCCTGTCAACGAGCGCCTTGAACTCACCTGCAGAGAAGACAGTGATTGAGCAAAAAAGCAAAAAACGGGCGTAAACAAAAAACGCAGAAGCCGAAATGCTACAAGCTTACTTTCAACAACGGACAGCTTGATGGTAGTGTCCATGGCATTCTTTTCCAGAGCGTCCATCTCGCTCTTTTTATATTCCAGCTCCCAGTTCCTATCTCTGACTTGGCGGTGCGACCACAAGAGCTGGCGGAAAACCTTGGTCCGTTCCTGGGTGCTATCCTACAGGGAAGAAGGAAATTTTGTAAGTTTGGAAGATTTGGCCCGAGTAGATGGCAACTCGGTTGAGCTTTACCTACTCGGCCCTAATCTCGGGGACTGGGTAGTGGATAGAAGAAAAGAAGTAAAGAAGAAAGCCGACAACTCGGAAAGCAACTCGGAAAAGGAAAAAATAGGAAAGGCACTTACCACGTAGGTCTGCTCAATGTCTTCAATAGTTTTGCGCAGGACAAACATCTTGCCAGTCAGGGTGCTGCTGGATCCGGCTACGGCCATGCTAACAGGACCAATATCGGCTTTGTTCCACGCCACCCGATAGTTATCAAGATTCCTCAGCTCAACACCGTCCCATGCGGCGTGGCCGAGTACTGTGCTGTCCGAGAACTTCTCAATAAATCCTACTCGGTCAAGGATGGCCTCTACATCTTCTCCTAGGGGATCTTCTTCGTCCTCTACGTGGGGAGCGTCATCTTTGAGTGTCGGGGAGGTGCTTTTTCCCTTGGTTCCGGCGCGGGCCACGGCCCTTCGCTCCTTCAGAGCAGCCAACCGCTCAGCCTCCTGCGACATTTTAATCTGGTGTCGCTCCTGCAACTGGACCCAGTATTTTGGGAAGGTAGGAGGTTCCTTAGTGACACTGGCACCCGAGCCAGGAGCTTGCTTGTCAGCAGGACCAAAGTTGATGTTGGCCTGTACCAACTTGGTGTTTGGATTGGGGGCTTTCTTGGGCTTGTTAAGTGGCCAGTCGGCCTTCTTGGGTGGTGGCAGCGGCTGAGCACCTGGCTGCTGAGGCGCTGAAGGCTGAAGGACCAGCTGATGTTGCCCGGCCTGCCGCTTCTCGGCTGGTTGCGGACCGGTCTGAGATGCGCTTTGTTTGGGTTGAATTCTAGTCGGCACTAGAGCCGTCTAGGCAGTGGAAGGCGCTGCCTGCTTCTTGGAGGCAGGCGCAGGAGCTTGCTGCGGAGGCGGAGTCACTTTCTTGGCTGGCGGCGCTCGCACCTTCTTTGCTGGCGGCGCTTGCGGTTGGCTAACCGGCACAGCATCCGACTGTACTTGCTCTTGAGCTGGTTGCTGCTCCGCAACCCGGTCCTCCGTGGGCGGGATCCTTGGCCGGTCTTCGATGGGGGTTTCTCCCCGCTGTTCGGCTGCGGAATCTGGCCGCTCCACGGAGGATTCATCTGGCCGCTCCAGGGCTGTGTCATCTTGCCGCTGCTCGGCACTATCTTCTATTGGCTCCTCAGCGGAGGTAGCCGGTGGTGTTGGTTCTCTTTGAATAATGGGCTCCTGGGCAGCCTGCTGGGTGCTGGGCTGCTGCTGCTCGGGAGCGTGGTCGATCTCCATCTCGGCGCCGGTGTTCTCGGCGTCAAGATCATGCACTTCTCGGGGAGGGGAGGACATATGCATCATGCCCTCTGGTTTCCGGTTCCCCTCATCATCAGAGAGCTCCATGACGTCTCGTGGAACGCTTCTCTTTGGGGCTGGTGCGACGGTGGCCTCAGCGTCGAGGGCATCGCTAAAAAAGATAAGCAGAGAAGGAAGAATGTCAAATTGATGCAGAGAAGAAGGCCAGAAGGAAAACTGGGAAGAGAATAGAAGGAAAAGGATTAAGTTCAACTCGGAAGGACTTACCCGTCTGCGGTAGGGAGATTCTCGCGTTGGTTGGTCTTCTTAACGCCAGCTTTCTTCCTTGTCCTTTTGGGAGGGGGCTCCAGTGCCCCGCTACCCGTCCTCTTCCTGGTCTCGGTGGGGCGGCCACGGAGCCAGGCACCACGTCCAGTGGTTCCTCCCCCTCTTCTAGTTCTGGTTCTTCTGTAATTGAAAAAGGCAAAGATCAAATTGAGAAAAGAGAAAGTCAGGGTGTACTGCAGGCAGGCAAGCAGGTGAACTCGGTCACCTTCTTCATCATATGACCAGTCCCGAATAGAGGCGTAGTCTCGGGACTTACCATCCTGACCGGCACGGGGGATACAAAGGGTATCCTGGATATCGTACGTTGTCGCGTCATCCTCAGTCCGGTCTAGCTTCCAGTTCCTCTCAAAGACGGAGTTGTCTTCCAGTTTCTGGCGAGCGATGTGCTGAAAGTGCAAACATAAAGCATGCTGAGCAGAGATAAACGAGTGAACGTGTTACCCGGTCTAGCGTGCAAACATAAAGCACACAATGCTAAAGGCCTAGAAGAGATAAACCGAGTAGACTTTCTACTCGGGCTAGCGTGCAAACACAAAGCACATAATGCTAAGTCTGAGAAAAGGAACACGAGCAGAGGTTCCACTCAGCCTAGCAAGCGAACAGAGAGAATTCGTGGCTAAGTCCTAAACAAGTATTCTAATGGAAGCTCTACTCTGATAGCGTGCCAACATAAAGCATGTAAAGCTAAAATCTAGCAAAGGAGCCCTACCCGGTGTGGGATGCAAACATAAAGCATGATGGGGATAAAAGACTAAAACAGTTCTACTCGGTTAAGAAGCAAGGTATTGAGATCAGCGAGGCTGCAGAGAGAAGAACTTACCTGGGGGGTAGGTTTAATGCGGCTATACGACACGAAGCCGTAGAACCAGTTGTCGGTGAGGGTCGTCCGGAGAATGGACTTGGCCCAGATCGCCACTTCCTCTCTGGTGAGCTCGAAGGTGGTCGTCCGGGTGCAGTCGCGAGGGACACCCATGTAAGACATTTTGTGTACCCGGTGCTGGAGCGGGAGTACTCGGCGCTCCACCCAGCAGGCCATCGGGTCATCTTGGAGGAGTCCTTCCTCCACCAGCTGCTGTAGGCGTTTGTCAACCTGGATGACGTCGTTCACCGTCTTCTTGGGGTTGTACCCCCAATTCTGCCCTGTGGGACGAACATTCTGGAACTTGGGGAGCTTGATCCTGTCCACAACTTCTTCTCCTTCTACGGCAGGGGCATTCTTCACATAGAGAAAACCCCTTTGCCACTTGCGGCAGGTCTCTAGTCCGAGTACCCGCGGATGGTACCCGGTGGAGCGATGTAGCATCATGGCGCTGCCCGTCTGGGTCATCTCCCTTGGGGCTAGAGGATTGGAGGGATTGGGGACACTCTGCTGGCGGAGGAAAAAGTACTTGGCCCAAGTATGGATAGTGGGATAAACACCCAAGAAGGCCTCGCAGACTGCGGCGTGGATGGAAAGCATAGCAATCACATTGGGGGACAGGTGGTGAGGTTGAAGGCCAAAATGGCGCAAGAAATCCTGGAGTAATTTGGAAATGGGAAACCCGAAGCCCCGTTTGAAGTGGTTGAGAAAGACAACATACTCACTGGATTCGGGAGCAGGCACAAGCTCACTTCCGGGTGGACGGAAGATAACGCTCGGAGGGACCCGACGTGTGTTGACCAGCCACTTGCAATCCGCCGCCGTGACATCACAGCCTTCCCAGCCGGCGCGCGCTGGCGCCGCCTCCTCCTCGTGCTGGTCTCCGGCGAGGTTATTGATCTCCATTGCGGTGCTTTCGGCGGAGAGGTGGACGCGTTGAGGATGAGGGAGATGGTTAAGGTGGAGGCGCGCGAAAAGGTTCTCTCTCTCCCTCTGCTCTCAGAACGGCGGCATGCTGCGAGCTCGCGGCGGCGCTGGTTGCTGCAGTGGAGGCGAAGGCGAAGAGGGAGCGTGGATTGAGGAAAGTGCGAGGAAGGAGACACAGAGGGCGGCGCGGGGGTATTTATTTCACTGCGACTGCGGTTACTAGTTGGGATCGATCGTGGCTGAGATCGTGCGAAGTGGGGATTAATTGCCCGTTAGAAACACACACAGCGCGAGATGCGCGCGTAATGGGCGCAATTAATCCCACGACATCCGTCGTGGGCTCTCGAGTACACAAGCGAGGTGACACAACGGGTCGTGGGCCCCAGGCGCAGTGATGGGCGCGTGTCACGCAGTAACCGCAGAACCGAGGCGTCGGGGGTGCGACTGCGTGACACGTGTGCGCCCTGGACACGAGAAGATAGGGCCGCTCTCGTTTGAGCGGCAAACTGCGGGGAATTTCGCTGAGTGTTGGGTTCTCGGTGGAACCCGGCATCGTGTGACCTACTCGGTTCCGAGATGAAAACTCCAAAGGCCATAATAAGAGAAGTTCGAGTAAAGTTCATGGGCGTCCGGGTTGAGGAGCAACTCGGCCACACTTCTTCACAGAGGCAATTTGGTTTAAGCTGGCAGGGCCCAACGAACAAGTTCGTCGGACTCTACAAGCTTCGGGGACTAATGTCGGGGGGCTACCCCCGAGTAGGGGAAAGACTGGTGGTAAAACAGTATTCAATTGCACGGGTTGCCGAGTAGGCGGCTACCCGGGTACCCTGTATCCGGTGGACGCTACTCGGTGATACGTATTGAAGGCCAAGAGAAGATATCAGTGAAGTTCCGGATTTACCGGGTAGAACTTAGGTGGCCCGAGTACATGAGAAGCTACCCTACTCGGGCACAAAGTCAATGGAGCAGGTGTCAGAGATCCCGCGTATCCCGCAGCTGTACAGGCATGCGGTTCAACTTACTAGGAACATGGTTATTTGTGTTGAGATGTGGGTACAATGAGGGTAGCCGCCTGTCAAGTCCTGTCACTGACAAGGGGGACAGGACATGTCAGTGATCTACCCTAAGGGCCTGACAGGATGGACAAGACCTGTCAGGCGGTCGGTGCGGCGACTTTTTGGCACGGTGTCAGCGGGAACACGGAGGCGTGCGCCGCTGTCACAGTAGAGTTGTCACTTCGTGTACTTTTGAATGATTGTTTACTCGCTGGCCACCAGTATATAAGGTGGCCAGCCCCCTCCTGCGCGAGGGACGTTCGCCCAGAGAGCATTTTATTGCTAGTCTTAGTGCCACACAGAGAGAGAGATAGCCGTTGGCTACCCGGCTGAGAGAGGAACTTGTACCATGGCTACTCGGTTGAGCTATATACAGAGAGGTAGGCAGTAGTAGGGGTGTTACCTCCACCCGAGGGCCCCGAACCTGGGTAGATCTTGGTGTTTGCAGTGTTTCTGAGCGCGTCTATGTGACGTGCGATCCCTCCTCGAATACCTACAGCGTCCATCGGCCCCAATCTTTAGCCACCCTATGGCATCTGTCTTCTCATCACCACGACACCATGGCTAACCGAATCCTCGGGTGCCTGCCAACAATCACATACCGTGGAGGAGTGTCTATATTTTAAGAGAGGTGTATGCTTATGTCAACGAATGGTAAACAGAAAATATAGTACGTCACAAGACAACGAGACTTCACAAGAGCGGCTCCCATATAAGGACGCATCTGGGTAGAAGGTCATCCCTCTTTCTCTTTTATTTACACAATTATGCTTTGACTGATAAATTAGGGGCAAAAATAGTAAAGAGAATTTGTGTTATTAATTTGGGGCTGGGCACCCCGCTGCTAGCTCTTCTATCATTGGATAAGAGGATGAAGCCACTAGTCCAAGGTGTGAAAGTCCAATCGACAAGTGAGATAAAGATTCTCCATTTACGTCCTCGTGAGCTAAAACAGGAGCACAAAACAAGAGAATTTTGAAAGTTTTAAAGGTAACACATGAGCAATTTACTTTGGAGTGGCGGTTAAATACCACATGTAGGTAGGTATGGTGGACACAATGGGAAAACTTTGGTTTTTGGGAGTTGGATGCACGAGTAGAGCTCATACTCAGTACAGGTGGAGGCTAGCAAAAGACTGGGAGCGACAAATCAAGAGAGCATAAGAGCCATAATCATGCAAAGCGACATAAACATCATTAATCAAAGCATAAGTGGTACTGCGGGTTCAAAAACTAAATGATCATGGAGGCTATTCGTGACTGGTTCATAGTCATAAACATGGTGTGAGCATGCGCCAATTCAACCAAATAAAACATTCAAAGGAGAACACCACAAATTTATGCTTCAATATGACAAGAACAACTCATGATTCTTTCAATGGCACATTAAACACTCTCAACTATTTTAGGATAATCATGCTACTCAATAACCACAAGGATTTAAAACTAAAATAACATCTAGCATGATATGAAAAAGTTCTAGCCACGGTCTATATAAGCTTCTACTTGCACAGTTAAAAATTCTACCTCAAGCAGCAGTTTCTTTTCCCAACAAGCACCATACAAAACATGCTTTAACAAAAACTATCTAAATTCTACATCAAGGAAACATGAGATTACTCACATAACACTACTAAAACTAACAGCTCTGAATAAGAGATGTAATGAAAACGAGAGCTAAACAGGAATTTTTGCAGCAACTAGAAGACAAACTAAGAATACTAGCATAGCAAGTATTCCAACGAAAAAGAAGAGTGTGCCTCTCTCCCAAATAAAGAATTCTAGGATCCAACTATATTGTTGCAGCAAGGAAAAAAAATAAAACAAAGGAAAACAAAAGAAAAACAAACAGACGCTCCAAGTAAACTTCATATGATTTGACCTAATAAAAATATAGTTTCACGAGAAGTGACCTGATAGATAGTTAATGAAGAAGGGGATGCCTTGGTCATCCTCAAGCTTAGATGCTTGAGTCTTCTAAAAATATGCTTGGATGAACCATGGGGGCATCCCCAAGCTTTGACCTTGCACTCTTCTTGATCACATATATCACCTCTTCTCTTGACCCTTGAAAAAATTCCTTCACACCACACTCAAACAGTAATTCACATTAGAGGGTTAGTGCAACAATAAAAATGGTAGAAAAATCCACTTGACATCACAAAAGAGCAAATGCAAGAAAAATGGTAGAATCTGTCAAAACCAGAATAGTCTGTAAATACGAAATTTTTCGAGGCACTTACGTTGCTCAGATCGAAAAACTTAAAGAACGAAAAATTTGCGGAATTAGCCGAGGATAAGCAAAAAAAAAAATCAGATCATTCTGATCTTCATGGATTTTATACGATTTTTTACGGTGGACAGCAGAAATCCGAAAACCAACTCCACCTCTCGTCAGAAACCTTACTTGGCACTACTAAAACATTAAAATAAAGATACAAAGGAGTTTCTACAAAATTATACAACCCCTTTACTCAAAGAAAACAAATAAAAATAAAGCAAAAAAATAAAACCATGGGTTATCCTCCATTTTGCTTGAGAGGAAAAACTGACTTACGGTGCATAGAGGGCATTAAGCTCAGTGATCACTCCGAATGTTCACAATGCACTAGCAGCTCATTCTCTACGGTAGATAACACATCATACTGGACTATGATGAAATTACCCGCACAAACTTGGTAATCAAATTATCTCTTTGTAAGCAGAATTTCCGAGTTTAATTTTCAAACTATCCGAACAAACTTGATAATCAAATTATCCCATCGTTAATGGAATCTCCGGGTTTTGTATCATATAGAGATAAAATGTTGAACATGGAGTATCCTCAAGCTATGGTATACAACAATGAAGTTGGACCCATCTATTAAGTTTCTCAATCATAGGAATTCGTCTAAGTTTAAGAGGGCTACAAAACAGGGTTTAATCTACATAGGTTTTGCAAAGACATTTAAGACTATGTTCATAATACTAGGAGCATTATCATAAGATTTATCTAGGTAGCATGGATTATCATAAATAACAGTAGCAATATCATTCTCACAAGTTTCATTCATAGTAGTATCAAGGTAACAACTATAGCAAGTATCAATTTCATCAAATAATGTATGAGTTAAAGAGTTACTATCATTGGAAGGTAGATATGGGTAGCTCCATTCTTCCTCCTCTTGATCATCACTCTCCTCCTATTTTTCATCCAATGAGCTTCCAGATTCAGCAGTTTCTTCTTCCATAGGCTCCTGCAAGGCATTAGTCTCTTCCTTAGGTTAGGAGCATTTGTTAAGATATTCCATTATGTAGTAACTACAATCCTTGTAATTATCAAAATAATATTCAAGTATAGCATAAATCTTGTATTTATAAGGTGCATCATCAATACTTTCAAGTAAATAAGCAATTTCGAATGCACCCTTCCAAGCAATAAATTCTTCAATTTCTTCCATATCATATAATTCATAATTTCCCTTAACATAAGAAGATATGGTAACGTCATCATTATACTCACATTGAAAAGGGAGGTGTTTATACCTCCTACAGCAGCAAGATTTATCAAAGCAATAAGTAACATTATAAGTAGAGCACAAGTTTTTAGCAGAGTCATGCAATTTATTAATTTCCTCCCATAAGTGTATTCCTTTTTGTGACAAGCGGTGTTCCTTATAATATTTTTGTTGTTCATCCGTGAACCCACCTTTCCAATAATATCTCGTTTCAAAGACATCAACCATTGATAGCAAGCATGATAGAGCAAAAATAACGACTAGAATAAGAACTAATTTTTTTGTGTTTTTGATAAAGAGAAGCGAACAAGACAAAATAAAATAAACTAAGCAAAAAAAACAAAGAAAAGAGATTGGAAGTGAGATACTCCCCTTGCAGAATTTCTCTTCCTCCCCGGCAACAGCGCCAGAAAACTTGTTGATGGCTTTAATGCCATCGTTGGTAAACCCCAAGATAAAGGTTGTGAAGAGTGTAGCAGCAAGTTTTCCCTCAGAAAAGAAACCAAGGTTGAATCGACCAGTCGGAGGACAAGCAATCTCTGAAGGTTGATGCAGCTGAGGTGGCAGGATGCACTACCAGTTCAGCAGCAACGTGGAACCTACACAACACAATCAAATCACTTTATCCCAACGAAGCAGTGAGGTTGTCAATTTCACTGGTTTTGTTGAACACAAAGAGGTTAAACGTATGGTGTGGAAAATAGTAGGAAAATAGTAGGAACAGTATGAAAGCAGTATGAAAGCAGTAGGTGTTTTATCAGTATGAGGAAAAAGGACCGGGGTCCATGATGTCTACGCACACTTCTATTCTTGTAGACAGTTATGGGCCTCCAAGTGCAGAGGTTTGTAGAACAACATCAAGTTTCCCTTAAGTGGATTACCCAAGGTTTATCGAACTCAGGGAGGAAGAGGTCAAAGGTATCCCTCTCAAGCAACCCTGCAATTACAATACAAGAAGTCTCTTGTGTCCCCAACACACCTAATACAATTGTCAGTTGTATAGGTGCACTAGTTCGACGAAGAGAGGGTAAAATACAAGTAATATGGATGGTTATAAGTGATAATAGAAATCTGAAATAAAACGGCAGCAAGCAAACATGTAGCATAACTGAACGTAAATGGTGTTTCAATGCTTAGAAACAAGACCTAGGGATCCTACTTTCACTAGACACTCTCAACAATGATAACATAATTGAATGCATACATATCTCTCTTCACTATGCTACTCCAAACCACTCTCCGGTCGAATAACCAACACCAATTCATTGTGTAGGGCTGTAACAACACTCCTCAAGTTTGTATTCCCATGTCTAGTTAACCCCAGGCTGTCACTATGAACGCCCTAGAAGGTACTAAACAAACGCCACAATTACATAGGGTCATCACCAATACAAGATATAAATATCATGCTAAACCACACGGTGCACACACTGTCACCTTTACACCGTGATCAAAGTGTTTACAGATATCTCATAACAAAACCACTTGAGTAGCATAATATATGAAGAGTAACATCTACTAATTCCACTAGATTACGAAGCTCATGATCACATAAAGATCACACCATGGGAGAGAGAGATGAAACACATAGCTACCGGTAGAGCCCTCAGCCCCGGGGGAGAACTACTCCATTCTCATCATAGGAGACAACAACGATGATGAAGATGGCAGTGGAGTCGATGGAGGTGGATCCGGGGGCACTTCCCCGTCCCGGCAGGGTGCCGGAACAGAGATTTATGTCCCCCAAAACTTGTTAGCGGTGGCGGAGCTACGGATGTTTTTGGTGGAAAAGGCCGATTTTTCTAGGGTTTATGCATCAGGGAGTATATATAGGCGAAAGGGCGATGTTGGGGGGTGGCCAGGGGGCCCACGCCACCAGGTGGCACGACCAGGGGACACGCTGTCGTGGGATAATCACGGCAGACGTTACCGGGGGTAACTGATCTTGGGGCAAGACGACACAGGCGTTTGGGAGAGGGTTTAGCTCAGAGGAAAACATGGTGGAACTCGATCTGGTAGCCGGCAATCAAGTCGCCGAGTCTCCGATCTCAAGATATTAACTCAACTCTCGCGTTACACTGGATGCTTGATACCAAGCGATATTGCTAGGGCTCTCAGATCTCTCTCAACTAATCCTAGGGGTCGGTTTATAAAGCACCCGTACCCCCTGGCTTGTCCTCCAAGGCGCACCCTGAATCCTACACGGACACCGCATACAAACCCTAACTTTCCTTTACCGTAACCCACAATCCGGGTTACGAGGCCTACAAACTTGGGCCTTCCAGAAGTTTCTTTACCCTTAGCCGGATCTTGCGCAGCATCCTGTGGGCTGGGTTATACCTTGGAGTTGGCCTACCGGGTTATTATCCCTCCATCAGTAGTCCCCAGAATAGCTTGGGCTTCACGGATCCTTCCTTGAAGCGCTTGCTATTCCCTGCAAAAACATCAGATGCACAAATGCATGAAGGCCGGGTTAAAGCGCTTTGATAAATAGCTAGGCCCAACTCCATGGTGGCCATATAGTAACCCGGCTTCTCTCCAAACACTTAGCTTTTCGGGTCTAAGCCCTGATAAAAATGTCAAGATCTTGTGCTTTACTCGATAATTGATCTTGATATTATGAAGAATATCTCCTTCCTATTTCTATCCGGATACCTCGCCCAATATTTAAAGCGTATCTCGCAAAACTTAAACAGATAGCCGTTACTCCATAACTTCCGGCTCCCACCCGTTGAACTGGGCTTATCCACTTACGCTATTATAAATTGGCTCTTGGGGGTAACCCTAACCCCAACAGCTCATTTCCCCCCATTCTTCTTCCTTTCTTCCTCAGTTCTCTAGCTCACAGAGTGCCACCACGGAAACCTCGCGCGCATCACCGGAGCCTATCTGCCGCCGGCTACGCTCCGCCATGGTGCGCTCTGCACCACCGCCCAGATCCGCCGCCGGACCCCCGACCTGCCCGCCGGGAATCGCAAAGGGGCACCAGGCTTGTGCCATTTGCCTCCGTCGAGCTTCACTGCAATCCCCTCCAGTAAGCCTCTCTCATCCATTAACTGGCCTCCGCGATTTCTTGATTTTCTTCAGATTAGATCTAAGTCAACTCGTCGGTCCTTTTCCTGGTCACGCCGAATTAGGTTGCTCGTATTCATTCTAGCTCATCCAATGAATTGGATATAGAATTTATTTCGCTTTCCTACCGCCCATAGTCGTTAATTTTACCACAAATCTAGAAACGGAGTCTCCAATCTGGGCTCGGGCCGCCCAAATTTTCCGCCCTTGTCTCCGTCACCCGGAAAATCCTCCCTTTTCCGGTTCTTTTTATTTGCAATAGGTGCCTGTGCAACCATCCATCACCCTCAAAGGCTCTTTCAATGCATAGGCCTCCATAACTTTTATTATGATGCTTGATACCCGGATAGTTTGAACCTTACTCTGCAGATTGATACCCGGATAATATGCAACTTCCATGTTGTCTCGATATCACTCGCCGATACTCGGCCGGCTCACGGTTTCCGAGTCTTATTCCTCACACTCTTCTACCTTGTGCTTTGCAGGTCAAACCCATGGCTCCCAAGAAACAGGGAAAGCAGCCGACCAAGGCCAAGACCACCAACTCCATATCCGCCAACTGGGCGCGATCTACGGTCACCAAGGCCAAGTTAGAAGAACTGGTCGAGCTAGGGGTTCTTCCCCCCCAAGAGGATATCCAGTGGAGGGTGCCGGGTAACGAGACCCGGCCTACACCGGCAAAGGATGAGGTAATATGTTTTGTGGAGCACGTGACCCGGGGCTTCCGTCCTCCGGGTCACCCTTTCTTTCGTGACATTTTGAGCCACTATGGCCTTCGTATATTTGACATAGGGCCTAACTCCGTGTTAAATATCTCCCACTTCATCGTCCTTTCCGAGTCATACTTGTGCACTCCGCCAAGTTTGGCTCTTTTCGTCGAGCTTTTCCAGTGCAAACCGTGCTGCGAAAGCGGTGACGGGGCACTTCTCGCTTGCGGCGGGGTCTCTATCCAGCGCCGCAAGAATTCTCTGATGCCACCTCTTACCCTCAACTCCCACGTCAAACATTGGCAGCTCTCATACTTTTACTGCCGAGACACTTCCCCACCCGGCCAAAAGAAACTGCCGGGTTACTCAGAGGGCCTTCTTGACATCTCCGAGAATTTTAATGCCTTTGCCCCTGACTCGGACAGGGAGGCGATTCAACCTTTGTTAGCCAAAATCACTGTTCTTTCGGCCCAAGGTCTCATTGGGCTTAACCTGGTGAAAACTTGGGTCGATTTCCGGATCCAGCCTAACTCCATCCGCACAAAGTTAATGTGCGAATATACGGGGCACACCACAGACCCGCTCCGGTACTCTACCAACAGCATTGCACCCGGCGACACCAATAAAACTATCAAGAGCTTTCTGACAGAGAAGCTGGAGGTAATCCGGAATATAACCGGATTAGAGCCCTTCACACTCGAGAACCCGGCCCCCGTGGTAAAAACCCGGTTCTCATGTTTTCACCTTTATTCTTTCCACTTGATACAGCTGATAACCCTTGCTCTTATGTCTTCAACTCAGGCCGATGATGATTTCTGGAAGATTGAAACTCCTCCTAACTCCGAAAATCCAGAGGAGCAAGAGGATGGCGCTAACTCGGATGAAGGTACGTTCCGAACTTCACTTAGTTCCTTTGAGTTCGTCGTGTCCCGTTCTTCATTTTCCAACTGTGACCTTGATAACTTCCAGAACAAGAGGACAAGGACGAAGAAGAAGAAACTGACGGCAAGGTAGAATCCGCCAGTGATGAGGAGGAAGTGGAGCCGACAATCAAAGTCGGATCTAAGAGAAAACCCCGAGGGGTCGTCTTCAAGGTTTCATATCGCCTCCTTGTATTCAATTCGTATTCCTTTGATGATATACATGAACTAAATTGACGTTATTCCACTTGCCATATTTGAAGGAGTCGCCCATGACCAAGCGCAGAGCGACTCAAAATTACCCGGGTGATGATGCTCTTAACCCGGGTATTCCATTGTCTCCGGCTCGGCGCGCTGGTATTTACCTTATCCTTTCTCGGACGAAACAATCTTCCTGAACCATTCCCTTACGAAATCTCGCTTGATACTTTTCAGTTTCGTCCGGGTCCAGCAGCGAATTCCCTTCGGACTTTGCGGTGGATCCCGGGTAAAGTTCCTTTCCTGACGTTCTATCACATTTTCATCACCCTTTCCTGGTTGTACACTAACTGCTCACTCATACTATCTATAGGGCCACGGTCATTATTAGCGACCAAGAGGATATGGAGACCGATGACCCGGGTAAGGGGAACCCGACTGATAATACGGCAGCCACAGCTGGCAGCGAAGGACAAGTGTCACCGATGAACCCGGCCAGTCAAGGAGCCGGGTATCCGATAGCCTCGCATGCAAGCGAGAAGGAAAAAGCTGCAACTTTGGGTGCGGGGGGAGGAGCACCAGATTCCGACATTCGGATGACCCGGATGCCGTCTCCCGCTAAGAAGAAAACTCCTTCTCCGAGTTTCCGAGACCCCGGATCCTCTAACACGGGTAATGATACTTTTGACCAGCTGATGAGCACTCTCCTCACTATGAAGACCTCAGAGAGCAATATTGTAGAGCGCATGGCCGCAGAGCGCCAGGTAACAACACTTGATATCTCGCAGTATACACTTAGTCCCCAAGTTCCGAGCATAACTTTGTTGAAGTTGTGCTTGGTACTTTATGCAATATTCGGCTTGCCATGATACCCGACTGATACTTGTGCTCCTTGTTCTTTACAGGCACAGATGACCCGGTCTGATGAAATTTTGCTCAAGACCGAACAACTTCTTCTTGCCGAGGTAAAGCGGAGAGAAGCCCTTGAGGCTGACGTGGAAACCTTGAAGAAGGATGTTTCTAAATACAAGAAGAAGTACAATACTGCTCAAACCGCACTGAAGAAATTATCGGACCAGGTTACCAATACCTATCGCATCTTGCTTAGTAAGTTTTTGCTGCCGACTGACTTCATGCCTTTACTTTATTACATGATACTCGGGATTACTGATACGTCCTTCCTTTGCTTCAACTGCAGGTGCCAACCTTGCGGCCCCAGAGGAGGATGCCATTGCAAAGGCTAACACTTTAAAGACTGTGCTCCGGACTTTCTTTGCGGGCACGAAGTTTATACTGGACGCCGTGAAGTGGCCTACTGAGGTATATCCGGGTGAAGAAAATCTTATCCAAGCCTGCTCCACCGTGCCTTCCTGGATTGAAATCTGGAAACGCTCGGCATGCCGGATTGGTATGACCCGGGCCTTTACCCGGGCTAAGGCTTATTTTCCGAAGCTTGATCCGGCAGAGGTAATATCCGGGTTTCCATAATTCAAAGCTGATGGCTCCAAGTTTGTACCCAAGGACTTCAAGGCCATACAGTCCGCAGTGCGTCATTCGGCCACCACTTTGGCCGATAGTATGGATTTGAACACAATTATGAGTGCGTACGATGCTGAAGGCAAAATCGTGACGGAGGACGCACCCCCGCCCTTTGATATTTTGGAGAAATGGGCTGCTGACTCGGCCAGGAAGAGGGAAGAAACTGCGAAGAGAGAGGCCGAGTTAGGATCAGTGCCAACCACCTCTACACCAGCTGTCCTTCCGCTTGTCCGTCCTGACGCGAAGAATCCGGGTGATGATGCCGGGAGAGCTAAAGAGCAAGTCCAGGAGCAAGACCCGGAGGGCAAGGGCAAAGATGTGGACCCTACTCAGGAAGCCGAATAGGCAAATGCCATCAAAATACTTCGATCATCTGATGCTTTTATTCAAAACAAGTATTCTTTTGACGGTGCGCCTGTGCACCCTTGATACTGGTGTCGCAATTTGTAACGCACTTTAATTCCGTGATACACTTCGTGCCTTTCTAGGCCTTTTGATGAACTTGATACTTGTCTATTTTTGAACTTATTCTTGATATCCAACTTTCTTTTCATTTCTTTTTATTTCCCTCTTTATTTCCGAGTATCGTGAGTTTTGACAGGTGGACTTTTCTTTAAGTCCCCAAGTCCCACGACTCGGACATTGGGGTCTTTCGAGCTTAGCGACGAAACAACTTGATTCTGTTTCGAAACCCACAGTCCCCAAGGCCCGAATTTCCGAGTCTGTGGTGTGTGGTCTTTTCGAAGAGAACAAACTTGTTGTTGCTAAGCCGAAACCCGGAGTTGTTCATATAGATAATGAAGTTACGCTTGATAAACGTTGAGTTTCCAGCTATTAGCCTTGTACTCTGCATAACTTGTGGTTTAGATGACCCTTTTGACTATCTTGTACTGTAAGCCGGCTTTCGCGTGGATACCATGTTGTTACATCTATACGAAAACAGGGTCAGACAAGTCCCATTGGGCTTCATGGCTGATTGTAATCGTAAGCGAGCAAATCATGCCACTTTAGTGCGAGTCACATCGAGCTTAAGTAAGAAAAGTCAAGAAAATTTGGCTCCTTTGTCCGGTTATAAGATTGCAGCCGTACTCGTTTGCGAGTAATCGGCCCTTATAACTCATAGGCATCAAGGCCGGGTCTTTGGGTTTGTGGTTGTGCTATTCAAGCAATCAGCCCCCAAGACCTATATATATTCAACATACTTGATGATACTGATGTATTGATAGCAATGGATACTACTTACCTGTAACCGAAGTAAAGATCGTATCAAAATAGGACTTGATAACCATCTCTTTATTGATACGAGAAAGTTTGGATCAGCAGGCCGCCTCATTAAAAACCTTCCAGTCCCCTTAGGTACCCTGGGTAGGAAAAGAGCGCGTCTCAAACCTGCTGCCCGTTACATTGTTTAGTTCTTCTTGGGAACCGGTCCCGGACTGACGTGACCGATACACATTCTCCATTTGTTAGACTTTTTCATGATGAGTACCGGGTTTACTAGCCAACCCGGGTGAGGCGTTTCCATAACGCGGCTGGCTGTGAGCGGCCGTGCAATTTCTTCTCCTATGCCCGATTGTTTGGAGGAATCATCCTTGATAAAAGCCACCATCTTAGCATCTTGTGCTGCCTTGGACTTTGCTCTTTCGCCTTCAGTGCTCGGCCTTTTTGATGTGGTTCTGTCCTCCGGGCCTGCTTGAGACCGGTAATGCTTGAGTTCCTCTTTTCTACAGGCTTGCTCGGCCATTGCTGCATCTCCTTCATCGCATTCAGCTGCTATATCTCGATTTCCATGTATGGTAATGGTCTGCTTAGGACCCGGGATTTTTAGCTGTAGATACACATAACACGGCCTTGCCATGAATTTAGCATAAGCCGGCCTTCCGAATAGCGCGTGATAAGGACTGCGCAACTTAACCACCTCGAAAGTAAGCCACTCAACTCGGTAATTGTCCTTTGATTCCCCAAAAGCTACCTCCAATGCGGTTTTTCCCTCGGGGCACGCTGAATGACCCGGTACTATGCCATGAAAAACTGTCGTACTTTTTTGGAGCTGAGATTCCTTGAGACCCATGCGTAGAAAGGTTTCCCAGTACAGGATATTGATGCTGCTTCCTCCATCCATCAGGACCTTTTTCAGCTCGTACCCATTGACATGTGGTGCAACTACCAATGCTAAGACTCCCGGGTGTTCTATTCTTTCCGGGTGATCTCTTCTGCTCCATGTTACATCATGTTCTGACCACCTCAAATATCTCGGGACAGCCGAAGAAACTGAGTTGACGGCTTGCTTCAGTATCTTTTTGTCCTTATTAGAACCTCCTGTGGTATGCACGTGATATTGACCCAACTGTTTGGGGTTAGCTTGGAAACCTCCAGCTCCCCCTTGATTGTTTCCCTGATTTCTTGCTGCCGGGTTACCGGCTGGGGGTGGGCCGTTGCCCGGGTTTCCTCCTGGACCCGGTCCTCCTCCCCGACCCGCACCTCGCATGGCTCTGTTCACTTCCTCGTTCTTCCATCTCTGTAGGTCGGCGCATTGCTCCAAGGAGTGGTTAGCCGGCCTACCGTTCCTGATGTGCTTCGGGCACGCCATTCTAAAGATGTCCCAATTGTTACTCGGCCTCGGTGGCCCTTGATAGTTTCCTCCATTGTGGTTTCCAGTGTTAAAATTTCCTTCTGCCCTGGGTCTCGAAGACCCGGCTTCCGTGTTGGCGACAAACTCGGAGCCTCCTTCAAACGGGCGCTTGTTATGGCTATTTCCGTTGTTACCCGGTGCTGATCCATTGCCGGTTCTTCCACTATTACCTGTGTTTGCTTTTGCTTTTTTATCGTCAGTTTCCTCTTCCGTAGTGTCTGTTGCGGCATGTTTGTTGCATGCATCCATCAGTTCTCCCATTGTAACCTCCGAAGCATTCCGACTAGATTTCATGCGAGTTAACTTTTGTACTAAAGGTGTGTACTTGCAGGTCTTTGCCATAGCTTGCAGCGCATCCTTGGGCTGAATATCTGTAGATGAATGAAGTATTTCCATAACCCGGCGCACCCAGCTGCGCGTCGATTCTCCCTTCTTCTGAACACATCGCTCTAGGTCATCAATAGTGAATAACTTTCTGCATGTCCCGTGAAAGTGCTTGATAAATGCAGTTTTCAATTCTTCCCATGACTTGATAGATCCTTCCGGTAGATTGGTGAACCATAACTTTGCTGCTCCCTCTGACATCATTAGATACATGAATTTGGCTTGAAGATTCTCGGACGCATTGCGAATCGACATGGCCATCTCATAACTGCTCAACCATGTTTCCGGATCCATAGTCGGCTCGTAATTCACTACTTTACCCGGTTCTTTGAACTTTTCCGGGTAAGGCTCAGCCCTGATGCTATCTGAAAGACACTTAGGTCCTGCAAGAATGGTCAAAGCTGGTCTTACTCGGGAAACGTGTGATCCTGCAGGGGGTACAGCTGGACGCGGTACTGCTGGTATCCCATGTACCGCAGACCCGGCCACGGCTCTCCTGGCTCTGGAACTGTCCACGATGGCCTGTGCTGCTGATGCTGCTGGTACTGCCTGAATGTGTGGAGGAGGCGGCATTTGCTGCTGCTCTTCCCTCCGCCGTGCCGAACTTGTTTGGATGTTGCCAGCGTCACCTTGATGTTGGCTGACATATGGTGTCCCATGCATTCCGCTTCTGTGATCCGGGTAATTAACCTGTTGCGCCACCGCGGTGCGCAGCATATCTATCGCCCGCTGGGTCTCCTCTGCGTGGGGTGACTCTCTCACGGGGATTTTATTTAGTGCAAGTGTTGCCGCGTACAGGTTGTCCATGGGATTGTTGTAATGACCCGCTGGTGTGTGAAAACGTGATGGTGGTGGTGGTGGTGGCGGTGGTACAGTATTGCCGGTAGTAACTCCAGTCTGTGGTGCGGGTAACCCGGCCTGCGTGTCTACCGGTTGTACTCCTCCGGTTGTCGGCTGAGGGGCGGTTCCTTGATTTGCCACTGGAGTCGGCTGATCCTGAGGCGTGATAAATAGTGCGGCCGGGTTTATGACTCCTCCCAATGCTGGCAATCTGGTTTGGTGCCTTTGATGTATTCTAGTCGTTTCCTCTCGGAGCCGGGTTTCCAGTGCATCCAGCTCGCGTTGTCGTGTGGTCATCCCTTGTCTTTCTGCTTCTACTTTCCTCCTCTGCTGCTCCAATGCACGACGGGCTACGTCCAAATCCCTAACACGTTCCGCCGCGTTCTCTGGAGTGATAACTGTGGCAAGAACTGTCGGATCTAGGATCAGATTGTTGTCGAACAAGGCCGGATGTTGTGGATTGGAAGGACCCGCTCCTGGTGTCCGGTTTGCTAGGAATCCAAACGTGTTCGCGTGTAACTCGTTTTCTGGCGCTTGACTGGTAACCGATGCCGACTCTCCGTCAACCTGGGCCAAAACCGTGTTCCCGTTAGCCGGCCCTTGCTGCCGGGTTAATGCTTGTGTTGTCCCGGCCGCGGCCGCGGTTATGCTCTCTTGGTTGAGATTGATCGCGGGAGCCGCGTAAACCGCAACTCGGTGTATGATGCTTGGCGCAAATTCATGCTGTTCCTCTTCGCTGTTATTCTCCTCATACCGGTTCTCCAGCAGGTCCAGGATGGACTCGGTATCATCCTCTCTTTCGACCCGGTCACGCGGGGTCCATGCCGGTTCTTCCGGCTGTTCCCACTTCGCGATGGGTTCTTCTGTCGGATATGTCGTTCCAACTGATTCTTCTCCATCTGATTGGATATAAGTGGCCTCCCCTGACACAGAATCAGATCCAAAATTGTCAGGGATCGAACCGGAAGTACATACTGTCGTGGGGTAATCACGGCAGATGTTACCAGGGGTAACTGATCTTGGGGCAAGTCGACACAGGCGTTCGGGAGAGGGTTTAGCTCAAAGGAAGACATGATGCAACTTGATATGACAGCCGGCAATCGAAGTCGCCGGATCTCTATTCTCGATACGATAACACGATTAGGGTTTACACTGGATACTCGATACCACTTGATATTGCTAAGGTTCTCGAATCTCTAGATCTCTGTCTCAAACTATACCCGGGGGTCGGTTTATATAACACCCGTACCCCCTAGCTTTTTCTACAAGGCACACCCGGGTCCTACCCAGACACGGCGTGCTAACTCTAACTTTCCTTTACAACATCCCTAATCCGGATCACTAGGCCCACGAACTTGGGCCTCCACAAACATCTTTATCATTAATCGGATCCTGCACACCATCCTTTGGGCCGGGTTACTTCCCGGAGCCTGGCATACCGGGTTAGTATCCCGCCATCAGTAGTCCCCAGAATAGCTTGGGCTTCACGGATCTCCTTGAAGCGCTTGCTATTCCCTGCAATGATACCGATCATATGGGCGCACGAAAACTGAGTTAAGATATCATGATATTCAGCTAGGCCTCACTCCATGGTGGCCATACAATAACCCGGACCTTTCCTCCATATACTTAGGTCCAAATTCCTAAATCCAGACCACAATAAGAAATGATAAGATCTCATGCTTGATAACCAGTCCCGTCATTACGGACGGACCCCTTCCTTCCTCTGTCACGATGCCTTGCCCAACACTTGACGCACATCTTGCGAAATCTTCGTGGACAACCATTACTCCGCAATTCCCGGCTCCTAGCCGTTAAGATAAGCTTTCCCTTGCCTTATAAATAGCGCTTAGAGGGTAACCCTAAGCCCATCGCCACGCCACAACTTCTCCTCTCCCTCATTGCTCCTAACACCTTCGCAGCGCCATCGCGAGGAACTCGCGCCTGTTACCGATGCAAGATTAACCGCGGCCGCGCCCGCCCTTGAATCGCCTCGTGCCGCCGTCAAGCGCCACCTTTGTACCTCCATTCCTCCCATCCGAGCCGCACCGCTCGTCGCCACCACATTAAGCCCCAATCTTCTCGGTAAGCTCTTTGCAATCAATTTAATTCAGCCCCGCAGATTTTAATCCATCCAAGGTCAGATCTAGGTCATCCCGCGAATTACTTGTCCGATTGCACCAGATTAGATTGATTCAATGCTCGCCAATCCCTTTAATTGCCTGCCTGATAGCCACAAATGATCTTCCAACCATCACTGATCACCAATTTTACTTAAAAGCCATCCGCGAACCTCCCCATCTAGATCCGTTCCTCCGCTGTTTTCCGCTTACTGCATTAACACCCGGAAAAACCCTTCTTTTCCAGCTATTTCATTTGCGGTATAAATATGGGCAACCATCCGTCATCCCCAAATACCTTTTCCTACGTAAGTGACCAACAATTTCCACAAGTGTGCTCAATACCCGGACAGTTCTCAGCTTCGTACCCTTTTGATACCTTATACCCGGATATTTCATCTTTCCCGGGTCTTATCTCATACATCCTTTTCTTTTTGTGTTTCGCAGGCTGAACCCATGGCTCCCAAGCGACAAGGAAAACATCCGGCTCAAGCAAGGACCACCCAAGCCATATCCGCCAATTGGGGGCGCTCCACAACCACTAAGGCCAAGTTGGACGAACTAACCGAGTTAGGCACCCTCCCCTCTCAGAAAGATATCCACTGGAGGGTGCCAGGTAACGAAACTCATCCCACTCCCGCAGAGGACGAGGTGATCTGCTTTGTAGAGCACGTGACCCGAGGATTTCGCCCTCCGGGTCACCCTTTCTTTAGGGAGGTCTTAGATCACTACGGGCTCCGGGTGTTCGACATAGGGCCTAACTCTATGTTGAACATCACCCACTTCATAGTTCTATCCGAATCATATTTGTGCATGCCACCAAACCTGACTCTTTTCACCGAGTTATTCCAATGCAAACCGTGCCGCGAAAGCGGCGACGGGGCGCTTCTCACTTGCGGCGGGGTATCCATCCAACGCTGTAGGAATTCTTTAATGCCAACCCTCAATCTGCAATCCTGTGCCAAACATTGGCAATTGTCCTTTTTTTACTGTCGCGATACCTCCCCCGACAGCGAGAAGAAGCTGCCGGGTTACTCAGAGACCCCTCTCAAACCCTCCGAGTCTTTCAGTGCCTTCGCACCAGACTCGTATAGGGAAGCAATCCTTCCTGCACTAGCCAAAATAGCCATTCTCTCGGCCCAAGGCCTCCTAGGGCTCAATTTGATAAAGACATGGGTCGACTTCCGAATCCAACCTAATTCCATCCGCACCAAATTGATGTGCGAGTATTCGGGCCACACTACAGATGCACTTCGCTATTCCTCCAAAAGCTTTGCGACTGGTGACACTATCAAGACCATCAAGAGCCTCTTGGCAGAGAAGCTGGATGTGATAAAGGGCATCTCCGGGTTACCTCCGTTTACTCGGGAAAATCCAGCTCCAACGGTAATACCCGGCACTCATACCTTGTCTCCACATTTCAACTCGATACTGCTTCTAAACATTAATTTTATCTTTTTACCTTAGGCTGATGACCCCTTCTGGAGAGTGGACCCCCTCCCCCCCTCCAGAGACCCGGAAGAGGAGGACGAGACGACTGACGACAGCGAAGGTACTTACCCAGGATCTACATAATTTTGCTTGTATTACTTTCCTTTCGTCTGTCTTTTTCCCAATGAATACACATCTGGCTCGCAGGGCTGGAGGACGAAGGTGGAAACAACGAGGATGACCCGGACAGAACCGAGTCTGACCCAGAGGCGACAGCCAGAGCCAAGAGGAAAAGCAGGGGGACAGTATCCAAGGTTCCTTTTTCCTCACTATCTTCCGAATCTTACTCCTTTGACGCCATGCGAAGACTTAACCATCAATTATCAAATTCGCCGTGCTTGAAGGAACCTTTCCCCGCCAAGCGCAGGGTAACTCGGAGCTCCCCGGGTGAAGATCCCCTTAACCCGGGCATCTCCACCCCTTTAGTCCCTCGTGGCAGTGCTCCTCCATCTCGTTCTTCCAACTCTCCTCAGCGCCACCCTTCTCCTAACCACCCACGTGCCGGGCAATTCCGGGTTCCATTAGTGGTTCCTGCGAACACCTCATCTACTTCAAGTGGCGAGCTCCCATCGGATTACACCGTAAATGCCGGGTAAGTTTTTGCCTTACTATTTCTTTTTGCCTCTAGCGAACTTTCATCCGAGCCACCGTCATCATCAATAACTGCCTTTTTTCATCTTTCCTTCAGTGCTCAGGTCACCGTCAGTGACCCGGAAAACACAGAAACGGCTAACATTCAGGTGGAGAAGCCGACTGACGACACAGACGCCGCAACCGGAGGTGATGCTGCCACTAACCGGGAACAAGACCCGCTGAACAATCCACTTTCCCAAACCGTCGGATCTCCTTCCTTATCGGAACCAGTAGATGAAGAGATAGAAATTCTAGATACGAGGATGAGCCCTCCCAACCCGGACACTCAGACTGTCCGGGTCTCCACTCCAAATGCGAGGAAAACCCCCCTGCCTGATGACCAAGCTGCCGGCTCTTCCCGGACTCATTCCGATGAGTTAACGTTTGCCCAAATGCTGGAAACCCTGCGCACCTTACGAGCTAACGAGGAAAACATCCTGGGAGCCTTAATAACCAAACATGAGGTAAGTTGAACTAATGTTGCTTGTACCTTTGTCCAGTCCCCAAGTTCCGAGTGAGTTCATTCATGACTTGCTCGGGACTTTATTATACCATTGACTGATAACCGTGCTCTTCTATCCGACTAACACTTTTTAACATCCATGCAGTCTTTCGTGACTCAATATGAGGAGAAACTTGCAGACGCCACCAAGCTCATTGAAAAAGAAATATCTTTACGTGAAGCGGCCGAGACTGAAGCCAGAAGGAATAGGCAATTAATGAAGAAGTACCGAAGAAGGGCTCACCGCGCCGAAGACGACCTGACAAGCGTTTCTGTCGAAATTTCTGATACCTATCGTTCTTTGCTTGGTATGCTTCCTTCTCCGGGTTTATCCTTTTGACCAACAGCAAAAAATGTTTAGCTGATATATTCATTTTACTCCAGGCCCGGATGAAACCATGCCGGATGAGGATGATATTGCCAAGCTGAAGACCATGAAGAATGTTATCCGGCAACTGTGCGCCGGAACCCGATGGATTTTGGAAGAGTTACGGTGGCCAGGCAGGGGACATGTTGACCTGAAGAGGATGCTGGACGCCTTTTCCACGGTTCCTGAGTGGATTTGGCACTGGAAGCGCTCGTCCTGCCGGGTTGGGATGACCCGGGGGCTATCACTCGCCAAGGCTTACTTCCCCAAGCTCGATCTGGCAAAGCTCATGGGCGGCTTCCCTGAATTCAAGCTTGATGGTTCAAAATTCTCGCGGGAGGATTTTCAGGCTGTGCAGAAAGAGGTCCGTTATCCGGCTAGCGTGATCGCTGATGAACTGGACGTCAATACTCTTGTCCCTGCTTATGATGCTGCTGGTGTGGCAATTAAGTCAGATCTTCCCGAACCATATGACATGATGGCTCGGTGGAAGGAGGAAGCTGCTGCAATAAGGGCGGAGGCTGCCAAGAAACAAGCTGAAGCCGGCTCTACTCCCGCTGCCTCAACGTCAGTCGTTCCGCCCCCTGCGGGGGCTGGCGCCGCCGATCCGGGTGTTGCTGCTACCACCAATGATGGCAAGGGTAAGGCCAAGATGGGCGCGGAGTGATATATGGTTTCCAACGCCTCTTCTTAAGCGTCAGTCGGTCGACATCTTTTTGGAACAATCAGTTTTAGGCGGTGCGTCTGTGCACCCTTGATATTTTTTCACCAATATTCTGTAATGCACACTAAGGCCTTGATATACTCGATGCCTGTTCCGACCTTTTTAAGTTTAAGCTCATCTGTTCTCGATATCTGGTTTTATTTATTGCTCCTTTTGTGAAAACTCAATTTCCGGGTCTCATGGGTATTGACAAGTGGATTTTGCTTCGAAGTCCCCAAGTCCCCAAGACTCGGATACTTGGATTTTTGCAACTATACAAGTAAGCCAGTTCTTTTCAAGATCCCAAGCTACCGGGCCCGGATTGCCGAGCCTAGGACACTTGATCTTGAAAAGGCAACGAAATGCTCATTGCTATTTTCACAAAGATCCATGAGTTGTTTCACATCGGATTTGAAGTTATGCTTAATAGTCATTGAGTTTCCAGCTATTCAGCCTTGTACTCTGCATAACTTGTGGTTTAGATGACCCTTTTGACTGCCTTGTACTGTAAGCCGGCTTTCGCGTGGATACCATGTTGTTACATCAATACGAAGACGTAGCCAGCCAATCCCCGTCGGGTTTCATGACTAACTGCCATCGTAAGCGAACAAATCATGCCACTTTAATGCGAGTCACATCGAGCTTAAGTAAGAGTAGCCAAGAAATTTGGACTTCTTTGTCCGGTTATAAGATTGTAGCCGTACTCGTTTGCGAGTAATCGGCCCTTATAACTCATAGGCATCATGGCCGGGTCTTTGAGTTTGTAACTGTGCTTTTTAAGCGATCAGCCCCCAAGACCTAGATATACGCATCGTACTGAGAATACATAACCTGATAACAACCATCTCTTTTCTTGATAACCATCTCTTTACTTGATATGAAAAACTGATAACAACCATCTCTTTTCTTGATAACCATCTCTTTACTTGATATGAAAAATGTAGGTCAGCAGGCCGCCTCATTAAAAACCCGTCCAGTCCCCCAAGGTGCCCTGGATAGGAAAAGAGTACGTCAGAAAACCTGCTGCCTATTACATCGTGCAATTCCACTTGCCAATATAGTCTTTACTAAGTATAATACGGACGCAGCTGAGCCACGTTCCATGGTCTATCTCTTTCTTGCATAGATGAAGTGGTGTGCGCGGTGTCATTGACTGTAGCCGACTCCTCCCTTGCATCTATCAAATAATATGATCCGTTATGTAGGTTCCGGCTTATGATAAATGGTCCTTCCCATGGTGGTGATAATTTGTGTTTTCCTTCGTTTGACTGTACCAGACGCAGAACCAAGTCTCCTTCCTGGAATACCCGGGTCTTCACACGCCGGCTATGATACCTCCGTAGATCTTGCTGATATATGGCTGATCTTTCCAGGGCTTGTTCTCTTTGCTCTTCTAGCATATCTACGGCGTCCTGCCGGGTTTTTTCGTTCTCTACTTCGACGTAAGCTGATACTCGCGGTGAATCGTGAATAATGTCACTCGGTAACACTGCTTCCGCACCATAGACCATGAAGAAGGGTGTCATCTGAGTGGATCTGTTAGGTGTAGTGTTGATACCCCAAACCACAGAAGGAAGTTCTTCGACCCATGCACCAGCTGCCCTGATACAGGGGACTCGCAATCGTGGTTTTAATGCGCGAAGCAATTCTTGGTTTGCCCTCTCCACTTGTCCATTGGCCTGCGGATGAGCCACTGATGCAACATCAAGCCGGATTCCATTGTTGCCACAGAATTTCTCCATCTCGCCAAGAGACATGTTAGTTCCGTTGTCGGTGATTATGCTGTGGGGATACCCAAACCGGTAGATAATCCTTTTCAGGAACTTGACTGCTGTAGCTGCTTCGCAATTAGTAACTGGCATAACCTCAACCCACTTGGTAAACTTATCAATGGCCACCAAAAGATGCGTCTTCTTGCATGGTGACATATGGAAGGGACCAACCATGTCCATACCCCAAACGGCGAACGGCCAAGTTAATGGGATGGTCCGTAATTCCATAGCCGGTACGTGTGTTTGGCGAGCGTACCTTTGACATCCGTCACATCTTGCTACCAAACGTTCTGCATCCGATAGAGCCGTAAGCCAGAAAAATCCGTGTCGATAAGCTTTAGCCACCAGAGACCTTGTAGATGCATGATGCCCACAGTCGCCTTCGTGTATTTCCTTGAGAATCTGTCGGCCTTCTTCTGGCGCTACGCAGCGCAAGAAGACTCCTGTTGCGCTTCTCTTGTATAATTCTCCGTTGATGATAGAATACCCCTTTGCTCGCCTCAGGATTTGTCTTGCTAATACCTCCTGTTCTGGTAACTCGCCCCGCGATAGGTAGGCCAGGTATGGCTCTGTCCACTCGGGGATGGCGTGTACTGTGGCCACGTACTCCAAACCCGGGTCTTGATTTGCCAGTTCTTCCTCAGACTCGGTTTTAACTGATGGTCGCCATAACTCGTCCAGGAACACATTGGGTGGAACTGGCTCCCTACGCGAGCCGAGTCTGGCGAGTGCGTCTGCTGCCTCGTTTTTTCTTCTGTCTATGTGCTCCACCTCATACCCGGAAAAGCACCCGGCAACCCTGTCGACTTCCCTGCGGTATGCCGCCATGGTTGCATCCTTTCTGTCCCAAGTTCCCGATACCTGTTGTACCACAAGATCCGAATCTCCGAAGCATCGTATTCTTTTAATGTTCATTTCCTTGGCTACCTTTAAACCATGCAACAGGGCCTCATACTCGGCCACGTTATTTGAGCAATCAAAGTGAATTTGCAGTACGTAACTCAATTTGTCTCCCTTGGGCGATGTCAGCACTACTCCAGCTCCTGATCCCTCATATTGCTTTGACCCATCGAAGTGCATGGTCCATGACTCGGATTTTGGGACTGTGGTAGCCATACCTGTATGTGTCCAGTCGTTAACGAAATCAATTAAAGCTTGGGACTTGATTGCTGACCTGGGTTCGTAGTTTATGTGATAATCCCCCATCTCTATTGCCCACTTGGCTATTCTTCCCGTCGCGTCCGAGTTTCTGATAATATCCGACATTGGTATTGAGCTGACCACCGTTATAGGATGTTCTTGGAAATACGGCTTCAACTTCCTGCTGGCCATGAAGACTCCGAACACCAACTTTTGCCAATGCGGATAGCGCTGCTTTGCTTCTGATAATACTTCACTAACGTAATAAACCGGCCTCTGAACCGGGTAACCTTTCCCGTCCTCTTTGTGTTCCACGACAACCACTGCGCTAACGGCTCGGGGGCCAGCTGCCACGTATAGCAACATAGGCTCTTTAGGACCCGGCGCCGCTAGTACTGGTGCTTCAGATAGTTGCTTCTTTAGTGCTTCAAACGCTTCATCTGCCTCTTCGTCCCATACGAATTTATCCGATTTTCGCAAGAGCCGATACAAGGGTATTGCTTTTTCTCCGAGTCTAGATATGAACCGGCTCAAGGCTGCTACACAGCCCGTGAGCTTTTGAACATGCTTCAAGTTCTCCGGCTTTTTCAAACTCTGGATCGCCTTGATTTTATCCGGATTTGCCTCAATTCCTCTCTCGGAAACTATGAAGCCGAGTAATTTCCCAGCCGGAACTCCGAACACGCACTTAGTTGGATTAAGCTTCATCTGGTACCTCCTCAGGTTTTTGAATGTCTCCTTTAGATCATCGATAAATGTCTCCGCCTTCCTGGTCTTGATGACCACGTCATCCACGTAAGCATGGACGTTACGTCCGATTTGGTCCTCAAAGCACTTTTGAATACACCGTTGGTAAGTTGCGCCAGCGTTTTTCAACCCAAATGTCATAGTTTTATAACAAAAGGCCCCAAACGGGGTTATGAATGATGTTTTCTCCCAATCCTCCCTTTTGAGCTTAATCTGATGATACCCGGAATATGCATCCAGGAAGCATAACAGATCGCTTCCCGCTACTGCGCCTATAATCTGATCTATCCTTGGGAGCGCGAACGGATCCTTTGGACAATGCTTGTTAAGACTAGTGAAGTCAATGCACATCCTCCATTCGTTGGTCTTTTTCATCACCAGAACCGGGTTAGCCAACCAATCCGGGTGAAATACTTCCATGATAAAGCCGGCTGCCAGTAGCCGAGCGATTTCTTCGCCTATAGCTTTCCTTCTTTCCTCGTTCATTTTCCTCAAACCTTGTTTCACGGGCCTAGACTTGGGATCCACATGCAAACTGTGCTCAGCCAATTCTGTAGGGATACCCGGCATGTCGCTGGGTGTCCAGGCAAACACATCTGCATTCGAGCGAATGAACTCCACGAGCGCTCCCTCCTGCTCTTTTCCCAGGTTAGACCCTATGGTAAACTGCTTAGTAGAATCCCCTTCGACAAAATCTATCTTCTTGGTGTCTTGCGCTGCCTTGAATTTTGCTCTCTCATCCTCAGTATTCGGTTTTTTCAAGGCTGTTCTATCGTCCGGGTTTACTTGGGATCGGTAATATTCGAGTTCTTCCTTCCGGCATGCCTGCTCGGCCATAACTGAGTCTCCTTCGTCGCACTCGGCCGCTATATCCCGGTTCCCATGTATAGTGATGGTCCGTTTAGGACCCGGGATTTTCAGCTGTAAATACACGTAGCACGGCCTAGCCATGAATTGGGCGTAAGCCAGTCTCCCCAACAGCGCGTGGTAAGGACTGCGCAGCTTGACCACCTCAAACGTGAGCCACTCCACTCGATAATTATCCGTCGATTCCCCAAAAGCAACTTCCAAGGTGATCCTTCCCTCGGGGCTCGCCGAGTGACCCGGTATGATCCCGTGAAAGATTGTTGAACTTTTCTGCAGCTGGGACTCTTTGAGACTCATCTGTAAGAAGGTCTCCCAGTAAAGGATGTTGATGCTACTTCCACCGTCCATCAGGACCTTCTTCAGCTCGTAACCATTAACTTGTGGAGCGACCACCAACGCCAAGACTCCTGGACGCTCCACCTTTTCCGGATGATCTCTTCTACTCCACGTTATCTCTTGTTCTGCCCATCTAAGGTATTCCGGCGCGGCCGATGAAACCGGATTTGCCGCCTGCTTTGGTGTCTCTTTGTTACTTCTAGAAGTTCCTGTGGTATGCACATGATATTGTCCTTTTAAGTTAGTCGTTCGTACCGTGTCGACGAAGATGTTGATCCGGCCGACCGTCAATATAAATCCGGACTCGAGGTGATCCGGTTCTGGCCCCCAGCCGGGATCGTCCACCAACTTTTCTTCTTCGTGGTCGATGTAGATTTCGCCAATGACAAGATCCTCCATGCCCTTCCGAGCTTCTCCCGTGATGTAGACACCTTTGGACGCAGGCCCCACGGTGGGCGCCAACTGTCGTGGGGTAATCACGGCAGATGTTACCAGGGGTAACTGATCTTGGGGCAAGTCGACACAGGCGTTCGGGAGAGGGTTTAGCTCAAAGGAAGACATGATGCAACTTGATATGACAGCCGGCAATCGAAGTCGCCGGATCTCTATTCTCGATACGATAACACGATTAGGGTTTACACTGGATACTCGATACCACTTGATATTGCTAAGGTTCTCGAATCTCTAGATCTCTGTCTCAAACTATACCCGGGGGTCGGTTTATATAACACCCGTACCCCCTAGCTTTTTCTACAAGGCACACTCGGGTCCTACCCAGACACGGCGTGCTAACTCTAACTTTCCTTTACAACATCCCTAATCCGGATCACTAGGCCCACGAACTTGGGCCTCCACAAACATCTTTATCATTAATCGGATCCTGCACACCATCCTTTGGGCCGGGTTACTTCCCGGAGCCTGGCATACCGGGTTAGTATCCCGCCATCACATACCGTACCGATGAAGACGCTGATCCGGCCGATTGTCACGACAGATCCGGATTCGAGGTGATCCGACTCTGGCCCCCAGCTGGAATCGTCCACCGTCTTCTCTCCTTTGTGGTCGATGTAGATCTCGCCGACGACAAGATTCTCCATGTTCTTCCGAGCTTCTCCCGTGATGTAAACACCTTTGGACGCAGGCCCCACGGTGGGCGCCAACTGTCGTGGGATAATCACGGCAGACGTTACCGGGGGTAACTGATCTTGGGGCAAGACGACACAGGCGTTTGGGAGAGGGTTTAGCTCAGAGGAAAACATGGTGGAACTCGATCTGGTAGCCGGCAATCAAGTCGCCGAGTCTCCGATCTCAAGATATTAACTCAACTCTCGCGTTACACTTGATGCTCGATACCAAGCGATAGTGCTAGGGCTCTCAGATCTCTCTCAACTAATCCTAGGGGTCGGTTTATAAAGCACCCGTACCCCCTGGCTTGTCCTCCAAGGCGCACCCTGAATCCTACACGGACACCGCATACAAACCCTAACTTTCCTTTACCGTAACCCACAATCCGGGTTACGAGGCCTACAAACTTGGGCCTTCCAGAAGTTTCTTTATCCTTAGCCGGATCTTGCGCAGCGTCCTGTGGGCCGGGTTATACCTTGGAGTTGGCCTACCGGGTTATTATCCCTCCATCACACGCGCCACCTATGGTGTGGCCACCCTGTGGCCCCCCTTCGGGACTTCCTGGACACTCCAGGACTTCTAAGACTTCTGGCTTTTGAATTGTCCAATTCCGAGAATAATTCGAGAGCAACTTTTCTGAAACTAAAAATAGCAGAAAGCAGGAACTGGCTCTGCGGCATCTTGTCAATAGGTTAGTCTCGGGAAATCGATAAAAATGACATAAAGTGTAAGGAAAACATGTGGGAAACAACATGAAAACAACATGGAACATCAGAAATTAAGGATACTTTTATGACGTATCAACATCCCCAAGCTTAGTTCCTACTCGTCCTCGAGTAGGTAAATGATAAAAACACATAATTTCTGAGGTGACATGCTACCAACATAAACTTGATCATCATAGTAATGTAAAGCATGTAAACTAGGATCAAATGAATAAAGGTTGTGGTTTATAGTTGATATCAAAGAGTAATGATTAAACCATTAGGAATAACAAAGTAAAACTTTTCAACGAATCAATACTAAAAGACAATCCACTATGCAAAGTTTATTAAAGATCATTTAAGCTTCAAGAACAACAATATTATCATCCAAGGCATCAAACTCTCACAACAACCCCTGATAGGATCAATTCAAGTGACAACAATATGCACGTAGGAAAATCATTCAAATAATTGTGCACTCAAAACAAGAAAGCGTTATGTATTGGTTCCTAGCACCAGGATGTTATGGCTAAAAGAACATTATGGGGGGTTTGTATGGTCAATGGAAGAAAGTCTCACATAACTGAAAGTGGTCATTAGACAAGAGGAAGTCTTATAATCGAAGTTATGCAAGGAGTAGTGATTGCCATACAACGGATGCACATAGAGCTATAAGTGAATGAAAGCTATCCAATGGAACTAGTGGGGGTGCATCCAACCTTGTTGCTCACAAATACCTAGAGCTCTTTTGAGGAGGCTCATCATTGGAATATACAAGCCAAGTTCTATAATGTAAGTTCCCCACATAGTTATGCAAGTCATAATATGAAAACTCTCTCCAAACTAAAGTAATGATGCCAACCAAGCACAAGTGTGGAATAGATGATAGTAGTGCTACCCCCTCTCTCTTTATTATCTTTTTTTTCTTTTTGGCTTTTTCTTTTATTTTTGATTTTTTGATTTATAACCTCACTTGTAATGGCAACACTCTATTTTACAATGAATCATCACACTTTTAGTACTCATAACTCAAAGTGAAATATCTTTGATGTAAATAAAACTAAATGCTCCTGCCAGTGTAGCAGTATGCCAAATAACAATGAAGCATGACAAGTAACATAATGATGATGGATGTTGTATGGAAATATATCTCGGAATGGCTATGGAGATGCCATGGTAGGTAGGTATGGTGGGTGTTTTGAGGAAGATAAATTTTGGCTTGTGTGTAGAAGAACAAAGTTCTCCCACGGGGTTTGGATGTACTAGCGAAGTTTGCACCAACTCTCAATGTGAGAATGAGCAATGCACAGTACCGAAAAGGCTAGCAAATATGGATGGTGGAAGTGCCAAAAAACCGCAACATAGAACTCACAAGTTAAAAGATTCCAAATAAAATCATGATATCACAAGGCATAATGAAAATCACTCCAAGAGGGTATGTGGCAGCGACAAGTCACTGTTAGCTACCCCGACCGTAGCGCGTAACAAAAGCTATCACGATTACTATCAGCAAAGGAAGGCATATACCATTATCCTATCAACTGGTTATTTGAGTGTGGCACAGTTTCAAGCTTCTAGACCAACCATTAATTGTTTTTACTTTACTAAACCAGAAAGTTTACCATTAAGCATATTAATATCTCAAAACAACAGCAAATAATGAAGTGAAACAGTTTAGTCATCTACAAGAACATGCAAGCTTTTTTGTTATACCATCTACCACATGTAGCATTTTCTATTTCCATCAAAAACCATACGAAATATGTTTTAACAAAAACTCTCTAAATGATACAGCAAGCAAGCATGAGAGTACTCACATAACTCTACTAAAACTAACATCTATGAATAACAGATGCATGAAAACGAGGGCTAAACGCAGTACAAGCAAAAAAGGTGAACACTCACAGAACAATAAGAATGAAAACTAGAGTGTTCTAAGCAATAAAAACGGAGCGTGTCTCTCTCCCACACAAGTAATTGTAGGGTCCAATTATATTAGTGCAGCAAGTAAAACAAAAGAAAACAAAGGAAAAAAAGAAAAACAAACACACGCTCCAAGTAAACTTCATATGATGTGACCGAATAAAAATATAGTTTCACGAGAAGTGACCTGATAGATAGTTGATGAAGAAGGGGATGCCTTGGCCATCCCCAAGCTTAGATTCTTGAGTCTTCTAAAAATATGCTCGGATAAACCACGGGGGCATCCCCAAGCTTTGACCTTGCACTCTTCTTGATCACATATATCACCTCTTCTCTTGACACTTGAAAACTTCCTTCACACCATACTCAAACAGTAATTCGCATTAGAGAGTTAGTGCAACAAATAAAAATCCATGGGTTCTGTATGGCACATGTGCTATTGATAATTTTAAACATTAGCTACAGCCACTGATGTTTCGTGAAGCAAAGAAACCCACTTGACATCGCAAAAGAGCAAATGCAAGAAATATGACAGAATCTGTCAAAACCAGAGCAGTCTCTAAAGACGAATTTTTTGGGGGGGCACTTACGTTACTCAGATTGAAAAATTAAAGAACAAAAAAATTCATAATTAGCTGAGGAATAATCTAAAAAAATGTCAGATATTCTGATCTTTATGGATTTTATACGATTTTTTACGGTGGACAGCAGACTGTTTCCTGCGCAGAAATCCGAAAACCAACTCCAACTCTCCTCAGAAACCTTACTTGGCACTACTAAAACATGAAAAGAAAGATACAAAGGAGTTGCCATAGTAGTATTCAACCCCTTGACTCGAAGAAAATGGAGAAAACAAAGCAAAAAATAAAACCATGGGTTATCTCCCAAGAAGTGCTTTTCTTTAAAGCCTTTTAGCTAGGCATGATAATTTGAGAAGATCCTCACATGAGAAATATGAATTAAAGCAAAAGAGAGCATCAATAAGAAAATATAAAACAAATTTAAGTCTAACACACTTCCTATGAAAAAGAATCTTGTATAAAAACAAGTCATGAAAGCACAAGGCAACAAGCATACGAAAGCAAAACAAGTGCAACTTCAAAAAATTCAACATAAAGAGGGGAATTTGATATTGTTGAGATGTATAAGATTATGTTTCCCTCTCTCATAATAACTTTCAGTGGCATCATGAATAAAATTAATAATATAACTATCACATAAAACATTCTTATCAAGAGCCACATGCATAAAAGAATTAATACTCTCCACATAAGCATAGTCATTCTCATTAATAGCAGTGGGAGAAAATTCAACAAAATAGCTATCATTCTTATCACCTAATCATCAAATATAGGAGGCATATTGCAATCATAATTAATTTTCTCCTCAATATTAGGTGGACTGAAAATAACATATTCATCATTGTAATTATAATATATTGGAGGCAAAGTATCATCAAAGAAAATTTGTTCCTCCGTGCTTGGGGGACTAAAAATATTATATTCATAAAAACTAGCTTCCCCAAGCTTAGACTTTTCCATTGAATTAGCAATAATGGTGTTCAAAGAATTAATACTAATAACATTGCTACTAGCATGCAAATAAAGCTCCATATGTTTTTTTAATTTTCTCTTCAAACACCTCATGTCCTAACTCAAGATAAATATTATAAAGCTCTCTCATATTTTTGTTGTTTTCCATTAAGATTAACTAGTAAACATATAAACAAGCAACAAGTAAAAATAAGCCCAACTAGTGAAAATAAAAACAAGAAACAAAAAGATATAATTGTTGAATCTAAAGGAAATAACTTCGAGCACTCACAGGGGATGTACCTTACCTCCCTGGCAACGGCGCCAGAAAAGAGCTTGATGTCTACGCACGCTTCTATTCTTGTAGACAGTGTTGGGCCTCCAAGTGCATAGGTTTGTAGAACAACAACAAGTTTCCCTTAAGTGGATTACCCAAGATTTATCGAACTCGGGGAGGAAGAGGTCAAAGGTATCCCTCTCAAGCAACCCTGCAATTACGATACAAGAAGTCTCTTGTGTACCTAACACACCTAATACAATTGTAAGTTGTATAGGTGCACTAGTTTGGCAAAGAGAGAGTAAAATACAAGCAATATGGATGGTTATAAGTGATAATAACAATCTGAAATAAAAATGGCAGCAAGCAAACATGTAGCAGAACTGAATGTAATTGATGTTTCAATGCTTAGAAACTAGTCCTAGGGATCCTACTTTCACTAGTGGACACTCTCAACAATGATAACATAATTGAATGCATAAATATCTCCCTTCACTATGCTACTCTGAACCACTCTCCGGTCGAATAACAAACACCAATTCATTGCGTAGGGCTGTAACAGCACCCCTCAAGTTTGTATTCCCATGTCTAGTTAACCCCACGCTGTCACTATGAGCGCCCTAGAAGGTACTAAACAAACGCCACAATTTCATAGGGTCATCACCAACACAAGATATAAATATCATGCTAAACCATACGGTGCACACACTGTCACCTTTACACCGTGATCAAAGTGTTTACGGAGATCTCATAACAAAACCACTCGAGTAGCATAACAGATGAACAGTAAAATCTACTAATTCAACTACATTACAAAGCTCATGATCACATAAAGATCACACCATGGGAGAGAGAGATGAAACACATAGCTACCGGTAGAGCCCTCAGCCCCGGGGGAGAACTACTCCCTCCTCATCATAGGAGACAGCAACGGCGATGAAGATGGTGGTGAAGTCGATGGAGATGGATTCGGGGGCACTTCCCCGTCCCGGCAGGGTGCCGGAACAGAGATTTCTGTCCCCCGAAACTTGTCGGCTGCGGCTGCGGAGCTACGGATGTTTTTGGTGGAAAAGGCTGATTTTTCTAGGGTTTATGCATTGGGGAGTATATATAGGCGAAAGGGCGATGTCGGGGTGGCCAGGGGGCCCACACCACCAGGTGGCGCGGCTAGGGGACCCGCGCCACCCTATGGTGTGGCCACCCTGTGGCCCCCCTCCGGGGCTCATTGGGACTTCCTGGACCCTCCGGGACTTCTGAGACTTCTGGCTTTTGAATCGTCCAATTCCGAGAATATTTCCAGAACAACTTTTCTGAAACTAAAAACAGCAGAAAACAGGAACCGGCTCTGTGGCATCTTGTCAATAGGTTAGTCCCGGGAAATCGATAAAAAATGACACAAAGTGTAAGGAAAACATGTGTCAAACAACATGAAAACAACATGGAACATCAGAAATTAAGGATACGTTTATGACGTATCAGCCCACAGTTCACTAGTGGTGTCTCTCCGTGAAAGATAAATAACATGTATGGTGAACAAATTATAGCTCGGCAATTGACAGAAATGAAGGCTGCACCGTAGTGCATATGCAATACATAAATATTACTATGTGATTCATGCAGGCATTACAACAAAATACATAGACCGTTATCCAACTACAACTATGACTAAAAATCCACACATGGAGAAGAGGTGGCGGTGTCTCAGCCTACAGCGGTGTTTGACCGTTATCTCAGCCTATAGCGGGTGTTTACTCACACATGGATGGGCGAATCATGGATGGTTGATGGAGAAGAGGTGGCGGTGTCGATGGCAATGATCTCCTTCGAATCCCCGTCCCGGCAGGGTGCCATAACAGGAACTTCTGATCCCCGAATTGAGTTTCGAGGTGGCGGTGACGCTCTGTTGTGTTTCTGTGGAATATGACGAACCCCCCTTGATTTTTAGGTTACGGGGCAAAAGTAGTCGAAAGGGGAGCCCGAGGGGGTGCCTGGGTGGCCCACACCACCAGGCGGCATGGCCAAGGGGGGCGCGCCAGGGGGTGGTGTGGCCCCCACCTGTCCCCTCTCCGGGCCTCCTTCTCGCTCCGGGGGTCTTCTGGTGTTTTAGGCTCAAAGGGATCTTTTCTGGGCAATTTCCTGAAAGTTGATTTTTCTGCACAAAAACGAGACACCAAGGTAATTCTGCTGAAAAAAGTGTTAGTCCTTGTTAGTGGTATCGAAAACTCACAAGTTAAGAGGAAAACAATAAGAAAAGTGTTCGAAAAAGGAGATACGTTTTGGATGTATCACATGTGACCGTCGACTACATGATACTTCACCTTTATGGGCCTAGGAGGATGCATTGTGTATTTGGCTACTAATTGTGCGGTTACCGGAGTGACAGAAACCTAAACCCCCATTAGGAAACCAATGCACGAGGGAGTGTAGGATCCCGGAGTTTTAAGGTTGTGGTTAGATTTATCTTAATTACTTTCTTGTATTTGCAGATGCTTATGAGGGGTATAATCACAAGTATGTATTAGTTCTAGTTGGGCGGTGCATTATCATAGGTTCACCCACACAACACCTATCGAACCAATAAATATTAATCAACCGTATGAAACGAAAGCACTTGACGAAGTTCCCATGTGTCCTCGAGAACGTTTGGTAATCATAAGTAGAACAACCGGCTTGTCCTTTGCTCTCAAAAGGATTGGGCCACTCGATGCAATTATATTTACTGTCTTTTATTTACTCGCACTTTATTTATCTGCTATATCCAAACCCACCAAACACATGTTTGCTAGTGTTTAGAGTGAATTCTCTATCCAACCTACTTGTCAACACCTTCTGCTCCTCGTTGGGTTCGACACTCTTATTTATCGAAAGTACTACGATACACCCCCTATACTTGTGGGTCATAAAGACTATTTTCTGGCGCTGTTGCCGGGGAGCGAAGCACTATTGGTAAGTGGAATTGGTAAGAGAAACTTTTACTATGAGTGATGTTTTTATTTCTGTCTGCTGCTTTATTTCATTATGGAGAATTCTTTTGGTTATCTGTTTAGTGGTACTACTACCGTTACTACTAGGGTAGTAGGTGACCCGTTATCTGCTGAATTAGATCCTTATAAAATACCTATGAAAATTGTTGGACGTGTTATGGATAACTGCTATTATGGAGATGGAACTGTCCAACCCCGGTGATCATTTGCTCATTATACATGAATTATGCGAGTTATTCAGGTGTGCGGGTATTACAATGGATCAAGTTAAAAGGAAATTATTCTCTTTATCGCGGAAAGGTAGAGCTAAATTACTGAAGAATGGTGAATCTATTGGATGGGAGGAAATTTTACCTCTCTTTTATTCTAAATTCTATCCTCCCAGTGAGATTCAAAATAGCCTCATGATGGAGAGTATTGCCCAAGCTTGGGGAGAATGAAGTTATTAATGCTTAAATGTCTCGTTCATGAGCTCCCGAGTAATATTATTATCAATAACTTTTATGCAAGGCTTTCTCTTCATGATAAGGATTTATTGGATGCTTCTTGTTCTGAATCATTCACACGTATGAAGGAATAAGATAAATGGGACCTTCTTGATCGTATTCAAGAAAACGCTAAAGGATGGGAGAATCACAAAGGTAGAAAGTCAGGTATAAATTATGATTATGAATGCATTCAAGATTTTATGGGAACTGATGATTTCTATAATGTTAGTGTTGTTTGTGGTCTTGATTCTCAAATCTTTGCAAATTGTCTTAAAGCCTTTGCCTCCTATCTTGATATTCCTAAAAAGGAGTTGAGAAAGTATCATGCACCTTATAAAGATATTGTTCTTGTTAGAAATATAGAAGTGCATGTTGTTAATCCTGATGTGCCTGAGCCTTATATCGAGAAAATGCCTTTCCCTACTAAGGTAAAAGAACAATATATTGTAGATAGTGTGGTTAACAAGAGTATAAAGAAATCTATTGAACCTGATGAACAAATAACTGTTGAACCCGTAGTAACAATAGTGAAAGACCTTGTTTGTGTAAATGTAGACTATGAACATATTGTCTTCTGTGAGGATGCTTCTAATATTGTCTCACATCCAAATAGACCTAAGAAAACTAGTGTTCCTGTGCTTTCTGTTAAGATTGGCGATCATTGCTGTTATGGTTTGTGTGACATTGGTGCAAGTTCTAGTGCTATTCCTTATGAGCTTTATAAAGAAATTATGCATGAAATTGGTTCTTGTGAGCTTGAGGATATTGATGTGGTTATTCAGCTTGCTAATAGAAAAACTATTTTTCCGATTGGTATTGTTAGAGATGTGGAAGTTTTATGTGATAAAACTAAATATCCTACTGATTTTCTAGTGCTGGGTAAGGCTGCTAATAAAAGGTGTCCTACTATTTTTAATAGACCTTTCTTGAACACTTGTGGTGCTATTATAGATTGTAAGAGGGAGAAGATATTGACTAAATTTGATGGAAAATCTTATGAGTTCAATTTCTCTAAATTTGCTATAGCACCTTATGAATCTAAATTGCCTAATGAGAATTTTAGAGTTGAATAACTTGCCTCTATTGCTCTTTCTCCTAATAATGCTTTGCAACAATATATGGAGGACCATGAAAGTGAGGTCTTTATGGAAGAGAGAAATGAGATTGACGATATTCTTCTTCTTCAACCGGTGATAGTGAAACATAATTTACCTATGGAGGACTTGGGTACCACATTACCACCCAAGGAGGATCCTGTCTTTGATTAAAAACCTTCGCCTCATGATCTTAAATATGCTTATACCAATGATAAGAAAATATATCCCGTTATTATTAGTGCTAATTTCTCAGGTGAAGAAGAGGAAAGATTATTGGGAATATTGAAGAAACACCGTGGAGCTATTGGATATACTCTTGATGATTTGGAAGGGATTTCTCCCTCTATATGTCATCATGTTATTGATATTTAACCTGATGCAAAGCCAGTAGTTGAATATCAACGTTGTTTAATTCCTAAGATGAAGGAAGTGGTAAGAAATTAGGTACTAAAACTCCTTGATGTTGGTATTATTTTCCTATTATTGATAGTAGATGGGTGAGACATGTGCATTGTGTCCCTAAGAAGGGAGGAATGACTGTTGTGCCTAATGAAAATAATGAGCTTATTCCTCAAAGAGTAGTAGTTGGTTATAGATTGTGCATTGATTTTAGGAAAGTTAACAAGGTTATTAAGAAAGATCATTATCCTTTGCCTTTTATTGATCAAATGCTAGAGAGGTTGTCTAAGAAAACTCATTTTTGCTTTCTTGATGGTTATTTCGGGTTTTCACAAATTGGTGTTAGGAAGCAAGATCAATAGAAAAGAACCTTTACTTGTCCTTATGGTACTTATGCTTATATACATATGCCTTTTGGTTTGTGTAATGCTCCTGCTACGTATCAAAGATGCATGTCTGCTAGTTTTCATGGTTTTTGTGAAGAAATTGTGGAAGTATTCATGGACGATTTCTCCGTCTATGGAACTTCTTTTGATAATTTCTTGCACAACCTTGATAAAATTTTGCAGAGATGTGAGGAAACTAACCTTGTTCTTAATTGGGAGAAATGCCACTTTATGGTGAATGAAGGAATTGTTCTTGGGCATAAAATTTCTGAAAGAGGTATTGAAGTTGACAGAGCTAAAGTGGAAGTGATACGTCATAAATGTATCCTTAATTTCTGATGTTCCATGTTGTTTTCTTATTGTTTCCCACATGTTTTCTATACACTTTATGTCATTTTTATTGATTTTCCAGACTAACCTATTCACAAGATGCCACAGAGCCAGTTCCTTGTTTTCTGTTGTTTTTAGTTTCAGAAAAGTTGTTCTAGACATATTCTCGGAATTGGAAAATTCGAATCTCGAAAGTCTTAGAATTCCCTAAGGTTCCACGGAGTCCCGAAGAGGCCCGGAGGGGGGCCTCAGGGGGCCCACAGCATGGGGTGGTGTGGGCCCCCCGGCCTCCACCGCCTTTGCTCTTTCGCTTATTTATACCCCCCCCCCGAGACGTAAACCCTAAGGATATACCACTTCGTCCCAAAAAACACCCGAGGTCGTCGTCATCGTCAGCCCGAGATCGGGAGGGTTTTGGAGCTCTCCCAGGCACCCTGTCGGGAGGGGAATTCAGCACCGGAGGGGTCTACACCACCATGCCCTCCTCCGAAATGATGCGTGAGTAGTTCATCCCTAGACTACGGGTCCATATCAGTAGCTAGATGGTTGTTCTCTCCACTTTGTACCTCATGTTTAGATCTTGTGAGCTGCCTAACATGACCAACATCCTCTTTATGTAATGCTACATGTTGTGTTTGCTCGGATCTGATGAATGTTGAATACTATGTCTTCTGATTATCAATCTATCATGTTATCTTCATGCATATGTTATTTATGATCTTGCATGCTCTTCGTTATTAGTAGATGCTCTAGCCAAGTAGATGCTAGTAACTCCAAGAGTGAGTATTTACGCTCGATAGTGGGTTCATGCCTCCTTTGCATGTCTGCTCGAGTGACAGAAACGTGACGGATGGAGGATGTGTTGTTGCCATTAGGGAGAAAACAACTGTGTTTACCTAGTTTACATTGTATACATTACACACTATGCTTACGGCGATAATCTGTTGCTAGCAACTTAATACCCAACGTTTGTTCGGATGATATTCGGAGGGTGGATTATTAGACATAAATGCAGTTGGATGACGGTCTATGTATTTTGTTGTAATGCCCGCATGAATCACATAGTAATCTTTATGTCTTGCATATGCACTACGGTGCAGCCTTCATTTCAGTCAATTGCCCAGCTGTAATTTGTTCACCACACATGTTATTTATCTTTCACGGAGAGACACCACTAGTGAACTGTGGACCCCAGTCCTTTTTCCTCATACTGATAAAACACCTACTGCTTCCATACTGCTCTCATACTGTTCCTACTGTTTTCCACACCATACGTTTAACCTCTTTGTGTTCAATAAAACCAGTGAGATTGACAACCTCACTGCTTCGTTGGGGCAAAGTGATTTGATTGTGTTGTGTAGGTTCCACGTTGCTTCTGAACCGGTAGTGCGCCCTGCCATCTCATCTGCTTCAACCTTCTCAAGTTACTCCTTCCTCCTACTGGTCGATTCAACCTTGGTTGCTTTCCGAGGGAAACTTGCTGCTGCACTCTTCATACCTTCCTCTTGGGGTCTCCCAACGAACGTGTGTTCCCTCGCATCAGGAAGCAATAGAGAAAATGCCTTGTCCCAGGGATGTTAAAGGTATTCGTAGTGTTCTTGGTCATGCTAGTTTTTATAGGGGGTCTATTAAAGATTTCTCTAAAATATCAAAGCCTCTTACTAATATTCTTCAAAAATACGTACCTTTTGTTTTTTATGATGATTGTAAGGAAGCTTTTGAAACTTTAAACAAGGCTTTAAGCACTGCTCCTATTGTTCAACCACCTGATTGGAATTTACCTTTTGAAACTATGTGTGATGCTAGTGATTTTGCTGTAGGTGATGTTCTTGGACAGCGAGTAGATAAGAAGTTGAATGTTATTCATTATGCTAGTAAGACTCTTGATGCTGCTCAAAAGAATTATGTTACCACTGAAAAAGAGTTCTTAGCTATAGTCTTTGCTTGTGATTAGTTTAGACCTTATATTGTTGATTCGAAAGTTACTATTCATACGGATCATTCTGCTATTAGATACCTTATGGAAAAGAAAGATGCTAAGCCTAGGCTTATTAGATGGGTGTTGCTTTTACAAGAGTTTGATTTGCATATTGTGGATAGGAAGGGTGCTGAAAATCATGTTGCTGATAACTTGTCTAGGTTGGAAAACATTTCTTATGACCCTATTCCTCTTAATGATAGTTTTCCATATGAATAGTTGGCTGCAATAAAGGTAAAATCCTAGGATAGTCCATGGTATGCAGATTATGCTAACTTTATTGTTTCCAAGTATTTGCCTCCAACATTACAGCTCAACAAAGAAAAATTCTCCTATGATTTGAGGCATTATTTTTGGGATGACCCACACTTATATAAAGAAGGAATTGATAGTATTATGAGAAGATGTGTTCCAGATCATGAACAACATGAAATATTGAAAAAGTGCCATGGTAGTGCTTATGGAGGACATCATGCTGGAGATAGAACCGCACAGAAGGTTCTACAATCCGGTTTCTATTGGCCTACTCTCTTTAAAGATGCACGTAATTTTTTTTATCTTGTGATGAATTTCAAAGAGTTGGTAACATTTCTAGACATAAAGAAATACCTATGAGTTATTCTTTGGTTATTGAACCTTTTGATTGTTGGGGATTTTCCTTTATGGGTCTGTTTCCTCCTTCGAATAGTTACGCTCATATTATAGTTGTTGTTGATTATGTTACTAAATGGGTAGAAGCTATACCTACAAAAAGTGTTGATGGTGAGACCTCTTTAAAAATGCATAAAGATGTTATTTTACCTAGGTTTGGTGTGCCTAGATATCTTATGAATGATGGAGGTTCTCACTTTATTCATGGTGGTTTTATAAAAAAAACCTTGCTAAATATGATGTTAATGATAGAATTGCCTCATCTTATCATCCTCAAACTAGTGGGCAAGTAGAATTATCAAATAGAGAAATTAAATCTATCTTGCAAAAGACTGTTAATAAATCTAGGAAAAATTGGTCTGATAGGTTGAATGATGCTTTATGAGCTTATAGAACTGCTTATGAAAATCCTATGGGTATGTCTCCTGATAAAATGGTTTATGGAAAAGCTTGTCACTTGCCTTTAGAATTAGAACACAAAGCTTATTGGGCAGTGAAAGAACTTAATAAAGATTTTAAACTTGCTGGTAAGAAAAGAATGCTTGATCTGAATCATCTAGATGAATGGAGATGTGAAGCTTATGAAAATGCTGGAATCTTTAAAAAGAACGTTAAATAATGGCATGATAGAAGAATCCTTAAAAGAGAGTTTCATGTTGGTGAGAAAGTTCTATTGTATAGGTCTCGTCTTAGATTTTTTGTAGGAGAAATACTCTCGAGATGGGAAGGCCCTTATGTTATTGAAGAAGTGTATCATTCGGGTGCAATCAAAATTGCTTCCGTCAGAGATAACACTACACAAGTGTTAAATGGGCAAACACTCAAACATTATATTTCCGGGGATTCTTATAATGAATATGTTGATGTTATTCGAGTAATGACTCCGGAGAAGTTCATTAGAGGGAAGATTCCAGAATTTGCGGAGTCCGTTTTCGAATAGGTAACAGTTCAGTTAAGAAAAAGTTTGTGTATCGCTTTCCAACTTTTATTTTTATCGTTTTTGGAAAATATGAAAAGTATTGAGCCGAAGAGGAGTGGGAGACGGTTCCCGAGGGCACCATACCATGCCTAGGCACAGGCCGACCCTTGGCCATGCCTGGCTATGATGTGGGTGCCCCGGAACCCCTACCCGACTCGTTTTCGACCTAGAATTTTCCTTTCATTACGTATGTTTCTGATATTTAACCCCCCCCCCCCCCGACCCCCCGAGGTCCGTATATTGTTTTCTTGTCGTGTTTTTTTAGATGTTTCTGCCAGGTTACACCTTCAGATCTAGAGCCACAATGTCCTCTTCCAGACCTCTCAAAGATAGTTTCTTTGCAAACATAGTTAACCCGTACATGAACAAGTTGAAGATGCATCCCAAAGAGTTGTCGCTCAAGTATGATGTGGTGCATATAGAAGATGTTTGGGGCCCTAAAGGATAAGGCAGTCTAGAAGCTAGGATGGAAGAGCTAGAGCAAGAAGTCTTTAGGTACAAGAAGATGGCGGAGCGTGGAGTTGACATCATCCATAGGATAAAGACGGAACTGATTGCTTAGCACAAGAAGGATACTTTCAAGCTTTGGGAGGAGATCTTCTCACTCACCGAAACCACCAAAAAATTGCAAGCACAGTTCTATGATGTGCAGAATCAGAACTGTGAGTATGAGAACAGGTTTAAACGTATAAGCTATGGTGCTAGTTTCAGGATTGGAGACCAAGTCATCATTTGTTGATGCAGAGCCTTTACCTTGGAGTCTGATGATGAAAAGGACACACCACCACCACCGAAGAATTAATTCGTCATGGGTATTGGCATCCCCTTGGTTTGTTCCAAGCTTGGGTGTAACATCCCTGATTTTTGGAAAGTGCAAAAATCACAAAAAATTGAAACTTTTTGTTTTCATGATTAAGCAAGTCACCAAAAACCAAATAAAGGAGGAAATAAAAGAAAACATTATGTAATTGGAACAAAGAATCCAAATTTCCTTAATTCCATAAACCCTAAAGCCTATTTCTAAAATAAAATATGTTCCCTCATGTGAATAAAATATTTTCTTAGCAAACATCTTTACCAAACATGTTTTCAACTCAACTACCGTTTTGAAAATGTTTGTGATAATTAAAAACCAGAGAGTTACTACCACTAATATTTTCTCCTTGTCTCCAAAAATTATTTCATTATGATTATCAACCTCAAATGGATAAAAGTTGGTTATTTGTTTTCCAAGTATTATATCAATCAGCAAAACAATAATGTGTTATATATATTATTGAGTTATGAAAACAAGTAAAGTACCTTGGTAAAATAATGTTTTCAATTGGGAAAACAACATCTTCATTTGAGAAAACCCCAAGTCGAATAAATAATGAAAATTTTCTATTAAGTGACTATTCATGTTTTCATCATATTTTAAAATTATTAAAAGATGAAAACACTTTGAAATGGTTTTGGGAAATATTATTTGATCTTTATAAAGCCACAGAAAATTTATCAAACTCATTTCTATTTTATTTGACATTTTTCCATTTAATTGGAGTAATAAGGCATTTATGAATTCTTTTGAATTTGTAATTTGAAAAATTCAAAAACATGGAAACCACACAAAAATGGTACTGTTAGAAAGTATTTGAAATATTATGAATTTAGAATTTTGTTTCATGTTAATTGGATTATTTAAATAGAAGATATAAAATAAATAAGAAAAACACAAAAAAAGAAAAAAAAAATGCTGACGTCAGCAATGACGTCATCATCGTCTTCAACCCTCTTCTTCCTTTTCTACCCGAGTAAAGAGAAATCAAATACCTTGATTGCAGTTGTTTCCATGCCCGATTGATTGCCCCATGGCCCTCCTCTTAAACGCCACGGCCCCTTCTCCTTTTCCCTCTCTCTATCGCCACCAATCGAGAGAACGAGCTCACCGGAGTCTGTACTGACCGCGCGTCCACGATTCCGGCCACCGTAGCCGTCCACTCTGGCCCATTTTAATCCCGTTCCCTTCTCCTCCCTCTTGTGCACCTAACCTTGCCCGTGCTCGGTTTTTTTGCAGTGTAGCGTCGAAGCTGAGCTCGCCAGAGAAGGATCCGCCACGGGCGCCTCAGATCCACACCGCGCCACCATGGGAGGCCCCTACAAATGTCCCCGAGGGCCTCATTGAGTTCGCCATCTCGCGCTCCGCCCCTGGACCCATCCCTGTGCTCGGGAACCCTCTCCAGCATCGTCGTCGTCAACGACAGCAACTCCGGCCACCATCTGCGATATTTCCGACGATGAACTCCGGCGGGAGGTAACCCTAGCCCCCTTCTTTAAACCTCAGTGGTTGGATCTGCATCGTAGGGCTCCAATTTGATCAACTTAGCGAAAGGGTATCAGCGAATCAGAAAGCGCCAACTCAGTCGCGCGCCGATAGGTTATTCGTCGCTCAGCGCAGCGCTTATCTAGCCCAGGCCCACTTCCTATCCATCGCACCGCGCAGCAAATAGCCAATCTGAGCCCAGCCCGCCTCTGGATTTATTTCCCAATAAAAATAGAATGTAATTTTTACAGAAAAGCCCCTGCATCTTAGATCTACCATAACTTTTGATCCATAAGCCCAAAATTAACAAACTTGGACTTTTTGAAATCAGCACAACATGTAGAAACTTTTGACACTAGCAAAATTTAAAATTGACCATTTAAAAATTGTTCAATTCAAATATGTTTGTTTGATAAAATTTGACAAAAAAATCCAATTTAAGCAAACCAAAATTATTTGGGTTCCTTAGAATGTGTACTAACAGTACCCACTACCCAAAATCCTATTTGAATTATTTTTGAAGCGTTTTAGATTTTAGATGGCCATTTGGGCACTTAGACATAATTTAAATTCTATAAATAATTAGAAAATGATTTCTTAAGCAAAGTTGCTCCATTTGGTAACCTTGAACCAGAGGCATCATTACCTAAACATTTTATACACCCTTGGACCATTACCATGTGTTTTTGACCAAAAACCCAACATAGTGATCCACCCATATTATCATGCCTTGGAATTTATTTCCATTTTATTATCTTTGATGTGGTGGCTATTTTGGAGCCAAGACCAAGCCCCTAATATGTGTCAACCACAAATAAGACCAAGTAGTGAACCCTAAATACTAGTACCATAGTTTTCTATCTAATTCTCCACTCCCCTATTCTTGATTCAAGAATTCTTCAAGTTAGCAAAATGGAATTCAAGACTCAAGCACAAGAAGGAACTCCATTTTCAACTTGGTGGCAACATGAAAAGATACAAAGAAGATCATTGAAGAATTTTAAGTAAGGTCTTGGACTTCACAACCAATAGAAGCAACTCAAGGAAGTGCAAGTGTGAAGAAATCCAGAAGAAAAACATATCCCTCTTTCTTTCTTTCTATGTTTCTTCTTATTTCTTTCCAAATTGACGTAGTGGTATTTTGTGCCCATCCTACCTTGGACCAAGTAGTGATAAGACATGAAGAATCTATCAAGACCAAGAGAAGAATCCATCCAAGGAACAACACTACAAATGAAGCATGAAGATGATCTTCAAGAAGACAAGCATATGAAGACTTGGATCAATCCACACAAGTTGAAGAATAAAAAGTTGTTTTTGTCCAACTATTGACCCAAATGGAAAATCCGAAGACATTATCTTGTTATCTCTATTGTTATGAAGTTAGTTGAACCTAGACCTACCTTAACCCAAAATGGATAGACTAAACTTAGATCACTCAAATGTTTTGATGAAAACAACTAAGTGTTACACTTTGTTATGTGTTACTTTAGTTGAAATAGTGAGATCACCCTTGGTGAACTCTTGGAACTTCCTTAACAAGTATGAAACCATTATAGAATGAATCTTTCAAACTCAAACCTTGACCTTTTCCTATCCAACTTGGTTAAACCCATTTTGCTATGTTGATTGATTTGTATGCTTTTCTACAATTTTATGCTGATTTGGAAGTATGCTTGTTTATTTTGTTATTGTGTTTTCAATGAATAGATTGTACGGAGAGCAACGATCTTTTGTGAAGAGAGTGTGATTTATTCACCAACTTCAACAAGGAAAGTAACACACCATTCAACTACCCATTATTTTCTATATGCATTAGTTGATTTTGAGTAGTATGCATGATAGGAAATTTTACTAAGTTGTATTATGCTATGTTATATCCTAGTAGTGTGTAGCCCACCTTATACATTGTTACTTTAGAAGACTTGGTACTTAGTTGATTCTTAGCCTTGCTACAAAAAAATTTCTACTTGATGATGTGGAAAAATTCTAAGTAACAACTTCAATGAACCACCTGGGTGGATTGGTAGTGCGGGGTTGTTGATAATTGAGTGTCTCCCCGAGGGGAGTTCACTTGAAAGAATTCCACCCAAGAACAAAGTGATTATGATGTTCCCCAAGTTTAGATTGCTTCTAGTGCAGCCTTTAGTCATATGGGCTCTCTCTTGATCAACTAAGTTGTGAGGGTTCAGCCTGGGCTTGACAAGCAGATGTAGCATAATTATAGGTGGAATAGGTCTTGCCATTGGGTTGAATTCTTGCTTCTGAAAGATCTCGTCTCAATTATTCTCCTTTCCTTAATGCACTCAGGGTGTATAGGATGTTTGGGTCGATTTGAGTCTAAAGGTGAAAGTGCACAAACTCTGCAGAGTCAACAAACTAAGATCTTAGCCGTGTCCCCGGTTATGGACAACTATGAGCAGCTGGACAAGGATGGGCGGAAGAATCACATCACCATTTTCAATAAGTAAAATTTGACCAAGTGAACAGTATTTGTGGTGCTTAGATTTCAGTCCAATGATGCCACCCCTTTGAAAAGAAAAGTTTGTTTTACAAAGGAGATAGGAGAAAAATTGTTTTATGCAAACTTAGCCAAAACTCCACCAAGCCCAATATGCATGTAGATATAGTCTTGCCATTTATATCCACCATAATGTTACTTGTCAATACATTAAATTGTATTGACTCCCTTGTGGCTGCATATTCCATCCTGCAGATGATTCTGAAGAGAGTGAGGATTTCGTTAGGATCTCGAGTCTATCGCCAACATGTTTTGCATGTGGCACATGAAGAAGATGAGGCTCAATGTTGTACTATGTTTTCCGCTGTATTACCTTGTTTTATGCTAGTCTTCTAAGACTATGCAAGTTGTAATATTATTTTGTAAAGACTGGATCATGCGATGTAATAGAGTTTGATGCATTAGCATGATATTTCATCTTGTACTGTGGTGCTAGCAATTGATCGAGGGCCCTGGCACAATAACACAAATGTTCTAACATTATTTAAATGTGGGAACGCTAAAAAATGGTATCAAAGCATTGTGTTGCCTATAGATTTCGAGACCCTAAGTTTGGAAAAGACCCTAGGATTTAAAATCTACTATGTTCAAACATTCTAGAAACAAAACATCTCATCTCAATCTTTCTCATATACTCTCATCTATTATTCACCTTCAAAATTTTCTTATCTTGTTCTAGATTACCTACCTCTGAACACCATCAAGACGTGATTGTTGATGACCATACCATGAAGTGCAAGAAGTATTTTCACCGCGTGAAGACCTAGACTCAAGATTTTGAAGAACTTCGAGAAAGACTTAGACTTCACAACAATCAAGAACACCTCAAGACATTGAGAGAAGGTTTTGAAGAAACTCAAGAAGATATATATGAGACCACCAATCTAGTTACTTTGTTAGAACAACGTTAATGTGTTAGTGTATTGGTCATACCAATGAGTGTGGTATGAAAATATTAGTTTGTTTTCTAAAAAAAACTTGTTGATTGGTGTGATGAATGATTGTTAGATGTTTGTAAGATGAGTTTCCTTGATCTGCTGTGTTGGAGTAGGATCTTCCTTAGATCTTTCTAATCTCTACTCATCCATGCTAAGCCAACCCAAATACTATACCCATTTACCAACCATAGAGAGCTACCATATGAAGTGCAAGAACAAAACCTTCACCCAAGAATATCATGACTAGTTTTCTATAGAGACACAAGCCATACAAATGAGGAATGACATTGATTTAAAGATCCTTTTGTGTGAAGGAACAATCACATCCATGATCAATGCCAACTACATCATAATGAGCAGCAAGCCAATCAACAAGTGAAGAAAGACAAGTGAACCCCAAGTTGCATGAGCTATGAAGATTTCAGAGCCAACTACACCAACAGAAGAAACAATGAAGAAACACAACTATCCAGTTTGTGTTACATAAGAGTTCTACGCCACCCAATAGTATGAGAAAACGATAGTTTAGCTTAGGTTTGCCTTACAGATTGGAAACTTTCTGTTAGACAAATGAGATTACCTAGTGTTATTAAACAAGATTCACCAATCCAAGTACAAGGTAATGATTCAGTGCAACATTGTCGAGACATCGTGGTAGAGTTCATAGACTGGGGTGCCATGAGCCTACGGGTAGAGACGTGGGGGGACGTGGTAGTACAACAACCAGGAACACCAATTTTACCCAGGTTCGGTACGTCGCAACTAGGCGGCGTTCCTACTCTTGCAATCTCACTAAATCAGGGCTGAAACCTGAAGTATACAAAGTACAATGTGAATAGGGTTTCGCTAACTCGGCGAGGATTAACTTCTCAGCGAGCTGGCTTCTATCTAATTGTCTATATGTTCTTCTCTCCCGTCCGGCTTTATATAAATAGCCGGTTAGGGCTTACAGAAAGAAAACCTAGAAGACTATGGAAAGTATCTAACTTGGAAAGCAAGAATCCGCCTTCTACTCCAAGCCATACCACTTTGGGCTGTGGTCCGGGTTCTTCTAGAATCTGGCTTCTGCGCGTCCGCTTACTGGGCCGCCTAATGGACTGTGATCCATTACCAATCAGGTCACCCTGGTAATACGGCTCTTTAGGACAATGCCGGATATACCCCTATTCAGTATATATCCGACAGTAGCCCCCAAGAAGGATTGAGACTTGATTCTGCCACCTTTCGTCAATCCGATAAATGCTGGCGCTTTGTCTCGATTCTTCTTTTCCCAAAGCTTCATAACGCATAACTCGGATTTCACCAAAATCCGGCTTTTCCTTCCACCCACCTTTGCGGAGAAGGAGTTCCTCGATGTGTAACTCAAAACTCGGATTTACCAGAATCCGACTTTTCTTCCACGAGCCTTCATGGAGAAGGAACTTCATGACGTCAGCGATAAAAGCGTGCTGACATCACGGACATATTCTCTGACATATTCTCGCGGGAAACAAGGAGATAGCACTTATCACTCCGCCTCCTCATTTGCCGGGTTTTCTGGTGCGTGACACGCGTCGAAGATCTAACGGTCAAAAGAGCCGTTGCGCGCATCTCAACATTTTTCCGGCTATAAATAGCCGCCCTCGGGTCCTCCGGTTTCCCTTTCGCTCTCACTCCATCTTCCAGCCCTAAGCACCATTGCTTCCGAGCCAAAGCTTGCAGTGTGAGCAGAGCCCGTGCATCCCGCACCGTCCCTGAAAAATCATCATCGGAGTTCCGGATCTTCACCGCGCCGCCCGAAAATGGTCACCGGCGATTCCCCACGCGCCACGGAGGAAGGCTCCGTCGCACTCGACATCGATGACATAATCAATGACATCGACCCTCGGCTAGATTCTCCCGGCCACGCCGCCGCGAGCGCAACGGAGAAAAACGCCGGTAACCTGGCTCGCGAGAATCCTTGTCTCGCGGCCGAAAACGCGCCTTCATCGTCCACCGTGCCATCTCCGCCTTTCACCACCGAGCCCGTGGAGGAGAAGCTCACCCTCGGAAACGAGGAGCTCGCTGCTGCGGCCGCCGCCGGATGGGAAGAAGACAGAGAAATTTCCGGGAATTGGAATCACTGCAACGTGGCTCCATCCCTTCTCCCAGCTATGGAGAAGGAAGGATTCGTCGTCAAGGAAAAATGGCGGTTCGAGGAAGACGACTCTGAGCCACTGCCAAAACCCGGATAAAGGGTTCTCCTAGCCTCTCATATAAATAGAGGTATGAGTTTCCCACCTTCTTCCTTTTTCCTCCAGGTCCTTGACCATTACAACATTCAGCCGCATAATCTTCCACCAAATTTTATTCTCTATCTCGCCGGGTTCCAAGCCCTTTTTGAAGGCTATTTAGGAATAGAACCTAGGCTAGATTTCTGGCAATACTGCTTTGGGGTTAAGCGAAACCCTTTTGAGGGCGCACTCCCAACTTGCGGAACCATTTCCTTCACCCTCCGTAGGTTTAGGGAGGATTGGTTCCCCAAGATCAAAACCTCGGAATCCTTCAAATTTTGGACGGGTTCCTTCTTTTATCACGAAGATGTCCCATTTCTTGGAAAGGATACGGGCATTCCACCTTTCGAGAATTCCGCCGCCACCCCCCCAAGATAATTGGGTTGTGCACGCGGTCCAGACTCTGCCAGCAGATCTGATGAGGATCAAGCGGCGCATAGCCAAGCTTGTATCCGCCTCTCCTCCTCTCACTGGCACAGACACAGTTTTGTGCTGGCTCGGACGGCATATTCAGCCATTAGCCTATCGCGGAACCCGGCTATTGTGCACATACTCGGGTCCGGACGACAAAATGAGGACGACGGACAAGGGTTTCTTGAAGAAGGACTTTAAGAAACGTCTGAATCAATTGATCTCTACTCGAGATCAGTATGAGGAAAGCCGAGAAATGTATCATGCTAAGAATCCAGATCCAAAGGTAAATTTCTTCTCCTTTAGGAAAATTTCTCACTTTCCCTTTTCTCGGATGTTTTAATCATACCCGGATCTTTGTCGTTTTTTGACAGCTTACAACCCTTCCTGGCTCAAAGCTTGCGTCCGACGCTGAATTGGACGCTCTGCGTGCCAAATTTGCTCGTGGGCGGAAACGTAAGAAGCCTGCCACCACTCAGGAAGTAGTTGAACTTGACGGGATTTCCGTCGCTACCTCCAGGTAAACCATCCGAGTTTTCTGTTTTCTCTGCATTTTGTCGCATGAGTTCTTTTCTTTTCTTTTCTCGGGATTCTAATTTCTCGAATTTTATCTTTCTAGCCTGGCTCCAACAACTTTGAAGCCAAAAGTCCGGAAGAAAATCAAGTCTGTGGCCCGGAGAGGGAGACAGCCTTCTCGTGCTGCAGCTCCCGACGCTCCAGTCGCAGCTGCAGAGAAAACACTGCTGCCGGGGAGGAGGAAACCCAGAAGACCAGCCAGCCCATTGCGCCGTAAACGGACGCGAGGGAATGGGCGGTGCCTGAGGTGGGAGGCCCTTCTCGAGTTCTAGAGGAGGAGCCAATCCCGACATTCGACAAGGAGTTCAAGGTAAAGGAAGAGCCCTTTGGCGAACACGGATTTATGAAACCGTGGGCGACAAAACACTTCGCTCCTGCTCCCTTAGTTCGTCCTTGGCCGCAAGGCGGGCTTATAGTAAGGAATAACTTCGTATTTTCACCTCGGCAGGTGATTGCTCCCAAGTGCAGGAGATCAATCGTAGTCTTCGATGGGAAGTATTACCCAAATTTGTAGTTCGACTCAGTGGGAACACAAGAATACCGGTGCGACTTTAGCAATTGGGACGTCACTCCCAACCACACCTGTGTATCAACAAACTTGCAGCGAGAGTGGTGAGTGTAATAATGCAGTGAAAGTAAACAAACAGAAAGTAAATGGAGAGCAAGTGTTTTCCCAGTTTTCACCGGAAAAGAGTGAAAGTAAACCAGAGACTAAAACGTAGGCATGAGGTGATAGCGGGGTGTTCCACGGATAAGATTGATCATGTAATAATGTTTTGCTAGCAGCGGGGCCTTTCTCTATCTCAGTTTTATGTAGGTGTGTGTTTCGTAAATTATTGTGCGTACTAACCAAGAGAATTTGCACAAAGCCTATTGTCCTACCTGCCCATTTCACCGGGGCCAATTTGGAACTACAGGTAATTAAGGTCTACCCTTTCGAATAGCCCGGACCAACGCATTAACACTCCATGAACACACATAATCCTCAAACTAGAACATATCCGCCTTGTTTTCCGTAGCTGTCACTTTAGGGTTCGTAGGTTCAACATAATAGCAGGTAATACACATTGCAGATAGATACCAAACTCAAATATATGATGTAGCAATGTAAGTTCAGTACTGAAATCATGCCACTTGGGCCCTAGTAACAAGCATTAAGCCTAGTAATAGTGCATCAACATAGGACATAAGAATTCTCAAGACAAAACCCCTAGATCCCGCATACCGGGTAGCAATTACATGATCAATCTCATCCAAAACCCCTCACACCTCACATGCCTATAGCAACTACTCACACATGGAGGGGGTGATGGAGCTCATGGTTGATGGAGATGATGGTGGTGATGATGATGGTGACGAAGCCCCTCGAATTCCACCTCCGGGGGTGAAATCCCGGATCAATCTGACTCCAAAATCGAAGATCGTGGTGGCGGCGGCGCTCCGTTTCGCGAACAGCCCTCTCCTTCGAAACCCGTCAGTTTCTCGTATATATGGAGGGGTACGTCGAAGACCTAGCCGGAGTGGGCCATCTGGGCCCAAAAGGGGTGACCCCACGCGGCCAAGGAATCTGGCCACGTGTGGGGCCCCCTTTTGGCCCTCGGGTGGCCCCCCGGCCCCATCTGGTGCTCATTCCCCTTCTTTTCCATAAAAAGTTACGTGGTTTTCGTCCCCTGTGAAAAGTCCTGCGAAAATAGATGGAAAGAAGACTTCTGCTAAAAAACAGCGTCAGATTCCGCAGATTTATTCAATTATGGGGGGACTCCGGAGAGAAATACGATGCAAAGTGCTTGGAAAAGTAGATGCATTTTGGGTGCATCAACTCCCCCAAGCTTAGCTCGTTGTTTGTCCTCGAACAACTCAAACGCAGTGCAGAAGCGATAAAAACTTTGGCAAGAACTTTGCATTGCATATGCATCATCAATTAATACTAGCAAATACTCAGGACATGATTCCTGTAACAAGTAGCAAAATACTAGCAAGTGTGCATCTACTCAGTGTTGAAGCATATATACTTGTTGCAATAGAAATAACATGAAGTGTTAATACTTGAATGAGTTTGCTCAATTGTAGACATAAACAAAGGCTTGTGCATCGCTGATGATTGAATCATATCAAGATTTTTGAGATCTCTGATTCTTTCATATGTTGACAAGTAAAATCATTGTGCTTACTACCTTGCTCTCAGTTTTGCTAAAGCATTAATTTTTCATTTTGATTCTTATGCTTGACAAACTACAAGTTGAAAGCCTCATGCCCCTTAAAAGCGAAGTCCCGCACCATGATTACTCAACTCTAGATTCCTAATAAGCCTTGTACAATCATTGTAAGTATTAATGACATCATAGAGAGCAGCAATTGGGGTACCTCTTGCCCCATGACATGGAAACCATCCCATGTCAAAATGGCAAGACAAACAAATGGAATGGACTCATTATCCTTTTTTATTTCATTCACTATATGCATAGCTTCTAATTTTATTATAGGATATGTGTCGGAGTCTATTCTAGCTATAAGTAAATTTCCACCATGATATCGCATGGCTTAGGTTAGCGGCCCAATGCGTCTCTCTAATCATATATACTTACTCATCAAGACTTACTATTCCTCTACCTCATTTCGGCATGACAGGCATCCAGAGTTAAAAGAACATGATATCAACTTCAATATAGAATTCTTAGTGCAGCGTTGAAAGTTTTCCATGTGATACACATTTAGACTAACCCCCAACCATAAGTTCGTCAAGCATAAGACTCCATTTTTATCATTCATGAAATTTTCTCTTTTAATTCTTTCCTTGGTTGGCAAGTTCAGTAAGCACAATGGGATGCGTAAACCTTTTCTTAAGGCTACAATTATTTAATCCATCAGCCAAGTAATGACACTAAACAATATTTCAGTTGCATCAGAATATATTCTACTAAACCACGGAGAAGATAAACAATGGCTATTATGTCACTAAGTGTTAAGGGAATCATAAGGTGTGCACTTGTTGTTATCAAAAAGCATACATAAGCACGGCAAAGGTGTCATACCTTTCATCCCTTCAAGCACATTATCATATCATTGTTGTTCTCCTCTCCCCACTTGAACTGCTCAATAAAAACTCAAATCTTGCTACAAAAAGTTACTACATTCAGCAATTTGTTTACCTACCTAAACACCTCAAAAGTTTCTCATGTTTTACAGAGGTGAAGGCCATAAAAAGTTGCAGTAGTGATTAAATTTTCAGCTCAAACGGAGTCACAAGTAAAGATTAAAGCATATAACAGTATACATATTTCAGCAATTCCTGCAGCTCCGTATTTATACTAAACTCAAGAAAACAAAAATCTTTTTGTGGTTTTTGATTTTTAGAAACATAATGTAAATAACCAGAAGTAAACTAGCTAACAAATAACAAAAATATTTTTGTGTTTTTCAGATTTAAAGAACATAAAACAACAAATAACATGCAAGTGATATAACACAACGAATGAGGAGGGAGAGAAATACTCCCCCAAGCTTGTGATCAAGCTAGTATCCTGGGTGGTAATCATGTCCACCACTCGACAAACCTCCCTAGAAGAAGGATGGATCCTGCCATGCCTGTGCTCCAAGGTGTGGTTCAGGGAAGCCCCAGGGATATGCCATAGGCGCCTGGTATTGGGGCTCCTCCTGTTGTTGCTCTTCTTGTTGTGGCTCTTCTTGCACAGTCCACTTTGTCTCCCTGTCAAACAAGTCAGCACAAGGGATCCTAACAGACACAATGTGCCCATTATAATCCTTATAGCAATATGAAAAATATTCTTTCTCAGCCCTGCTCATATCCATGCGAAAAAGTAAACCAAAATCCAGCAGTCGAGACTCATTTACCATGGTACCCAAGTTACCATTAAAACCTCGTTCTGCCATAATGTATTCATGGATTAAAGTGGCAATGGCACCAACATATAAAGGATTTTTATCCGTGCCATTCCTACTCACAGCTAAATGCAAAGTTCTAGCAAGTATGGTTCCCAGGTTATATATAGGTGTTGTATTTTCCATTGCACATTTTAATAAATAGATCATAGGACCAGTGCAAGCAGAAGTGTTATCCCTAGCAAGGAATCCTCTAGCAAGAAACAATGCAAAATATCTAAGGCCCGGGTGTTGGATGCATGTGAGCTTGCCTCTATTCATTCTTTCAGGAATATTTTTAGCAATGCTACGCCAGAATGTGACAAGTTCTTCTCTAGAATCAGCATATGTTTCATCCCATAACCCCGTAGTTGGTACACGTATAGCCTTACAGAATTCCTCTAATGACATGACTAAACACTGCCCCCTCATTGTAAATTTAATGACAAAAGTAGCTGGAGGAGGGTTCTTAGACTTACTTTTTCGGTGCACCACCGGTCACTCAAACCTGAATGTAGAGAAGAATTCCCTCGAGAGTTCCACATATGTGTTGTGTGGATGGCGTGAAAACTCAAGAAGCCCCGTAGTTGCAGCAAAGGCTTGGAAATCTTCAGCAATCCCCCAATGTTCAAGAACTTCGGGGTCTTGCCATCTTGTGGTATGCACACGCAGATTTTCACCTGCAAAAACCAATTCATCCTCCCATAACTGATTATCATCATGATTGTTGGACACCCTCGATTCTCTTCTCCTAGTCCTTGAGGACATCCCAAGCAATGCCTTTCCCTTGTTCAGCATGTTACCTTGCTTTACCAAAATAAAATTCAACAAAAATAAAATTGTATCACACTAAAACATTGCTAAGGCATCCATAACTAGTCCTCTAATCAATATCATGCATCCATATCAACTAGAAAACTTAAATTCATGGAGTTCTTAGACATAATAGGTGACACCTAGTGCAGCAAAATACTTCATACACAAAGCATGGGAGCAAAAAGTAATTGGATGAGTGAAGGAGTTACATACTGATGCATGTAAAATGCATAGATGAATTTTGCATATTTTCACATGGTTTTCTATTACATATTGCATCATATAAGGGTGTAATTCAATGTTTTATAGTATTTTGGGGTTAAATTACAAAGTCGCCCAACTTTTATGGAATTAACCCTGCCTGTCAGAAACCCCGTTTTCTATATTTTTGACGTTTCAGGGGGCAAACTTCCGCGAAATCACCTGAAAATCTGCGGGGGTCATTTTCTTGGAAGGAGAAGACTTGCGGGCGAAGGATCCACGAGAATTGGGCAAGGAGGCCCAAAAGAGGACCCTCCATGCGGCCAGATTCCTTGGCCGCGTGAGAGGCCCCCTTTTGGCCCCTGTGGCCCCAATTCCTTCCATCTTCGACTTACCGACTCCGTCTTGACCTAAAACCGACTATAAAAAGGGTCCCCCGTACCCTTACGGAGAAGAGCGCCGCCGAAACACCGAAACAGAGACCTGGAGTTCCAGATTGGAGGGGGGAAACTCCGGCGGGGCGCCGCCGGTGTGATCTCCTACCCCTCCAACGTCATCTCCATCGACATCTCCATGAAGAGGGAGTAGTCCACCCCAGGGCTATGGGTTTGTGGAAGTAGCACTTGTATATCTCTCTCTATGTGCTTCACTAATTAGATCCGTATGAGCTGCCTCACATGATTACGGGGACCGTTGTAATTCCTATGTGGTGGATCTTTTCTATGAGTTATTGAATCTGAGATTGCACTTGTTTCTCTTGAGTTATTTGAGTAGATGTATCTTATGTACCCCGTTCTTATTTTCTAGCTTTGATCAATCTAGTTCTTGAGAGCGTGTGTTGGGTGATGGGTGCATTAGTTGGAGTAACGGGGGGTGGCTAGTGCTGTGAAAGTGACAGAAGTTCAGCAATCCACTTAGGTTTTGTTAAACCTTTCTTAGTTACCTCACTAGGGATAAAAAGGAGTACCTTGTTACCGGGGATTTGAAGTGACACTAATCAATCTCCATGACTAGATCTAGCAAGTTCTTACTTCAACTTCATGTCACATTGCTTAAAGCTATACTCTGGTTTTTCCTTAATTATCGAGGTGTTATGATTTATTTCGCATCTTGGTGGAGTATAAGAGGGATCAATATGACCGTAGAGATCTCTATGCTAGGACGTGATGCCCATATGAAAGTACTCAATGTTAAACATGTTATTGATCTCACATGTAATTCTTTATGTCCACCATCTACTTTATTTGAGAGAATGCAAGTGTGAAACCATGAACCCCGGTCCTATTTTAATTATAAGAAAACACTCTAGTTACTTTGCTGCAATTTACTTTACTTGCACTTTACTTTACTTGCATCTCCAATTCGAATTTACATTATCTCCATCACCACTTGTATCACAAAAATACAAAAACAATCCATTGCATATTTATTTTCTCATTTGCATTTAGTAGTAGATTTAATTATTGCACATTTACTTTCAGTTTTTAATACTATGTCTATGTCTCACAATTTTAAAGCAAATAACATAAAAAAAATGCAATTTAAATGTTTGTGAATCATGCCTTTATCATTTCCACATTAGTAATGAGGTTGATCAGGTCTCATTAGCAACATGTAAAGAATATAGCTCATAATTCTTATTATTACTTATTATTAAACAATAAATAAAGTTACCTCATATTTGATTGGAATGGTCCCAATCATCAATATTTCATACCTTGGTGCTGGAGGTGGTATAGGTATTTCAATGCTACCAATCTTAATGGAATTTATTTGTATAGCATTCACACTTGTGCTCATACTTGTAACATGTTTCTTCTTGGGAAAATAAATAGTGTGCTCTTTTCCTTTAACATTAAATGTCACTTTGCTCTCAGTGCAATTTATCACAGCTCCTGTAGTATTCAAAAAAGGTCTACCAAGAATAATAGATAGATTATCATCTTCAGGAATTTCTAATATAACAAATCAGTAGGTATCAACTCATTAGCAATAGAGATGGGAACATCCTCACATATTCCTATAGGTACAGCAGTTGTTTTATCAGCCATTTGTAAAGATATTTCTGTTGGAACTAGTTTGTTCAAATTAAGCTTCTTATATAGTGAGAAAGGCATAACACTAACACCAGCTCCTAAATCACATAATGCATATTTCACATAGGCTTCTTTAATTTTGCAAGGAATAGTAGGAATACCAGGATCTCCACGTTTTTCAGGCAATTTTCCTTTAAATGAATAATCAGCAAGCATAGCAGTAATAGCATCAATAGGTATCCTTCTTTTATTAGTGACAATATCTTTCATGTATTTTGAATATGGAGGATTCTTAATAGCATCCATAAGTGGAATCTCTAATTTCATATTCTTAATCATATCATAAAATTGCCCATACCTCTCTTCATCTTTTGTTTTTGATACCTCTTGGGGATATGGAATGGGTCTTTGTACCCATGGATCCCTTTCTTTACCTTTATCTTTATTTGGTTTCTTCTTCTTCTTGGTCTTCTCAATAGGAGGCTGAGGATCCTCCTTACCAGCAGCTTCTTCATTATTATCATCATGTTGTTCAATATCAGGTGGAGATGATTCTTCTTCTTCATTATTATCATCCTCAGTTTCAGCATCAGAAATAGAAATATCCTTGTCTTGCTCATTGGAGTCATCATCATGCTCATTTTCATTGGGAGATTTTCCTGCAAAAGATTTATCTTTAAGAGCAACCTGCTCTTTTCTTTTAGGATGATCATCAGGATAATCAGGATCCTGGGTGCTTGCACCTCCCCTTGTATTAACTCCACATAATTGTTTTTGTTTATTCAGATTTTCATACAATTGATTTTGTAAAGAAATCGTTTGCTCAACTTGATTGTTCATCATTTCACAATGTTTAACAATTCTTTTAACTTCCCCTACACTAGCATTTAATTTTTCACGGAGGAAATTAATTTTATGATGATTTTCCATGATAGTCATTCTAATTTTACGCTCCTCAGGATTGTCATGATAAGCAAAATTGTTAACATAAGAGACATCAACAGGAGGTGTTACCTCCTCATTACCTTCCATAGGGAGTATAGAGTTCACTTGAATTGGAAAGCATGGTTCATCAGTAGGAAGTTTAATACCCATTTTAGATAATTCCTTGAGATGAGAGGTTTTAATTCCCTTCTCTTTAATATCCTTGGAAGCTTCAGCCATTGTTTCTTGGTTCAATTCGAGTATACCTCCTTTCTTCTCTGGGAGTGTCTCATTTTTATCTATCTCCTCAATGTTCCAATCAGCTTCATTCTCGAGAATAGACTCCAGTAATTCAATTGCTTCATCAACACTTCTGTCCCTAAAGATATTCCCTGCAATACTATCAAGGTAGTCTCTTGCTTCCCCCATTAGTCCATTATAGAATATATCAAGCAATTCATGAGGTTTAAAACCATGACCAGGACATTTCTTACACATTTTACCAAATCTCCCCCAAGCTTGGGGTAGACTCTCTTTCTTATCTTGTTTAAAATTGCCAATTTCAACAGTTAATGCATGTATCCTTTCAGCAGGAAAATATTTATTGAAAAACAATTGCAAGCATTCTTCCTTACTAGTAATACATGCAGGTCCTAAACGATTATACCAAACTCTAGCATCTTCACCCAAAGAAAAAGGAAACAATTTTAAAAATAAATAATGTTGACGGATTTCATCATTTCCAAATGTAGTAGATAAAGCATGCAATTCAGCAATATGATCAAGAGGAGACTCCTCATCCTTTCCACATAATCTAGACTTCTCAACTATCTCAATTATCTCAGGATTAACATTGAATTCATAATCTTTATCTCTAATTCTAATAGCTGGGCCACACAAATTCCTAGTAGCAGCAAAACAGTTTCCAAGAGATGCATCATCATAAATAGAGAGTTTATCAAGTTTTGTATAATTAGGTGATATAAAGGCCTCAATAAATGCTTCTTCTTCTTCAGAAGAGGCCCCATATTCATACTCTCTACGAGTATCATTTCTTTCTAGCTCAAGTTCTACATTTTCATCTACAGAAGATTCAGGAATTTCAGTTGTTTCAGGTGTTTCATTTGCCTCAGGTGTTTCAATAGTTTCGGGAATTTCAGAAGCTAGTTCTTTGTCTACATTATCAAGTGTTTGATCATTAGATGTACTAGTAGACATTTTTGACAATGGTGATTTACCAACTATTCCTTTCTTTTTCTTAGCAGCCACAGTAGAAACAATATTAGGTGAAAATTTTGGTCTACTAGGCAAATCATTACCAGAACGAGTAGTCGAAGGCATTACCTCCTTCGAAGTGTCCTTTCCCTTTCCCATTGTAGGGAACAAGAAAGTGCAGCAAGTAGACAATAACAAGTGGTCTTACCAATAAAGTTAGGCTCCCCGGCAACGGCGCCAGAAAACAGTCTTGATTGCTCCCAAGTGCAGGAGATCAATCGTAGTCTTCGATGGGAAGTATTACCCAAATTTGTAGTTCGACTCAGTGGGAACACAAGAATACCGGTGAGACTTTAGCAATTGGGACGTCACTCCCAACCACACCTGTGTATCAACAAACTTGCAGCGAGAGTGGTGAGTGTAATAATGCAGTGAAAGTAAACAAACAGAAAGTAAATGGAGAGCAAGTGTTTTCCCAGTTTTCACCGGAAAAGAGTGAAAGTAAACCACAGACTAAAACGCAGGCATGAGGTGACAGCGGGGTGTTGCATGGATAAGATTGATCATGTAATAATGTTTTGCTAGCAGCGGGGCCTTTCTCTATCTCAGTTTTATGTAGGTGTGTGTTCCGTAAATTATTGTGCGTACTAACCAAGAGAATTTGCACAAAGCCTATTGTCCTACCTGCCCATTTCACCGGGGCCAATTTGGAACTACAGGTAATTAAGGTCTACCCTTTCGAATAGCCCGGACCAACGCATTAACACTCCATGAACACACATAATCCTCAAACTAGAACATATCCCCCTTGTTTTCCCTAGCTGTCACTTTAGGGTTCGCAGGTTCAACATAATAGCAGGTAATACACATTGCAGATAGATACCAAACTCAAATATATGATGTAGCAATGTAAGTTCAGTACTGAAATCATGCCACTTGGGCCCTAGTAACAAGCATTAAGCCTAGCAATAGTGCATCAACATAAGACATAAGAATTCTCAAGACAAACCCCTAGATCCCGCATACCGGTTAGCAATTACATGATCAATCTCATCCAAAACCCCTCACACCTCACATGCCTATAGCAACTACTCACACATGGAGGGGGTGATGGAGCTCATGGTTGATGGAGATGATGGTGGTGATGATGATGGTGACGAAGCCCCTCGAATTCCACCTCCGGGGGTGAAATCCCGAATCAATCTGACTCCAAAATTGAAGATCGTGGTGGCGGCGGCGCTCCGTTTCACGAACAGCCCTCTCCTTCGAAACCCGTCAGTTTCTCGTATATATGGAGGGGTACGTCGAAGACCTAGCCGGAGTGAGCCATCTGGGCCCAAAAGGGGTGACCCCACGCGGCCAAGGAATCTGGCCGCGTGTGGGGCCCCCTTTTGGCCCTCGGGTGGCCCCCGGGCCCCATATGGTGCTCATTCCCCTTCTTTTCCATAAAAAGTTACGTGGTTTTCGTCCCCTGTGAAAAGTCCTGCGAAAATTGACGGAAACAAGACTTTTGCTAAAAACAGCGTCAGATTCTGCAGATTTATTCAATTATAGGGGGACTCCGGAGAGAAATACGATGCAAAGTGCTTGGAAAAGTAGATGCATTTTGGGTTTATCAGCAGGTCATCCAGGACGGCCTTTGCCAAGTTGGGATTCTTTTTGCAGAGTATGCAAAAGAATTCAACGAGAACTTGTCGGGTTTGCAGCGTATGAGCCAGGTACTATCTCTAGCCCCCCAAATATTTTGTCAAAAGTATACTTTTTTGACTTAATACTTTATCCATTACCTTGCTTGATTCTTTGACTTAAGCGATTTATTTTCCATGTTTCAGCAAACTGCTGAAACCATTAACATGGAGATTTTCAACAAGCTCAGCATCAAGAATAAGGAGGTGAAAACCCTTCTTAATATTCTTGAAGATAAAGAATCTGAGCTGGCCTACGTTCAGCAAAAGCTGGATGAATCAGGAGGTAAGTTTTTTCATTGCTTTTGCTTGGAAATTTTTCTAAGTATTTTTCCGAGTTTCTAACTCTTCCTTTTACTTGCTTTTCAGCTTCTTTGGTGAAAGCCAAACAAATTGCTGAAGATGCCGGCAATGCGGAGAACCTCCGCAAGGAAAACATGGAGCTTCACAAAATCACTGTGAAGCTCCAGAAAGACCTGGAGGCCAGCCAACTGGTTGTCGGCATTTCCGAGTCCAAGGCTTCCAACCATGCCGAGAAGGACAAAGCCACCATCAGGGACCTGGAGAATGCCCTGAACCAGCGCCTGGAGGAAGGCACAGAAATGGACCGCATCCTCGGTAAGTATTTTGACTTTTACCAAATTTTGTCTTTTTTCCTTCTTATGCTTTCCTCAACTTTCTTTTGTTGATTTGAAACAAAAGGTAGCCCCCAGCTAACCCGGATCAAAAGAATCCGGGATTTCGAGAAGGTCTTCACCGCGCTCAAAGCTGCGGGGATGTTACTTGTTAATAAGTACATTCTCGACAAATCAGGGGAGTTCTTGGAAGTTAGCAAACTTCCGGAAGAGATCATGGAGGTGTCGAACCGCAAGGAGTCTTGGTTCCGCTCCACGGCTCGCGGTGGTGCACGCATGGCCCTTGGGCTCATGCGTATGCATTATACCACCGCCAAGTCTTGGCGCGTGGCATCCGGCATTCCTCAGGGATACACGGATGCTCAACGGGCCAGCATCTTTGATGCAATCAAAGGCCACGCCACCAAGATTGCCAATATGGTGAACATCTCCATCTTCTATCCCGAGGAGGAAATTCCGACAACTCCAGAGGAATCCAGCAGCGAGGACGAAGACTCGGATGCCGAAGAAGCTGCTTGAATCCTGGGTAGAAGATAGGAAAATAGAAGCATTATTGTTCCTACAATGTAACACTTATTGTAATGCTATCTATTCTTTTGTATAAACAAGTAATCCGCCTTTGCAGTTAAATTATTAAGTCTTTGCTAATTTTCCGGGTTTTAATTCCTTTATCTTCTAAGTTCTTTGGTTCACATGTCTTAACTGTCCTTAGTGTTTGAAATGGCTCGAAAGTACATGATCTTCACGCCAAGTGACTGGGTATAACCAATCAGCCGAAACTCAGATTCACGGATCATACTAAAGGCATTTTTACTTACTAATTTCAGTGACCTAACATACAAACAATCAGATAATACTTAGAGAAAGTAAGGAATTTTGAAAAATGTATGAAACTCAGGCACGCAGGCACAATCTGGGTTTCCTTAAGCCTCCTTAGGCTGAGAAGCATTCAGTTTTATAACTCCGAGCACGCAGGCATAATTCGGGTTAACATTGAGTATTTTGAAAGATCATTGGGAAATAGATAAGGCGGACTTATGCTTTCTATGAAAACAGATAAAACAGTAATGCATGAATTCCGACAACTTTATTTCATGGTCTCAAAGATGTTTACATAGAAATTGAACTAAGTGTAGAAGGGACGTAACTGCTGGATGCTCCAAGGCCTTTTTGTCTCTCCTAATTCAACATCTATCTTCCTCTTCCTTTTGCGATTCGGACGTTTGGGATCATATTCCATGTCTAAAATATCTACAAGATAATAAGATCCATTTTTCATAACTTTGCTAATGAAAAATGGTCCCTCCCAGACTGTGGCTAACTTGTGCTTCCTTTCTTGCACCAATCTTAGCACTAGGTCACCTTCTTTGAAAGACCGATTTTCCGACTATGGTAGCGTCTCAATCCTTGCTGATAAATAGCGGATCTTGGAAGCACAAAGTCTCGTTCTTCTTCTAAAAGATCGACGGCATCATGTCGTGCGCATTCGGCATCCGAGTCATCGTAAGGCTGCACTCTTGGGATATCATGGAGCATGTCCGTTGGAAGCATTGCTTCTGCGCCATAAACCAAGAAGAACGGGATTTGCCCTGTTGATCTATTTGGCGTCGTTCGAATACTCCAAAGCATGGAAGGTAATTGCTCTACCCATTCTCCAGCTGCTCTATGAAGAGGAGATTCGAGTCTTGGGCGTATTCCTTGCAGGATTGAGCTATTCATTCTTTCAACCTGCCCATTGGATTGTGGGTGAGCCACAGATGCAAGATCTAGGCGTATTCCTGTTTGTCGGCAATATTTTGCCAACTCTCCAATAGAGAAATTTGTCCCGTTGTCAGTGATTATACTGTGTGGAACACCGTATCTCATGACTACATCAATGATGAAGTTTCTGGCAGTCACACCGTCAAGTTTCTTGATGGGTTTCGCCTCCACCCACTTGGTGTACTTATCCACTGCAACGAGTAGATGTGTAAGTCCGCCTCTTGTAGTTTTGAATGGTCCCATCATATCTAGCCCCCAGACCGCGAACGGCCATGTTATAGGGATAGTTTTGAGTGCTTGAGCTGGCATATTCGTCTCTTTGGCGTAATACTCACATCCGGCACATGTGTTTACTATGTGTCCGACATCTGTCTTGGCTGTGAGCCAGAAAAACCCTGCACGGAATGCTTTTTTTGACTATGCTTTTTGATTGAGCATGATGTCCGCAAGCACCTGCGTGGATTTCTTGCAAAATTTCTCGTCCTTCCTCTGGCGAAATACATCGCTGAAAAATTCCGATAGTGTTGCGTTTATACAGGCAACCATTGATTATCGTGTATCCTTTGCATCGACGCTGTATCTGCCTTTGCAAGACCTCGTCTGCTCCATCCAGGAACTTCTAATCAACTAAGAAGTTTAAATATGGAATTGTCCAATCCGGGTTAACGAGCAGAACTTCAATTGACTCGGAAACGAGAGGATAATCAACATCTCCACCTTTGATCGATGGTTCGTGCAAGTGTTGGACAAACACACCAGGTGGTAGGGTTCTCACTCTTTCCGACCCCATGCTGGCTAATGCATACGCGTTCCAATATTCTTCCCTTTTGATGTGAAGTACTTCAAATCCAAGGAAGCAAATGGCAAACTCGTCCACCGTTCTCTGATATTCGGCCATGATGGGGCTTTTGGCGTCCCATGTTTGGTTTAGCTGATGTTGTACCAAATCTGAGTCACCATAGCATAGTATACGTTTGACGCCTATTTCTTTTGTAATATGCAAGCCATGAAGCAATGCTTCGTATTCTGCCACGTTATTACTGGCGTTGAAGTGTATCTGCAATACATAATCCATAATGTCACCTTTTGGGGATTTCAGCACTACACCAGATCCAGCACCTTCTTTCATCTTGGCTCCATCAAAGTGCATGATACAGTATTCTGACTCCGGCATTGGTGTGTTCTCTATTGCTTCTGTCCAATCAGCGATAAAATCTGCCAACACCTGGGATTTAATTGCCGTCCGGGGTTGGTACTTAATGTCGAACGCAGCTAGCTCAATGCCCCATTTGGCTACTCGGCCTATTGCATCCGCATTGTTAATGATATCCCCTAGTGGTGCTTTGCTTACCACTATTATCGAATGTCCTTGGAAATAATGGAGGAGTTTTCTAGATGTGAAAAACACGTCATATGCCAGCGTTTGATAATATGGATACCTTTGCTTTGACTCAGAGAAAACTTCGCTAACATAGTATACTGGATGCTGATCCGGTATGCTTTGTTATTATTTCCGCTTTTCCACAATTATCATAGCGCTAATAACCCCGTTTGTTGTTGTTAGATACAACAACATAGGTTCTTCATCTTTTGGCCATGCCAAAATTGGTGCTTTCATCAAGGTTTCTTTCAGCTGGGTTAATGCTTTGTCCGCCTCTTCTGTCCATTCAAATTTGTCGGATTTCTTCAACAATTTGTATAATGGCAGAGCTTTATCTCCTAGCCGTCTTATAAACCTGCTGACTGCGGCTGCAGAACCCGTCAATCTTTGTACATCCTTTAAACACGTAGGCTTTGTGATGTTCAAGATTGCCTTGATCTTTTCCGGGTTTACTTCTATTCCTCTGTGAGAAACCATAAAACTCAGAAGCTTTCCAGAGGGAACCCCGAATACGCACTTTAATGGATTCAACTTCATTTTGTAAGTGCGCAAATTTTTGAAGGTTTCTCGTAGATCTTCAAGGAGTGTATCCTTTTCCTTGGAAACTACAGCAATATCGTCCACGTAAACGTGAACAATTTTGCCGATCTGACTATGCAAGCAATATTGCATGCAACACTGGTATGTAGCACCTGCGTTCTTCAGGCCAAAAGGCATGGTTATGTAATAGTATGTTCCATACGGGGTGATGAAGGAAGTTTTGATTTGATCTTCCTCCTTCGTACGTATTTGATGATACCCGGAGTAAGCATCCAAAAAGCATAAAAGCTCAGAGCCAGCGGTAGCATCTATTATTTGATCGATCCGCGGTAATGCGAACCTATCTTTTGGACACAATTTGTTCAATCCGGTGTAATCTATACACATCCTAAGAACAGTACTATCTTTCTTCGGGACTAATACTGGGTTCGCAGACCAGTCAGTATGTATAACTTCCCGGATAAAATCAGCTGCTAAAAGCCGGATAATTTCCTTGCCTATAGACTTCCGTCTTCTTCCATAAAAACGACGGAGACCTTGTTTGACGGGTTTTGAACCTGGAATTACCTTCAATTGATGCTCAGCAAGTTCCCTGGGTACTCCCAGCATGTCCGCAGGACACCAGGCAAAAATATCCCAGTTCTCACGGAGGAACTCGATGAGCGCGCTTTCCTATTTGTCGGTCATCCCTGTCCCCACTACGACAAATTTTGTCAGATCTTTGGGGTCTAGGATAACCTGTCTTGTATTCTCGGAAGCTTTCAAGCTATCTGCTGGCTTCCGGCTTTCTTTTCCTGCCGGCATTTCCATCGGCGAAACTTCCTTTGCCAACTCTTTCAATTATTCCTTTGCTATTACTTTTTCGGCGCAAAGGGCGTTTCCTTTTTCCAGCTTGTTCGCCCATTTGAAGGCTCCCGATATGGTGATTACTCCTCCTTTTGGTCCTGGCATCTTCAGCTTGTTATAAATATAACATGATCTTGCCATGAATTTGGCGAAAGCTGGACGTCCGAGTATTGCATGGTATACACTTTCGAACGGCACTACCTCGAATGAGATTTTTTTCTATCGGAAATGTTCTCTTTCTCCGAAGGTTACATCTAGGAAAATTTCTCCTAGGGAATGTGCTTGTTGCCAGGGACGATGCCGTGGAAATGTATGTTGTTATGTTTGAGCTGGGTCTTGGAAATTCGCAGATGCTTCAATGTATCCAGGTACATAATATTGATACTGGATCCTCCATCCATCAGCACTCTTTTTAGACTAGTGTTTTGAACAATAGGGCTTACAATTAGAGCTTGTATGCCGGGTTCTGGGATATTTCCGGGATGATCCGACTGATCCCAGGTAATTGGCGTATTGGAATACTTCAAGAATTTGGGCGTTGATGGGACAAACGCGTTTATTTCTCGAAGTGTTCGCTTTTCCTGTTTTGCTGAGTGAGTTCCAAGAAATTTAAATTGCATTCTCCGTCAACTCTCGGGAATTTTGATTCGCCTTTTCGCTGTTGTTCCTGGATTTTTTTCATCAGTGTCCGATTCACTGTCTTCTTTTTCAGCCTCTGGCTTTTGCTTGGAGAATTTCCTCTTGGAGTTCTTACCTTTATTCCCGGATCAGGCGATGCCCTTCATGTGCTTGTTGAGGCGGCATTGCGCATTTGTATGGGTAGGCTTCCCAAATTGCGAATGGTGGACACAGCTTTCCGACTTCATCTTTTCCCATTCTTCCTTAGAATAGGAGATAGGTTATGTGTTTCTTCCTTTCCATTTGCCGCCAGTATCCTTTCCAAAGGTTAAATTTACTTCTTTGGGTTTTGTCTGTGCTTCTGGAGTGGTCTTCTTTTCAGAATGAGGCGTCTTTTTGGCCTGAACCAAAGCATCAATATTTCCACCTCTCGCTCTGATGTCATCTTCGACCGTTGCGTGCTCATTGGCGGTAGTAAGCATAGATCCGAGATCCTTGTGCTCCTTTGAACCAACCATGAACGGTACGAGGTCGGGTTTTAGTCCACTGATGAAAGGATGCATTGCTTGTACATCACTTACTCCAGAGCAGTTGTTTTACATTGTTGTCCATCTTGATATAAAGTCGACATTCGACTCGTCTTCAAATTGGACGCAGCGATTTAGCTGGTTGATGCTCTTAGGGCGTTTGTACGTACCCCGAAAGTGTTGAGCGAATACTCTAGCCATATCATCCCAGCTATCCACTGTTCGTGACGGAAGCCCGTTAATCCAATCTCTGGATCCATCCAGCAACATTAGGGGGAGGAATTTTACTGCTTCCAGGTCTGTCCCCTTATTGATCTGAACGGCAGTATAGTAATCTGAAAGCCATGTATCCGGGTTTGTGCTTCCGGTATACTTTTGGTAAGTTGGACCAACCTTGGCAAAGCCAGAATGTAGAGTTATTCTTCGGATCCTGTCAGTGAAACACTTAGGTCCAAAGTATAGATCATCTCTTTCTTCCTTATCGGCGTGTGCGGAATATCTGTCGGCTGAATTGACAGAGGGGGATATGCTCCTTTCTGGCTCATTGTTGCGTGAATGCGCTCTTCCAGGATTATCCCTGTTTCGTCCATTATCGTGTCCTTTGAAATGAGGCGGAGTTCTGCTCCTTGGCCTTTCTTTATTACTAGGAGGAGTACGGGACCTCTCACGTCTGTAACGATTTTCGTGTCTTCCGGCTTTTCAGCTGGGCGTCTCGGAGGCGGCATCATTTTTCTGTCTTTCCAGTTTTGTTCCTCCCGGTCTTTATGATCACGGGGTATATTTCCGCCTTTCGGCATATGGGATCCCGTTATGGATGCTTCATCCCTATTGTCCTGGATTTTCTTTCCTTTCTTATGATCTCCCTTTTTGTTCTTAGAATCGCCTGAATCTCCAGGTGCTCCAGCGGCGCAAGTGGCAGTTTTGCATAGGACGGAGTCGTCATGCAACTTCCCTGATCTTACATGACCTCGCTGCTGCTGTTCCAGTGCTTTACCCAGGAAAGCATACACTCCTTGCAGCTTTTCGTCTTTGGAGTACAGATCGTCATTAAGGATGGCGAACACGGCTTCCGCGTTTTCGGCTGCGGCTTTATAGATGCATTCGCCCTTAGTGTTTACACCGTCAATCTGTCATTGCCAGGAAGGGTTTTGCAACCGTTCCTTTGCTGGCAGTACATCCGGCCTTGCGATTCCGGGTAATCTCGTGGGTTTTATCCCGGACATATTCCGTCTTTCGAATTCTTCAATTTCCTCTTGTTTGCTTTTATAGTTGCTTGGGCTTTGAGGAGGTTTTCTTGCGATCAAAATAGTAGTTGTTGTTGCCGCATAATGGCCTGCCTTCTGGCTTCCAGCACTTCCGGTGGCTCGTAAGGTCCGACCGGGGTTTGGATTAGATTAATCTCGTCCTGTTTCGACAATTCGGGAACCAGGGTTTCTTTCTTTTTCTTTTCCACAGGTGTGACCCCGCTTGCTCCTCCTGCTTCCAGGTTTTGGCTAGCATTATCTGCCAACTTTTTCTTCTGGAGTTTCTTGCCAGTCTTCTTTTTCTTCTTGGAAGAGGGAGTTTTTTTTTATCAGGTTCTTCCTCTGTCAATTCCTTGACATCGGGGGTAAATAGGGCTGGTTTCACCATCCTCTCTTTCCTCATCTGGTGGAGGTGTTTTGGGGTCTTCATCGTCTTCAACATCCGAGCTATCAGTCGGTCTTGCCATAAGTACTTAATGGAAGCCCCGAGTCATAGATTTAACCTTTCTTTCAAAAGCGTCTTCATCTTCGTCTTCTGAATATATGTCTTTAGATCCAGGTTCCGACTCCAATCTTGCCTCTATAGAAGCTAGTACAGAGTCGGCTTCCGAGTTCAACATTTCGTTGGCGGGTGTCGGATCTTCCACTGGCTCTATGGGATTGTTGTTTTCTGCTTCTTCCACGGGATTACTTACTTCTGTGTTTTCAGCGACCTCGGATTGCACCATGCCAATGAAGTGAGATCTGATTGCAGGCATCTCCGAAGAGGCAGCAGATTCAGGGTTTTGGCGATCTGAACAACATCCGGTATCATAGTTTTCTTCAACTAGGTATAGGGCGGGTGGGATAAATTTACTTCCACCACAGAATCCCACTGCTTCTGCAGTTAATCCGACAAAGATGTTTGTAGATCCAATCGGTAAAATGCAGGCACTTACCAGATGATTTCGTGTTGGCATGTACGATCCATTGTCGAGGAAGCGCCCAACGTCATTGTCGAATTCCAAGCTTCCGACAATTATGGTACTGTCGATTCCGCCGAGTATCCCCGATCGAAACTTAATGCCTGACGTCGCTGCCCCAAGGTGGGCGCCAACTGTCGAGACATCGTGGTAGTGTTCATAGACTGGGGTGCCATGAGCCTACGGGTAGAGACGTGGGGGGACATGGTAGCACAACAACCAGGAACACCAATTTTACCCAAGTTCGGTAGTCGCAACTAGGCGGCGTTCCTACTCCTGCAATCTCACTAAATCAGGGCTGAAATCTGAAGTATACAAAGTACAATGTGGGTAGGGTTTCGCTAACTCGGCGAGGATTAACTTCTCGGCGAGCTGGCTTCTAGCTAATTGTACATATGTTCTTCTCTTCCGTCCGGCTTTATATAAAAAGTCGGGTTAGGGCTTACAGAAAGGAAACCTAGAAGACTATGGAAAGTATCTAACTTGGAAAGCAAGAATCCGCCTTCTACTCCAAGCCGTACCACTTTGGGCTGTGGTCTGGGTTCTTCTAGAATCCGGCTTCTGCGCGTCAGCTTACTGGCTCGCCTAATGGACTGTGATCCATTAACAATCAGGCCACCCTGGTAATCCGGCTCTTTAGGGCAATGACGGATATACCCCTATTTAGTATATATCCGACAAACATGGATTGCCCCCCATGGTGACTACTCACATTATTTGCTTTGGCTATGAGGAATGTTAAATCTGTGTGACACACCTATTAGAGAGACGATGATGTTAAGCCTCGACCATAGAAAGGTGGAATATAATCATGACCCTATTTTAGTATTGTTGAAGCATACAAATTGGTGTGGATCAAACAAATCTTGGAGATATCAAACAATGGAAGATATTGCCTACCATGAGAGTTTCGTTAGAAATAGCATGCTGTCTGCCTTCAAGGATGACAATAACAAGAAGGATGATTTCTAAGGACATCAAAAGACCAAGTTGAGAGGAACCCAAGGATTTTTTATTGATCCAAAGGGTGACCCCTTAGTGTCAAAGGTAGTTTAACAGATTTATGTTGGTTTGTAATTCAACCATGAAGGAAAGTTCTATTCAAGCCATCTTAAGTAAAACCACACTCCAAACTATGTGAATGGACATATCCTATTGGAAGAGAATCTTAACCCATGGAATTCTAAAGGTTGTATACATGGATTCAAGACCCCAAATACCAAGGAGTTGATATATGCTATACAAGAATATTTTGGATGATGAAGTATGACTCCAGCTGAAGATATAGTCAAAACCAGCAACCAGTTAAACAAGAGTTTAGACTACCCACAAAAGTTTCTTTTAAGGGTGGTAGCCCACCCAGTTGTCCTGGAACCCAGTTACCCAAACCTAATCTTTCTTTCTAGCCTTCCCAAATCTCGGGACGAGATTTCTTTTAAGGGTGGTAGTCTGTAACATCCCTGATTTTTGGAAAGTGCAAAAATCACAAAAAATTGAAACTTTTTGTTTTCATGATTAAGCAAGTCACCAAAAACCAAATAAAAGGAAAAAATAAAAGAAAACATTATGTAATTGGAACAAAGAATCCAAATTGCCTTAATTCCATAAACCCTAAAGCCTATTTCTAAAATAAAATATGTTCCCTCATGTGAATAAAATATTTTCTTAGCAAACATCTTTACCAAACATGTTTTCAACTCAACTACCATTTTGAAAAATTTTGTGATAATTAAAAACTAGAGAGTTACTACCTCTAATATTTTCTCCTTGTCTCCAAAAACTATTTCATTATGATTATTAACCTCAAATGGATAAAAGTCGGTTATTTGTTTTCCAAGTATATGTCAATCAACAAAACAATAATGTGTTATATATATATATATTATTGAGTTATGAAAACAAGTAAAGTACCTTGGGAAAATAATATTTTCAATTGGGAAAACAACATCTTCATTTGAGAAAACCCCAATTCAAATAAATAATGAAAATTTTCTATTAAGTGACTATTCATGTTTTCATCATATTTTAAAATTAAGATGAAAACACTTTGAAATGGTTTTGGAAAATAGTATTTGATCTTTATAAAGCCACTGAAAATTTATCAAACTCATTTCTGTTTTATTTGACATTTTTTCCATTTAATTGGAATAATAAGGCATTTATGAATTCTTTTGAATTTGTAATTTGGAAAATTCAAAAACATGGAAACCCCACAAAATGGTATTTTTAGAGAGTATTTGAAATATTATGAATTTAGAATTTTTTTCATGTTAATTGGATTATTTAAATAGAAGATATAAAATAAATAAGAAAAACAGGAAAAAAGAAAAAAAAAACTGACGCCATCAATGACGTCATCATCGTCTTCAACCCTCCTCTACCGTTTCTACCCGATTAAAGAGTGTGAGAGATCGTAGCGGAACCGATACCTCGTTGGAGGCTCGGGTTACATGTTATATGGGGAGGAAAAGCCCCTCCGGTGGCGTTTAGAGAAGGCCCACGTATAGGCGGTATACTATACAGTACTATACGTGAGTAACACAGAAATACATTCAACACCCTCCCTTAATCTAAACTCGAGAGAAGATTTAGATTACGTCTAAATTCATGAAGGTTTCTAACTGGAAGAGCTTTAGTAAACCCATCAGCAACTTGATCCTTGCTTGAAATAAATCTGATATCTAGCTTCTTGTTGGCCACCCTTTCACGAACAAAATGAAAATCAATTTCAATATGTTTGGTACGAGCATGGAACACTGGATTTGCTGATAAATAGGTTGCACCAAGGTTATCACACCAGAGACAGGGTTTCTCTTTCAGTTTAACTCCCAGTTCATTCAGCAGTGCTTCAACCCAAATTAACTCTGCTGTAGCATTAGCTAGTGCCTTATATTCTGCCTATGTACTAGAGCGTGAGACCGTAGCTTGTTTCCTAGCACTCCAGGAAACCAAATTTGATCCTACAAATATTGCAAATCCTCCAGTGGAACGTCTATCATCAAGACATCCATCCCAATCTGCATCAGAAAAAGCACTCAAGAGAGTAGATGAAGATGGCTGAAAGGTAATGCCAATATTGATTGTCTCCTTAACATATCTCAGAATCCTCTTAACAGCTGCCCAATGAACAGTAGTAGGAGCATGTAAATACTGACAGACTTCGTTAACAGAGAAAGCTAAATCTGGCCTAGTAAGTGTGAGATATTGCAATGCACCAACAATACTGCGATATGTGGAATTATCATCAGGACCAAGTAAATCCCATTCATTAAGAGAAAGGGGTTCTGTTGAGGATAATGGGGTCGGTGTAGGTTTGCATAGATCCATACCAACTCTGTCAAGTAGTTCTGAAGCATATTTTTCTTGTGTCAAGAGTAAACCATCATTAATTTTCTTTACCTCAATGCCAAGAAAGAAGTGAAGATCACCAAGATCCTTGATAGCAAAATTCTCATTGAGATCCTTAAGCAGAACTGAAATGGCATGATCTGAAGAACTTGTGACAGTAATATCATCAACATATATTAAGATATACATGGTAACATCTCGCTTTTGAAGAAGAAACAAAGATGTATCTGCTTTAGAGGAGATAAATCCAAGATCAAGTAATTTGGATCTAAGCCGAGAATACCAAGCTCTAGGTGCCTGTTTCATACCATATAATGCCTTGTCAAGTTTGAAAATATAGTTTGGAGCATTAGAATTCTCAAAGCCCGGGGGTTGCTTCATATAGACTTCTTCTTCTAGAATACCACGCAGGAAAGCATTCTTAACATCTAACTGAAGTAATTTCCATCCTCTAGAAACAGCAATAGAAAGTACTGTTTTAATAGTAGCAGCTTTGACAACTGGACTAAAGGTGTCCTCATAATCAATACCATACCTTTGCTTGAACCCCTTTGCAACAAGACGAGCCTTATACCTGTCAATCGTACCATCTGCATTTTTCTTTATACGAAATACCCATTTGCAATCAATTATATTTCAGCCAGAACAAGGAGCAACTAGGTGCCATGTTTTATTTTTGAGCAGAGCATCATATTCTTCCTCCATTGCTTTGCGCCACTTAGGATCCTCAAGTGCATTAGCCAAAGAATGTGGTTCATTAGCAATTGCAAGCATAGTATGTTTAGCATAAATATTTGGCTGTTTTCCATAACGTAATGTTCGATCTTTGTAGCCTTTTGGTTTTGTTATACCTCTTTGGAGCCTAGTGCGAACACCTTGCATACCAGGGGAAGTAGCAGCATCCAGCACAGAGGATCCGGGGCGGTCTTCTCCACCAGAATCCCCCTCGGGATCGGAGTCACCGCTGGCTGCAGCAGCGCCTGGACGCGATCCACCAGGCGGGGACAGCGATCCACCAGGCGGTGACAGGGATCCACCAGGCGGAGACGTGGCGAGCGGGGATAGGGAAGCGTCCTCCGCATGAGCTGGCCGCGTGGGGGACAGCGACCCACGGGAGTTTGGCGCGGGTGTCGGGGACCTGCGCGATGCAGGTGCTTGTTGGCGCGACGTGGCGTCAGCCGATTGGTGCGGAGGGGGCTCGGTGAAGGCAGCTCGTTGGCACGCCTGCGCAGGCTGGGAAGACGCGCTGTCTGCGCCAGAATCCCCCTCGGGATCGGGGACGTCAGGACCTGCAGCAGCTGCAGGCGTATCTACCTCGGATCCAGCACCTTGTTCGTCATTTTGCGACACGTCTATTTCATCCTCCTGTGAGCTGATTTCTTCACCGTTTTCACCGAAATTTTGATCATCTGAATTGTCTTCGGAAGCACTATCATCTGGGTCATTCATGTGCTGAACATTCTGAACATTGTTAGTAACAACACGTATAATGGGAAGTGGCATATGATCATCAAGTTGTATATCCTCAATAGCATTAATAGGTGAATTCTTTGGAAGAAGAAGAATTTTTTCTTGGAGACGTTTTCCGGCATTAGGATGTAATTCAGAGAAGGGAAAGATATTCTCATCAAAGACAACATCTCGAGAAATATAAACTCGGCCAGTGGAGACATCTAAACATTTCACACCCTTATGAAGAGGGCTATAGCCTAAGAAGACACAACGAATGGACCGATAGGCTAGCTTTCTTTTGTTGTATGGACGAATATTAGGCCAACATGCACAACCAAATATACTAAGAGAATCATAGTTTGGTTTCATATGAAGAAGACGTTCTACCGGAGTTTCAAAATTAAGGACCTTACTAGGAAGAAGATTAATGAGAAAAGTGGCAGTAAGAAATTTGAGTTGAATAGAAGCATGAGCAAGAAGAGCAAGGCCAACCTCAACTATATGACGATGCTTGCGCTCAGCTAAGCCATTCTGTTGGTGTGCATGTGGATATGAAACATGATGAGTGATGCCAATTTTCTGAAAGAAGCTATTTAGCTTTTCATATTATCCACCCCAATTAGTTTGCATAGTAATGATTTTCCTATCAAACTTGCGTTCAACAAAGGCTTGAAAGTTAAGGAAAACTTGGTAAACATCAGCACGACTTTTGAGTAAATAGATCCATGTAAATTTACTGAAATCATCTATAAAGCTTACATAATATAGGTGTTTTCCAACAGAAACAGGTGCAGGACCCCATACATCAGAGAAAACTTGTTCCAAAGGAACAGTGGAAACACTAGATGATACAGGATATGGCAGCTGATGACTTTTAGCCAACTGACAGGAATCACAAATGTAAGAATTTATTTCTGGGGTATATGAAAGCTGATTTTTCCTAAGAACCTGTTGAATGACAAATGAAGAGGGATGTCCTAAACGGCGATGCCATGTGGATGAAGATGGCTTTATTGTGATGAAGGCTTGTTTTGAAGACCCTGTAGATATAGGTACTATAGGGTAAAGACCACCATGGCACGTCCCTTTAAAGAGAGTTGTTCGAGTGGCCTGATCCTTTATCAAAAAGAAGTAAGGATGAAATTCAATGAATACATGATTATCAAGGGTAAGCTTATGAACAGAAATAAGATTCTTTGAGGCATTAGGAACATGGAGAATGTTGTTTAGATGCAAATTGCTATGAGGAGTATGCAACATTGAATAACCAATATGACTTATAGGCATACCATGTCCATTTGCAGTGTGCACATGATCACGTCCTGTGTACTTGTCCTGGGTAGTGAGCTTGTTCAGTTGACCTGTGATGTGATCTGTTGCACCAGTATCAGAATACCAGTCGGTATATACCCCATATGAAGCAATGGCAGCAACTTTCTTGGGTCCTTCATCATCAGAGCCCTCTATGCGTCTGGGCCCATCTCTAGGTCCATCTCTATCTCTCTGATCTCTCGAACCAGACCTGTCTCTTGGATCATCTTGACGGCGCCACCAACAGTCAGAGGCCGGGTGGCCATGTATTTTGCAGATTTGACATGTGACATCGACATATGGAGTAGGGGCTCGGCCATGTCCACGTCGACGTCCTCCATCATCATGGCGCCTATAATCACCATCACGCCTGTAATCATCGCGGCGCCTATCATCCCAGCGTGCAGCATCATCTCGGCGCCCCCCATCATCATCGCGACGACGCCAGGCATCATCACGACCGCGATCACCGCGATCACCCTGTCCACGGTCACCGCGATCACCACCATCGCGCGTGCGGTCACCACCGCGGTCACCGCCATCCCGCGCACGGTCACCACGCTTGGCAGAACGGCCACGGTAGTACCCGCGTTGGCGATCATCTGCTTCTCGGCGATTGTAGTCACGGCCTCCATCACTCGCATAATCACGACCACGACGGGCGAGATTTGCAGAGGACGTGAAGCCACCGGCTTGACCGGTTTCAGCAAGCATATCTTGGCGTGCATCATGGGCGCATATCTGGGCATAGAGATCATCAAGGGTGATTGCTTTGTTGCCGTTCACAGCTGAGACAACGGAGTTATAGCTTGCGTCGAGCCCATTGGTGACATAGCCGATCATCTCGTCCTCTTCTACTGGCTTCCCGATCGCAGCGAGCTCCGAGGCGAAGCTTTTCATCTTGGCCAAGAACGCGGCAGCGGTGAGATCGTTCTTCTTAGTGCCATTGAGTGCGGCACGCAGCTGATTCACCTTGGACCTCGAGTGCACGTTGAACATCCTGGTGATCACGGCCCAGACGCCTGCTGCGGTGTCGATGCCAACAACATGGGCAATGATCTCGGGGGAGAGTGAGTTGAGGAGCCATGTGAGAACGGCTTGATCCCGTGTCAACCAGGTGGTGTAGGCACGATTTGGGGACTTGGATTTGTTTGCGTCAGTACCTTCAAGGAACTTCATCGGGGCGGCTTCAGTGCCATCCAGCAGCTCGAGGACCTGGGCGCCACGAAGTGCATGCATCACCAGGGTTTTCGAGAGCAGGTAGTTCGACCTCGTTAGCTTCTGCGTGGGTGGATTTCCGAGCGTGGACAGCAGCGTTGGAGCCGGCGTGGTCATCGTCGATGTCGAGCGCTTCCGATCTGCGATCGTGTGAGGACTTGGCTTTGGATTTCCGATCTGATAGACAGAATCGTGTGGGTTTTGTGTATGTATGGCTTCCGATCAGAGATCGTGGAGGAGATGTTTGTGGTTTTCCGATCAAGGAGATGATCGTAAGGGATTTGTGGCTTCCGATCAAGATTATGACCGTAGTATAGAAGGTTTCCGATCTAAGATCGTATGTGGCGGCTAGGGTTTTGGGGTTTGGAGCGCATTGGCTCTGATACCATGTCAGAGATCGTAGCGGAACCGATACCTCGTTGGAGGCTCGGGTTACATGTTATATGGGGAGGAAAAGCCCCTCCGGTGGCGTTTACAGAAGGCCCACGTATAGGCGGTATACTATACTGTACTATACGTGAGTAAAACAGAAATACATTCAACAAAGAGAAATCAAATCCCTTGATTGCAGCCATTTCCATGCCCAATTGATTGCCCCTGGCCCTCCTCTTAAACCCCACGGCCCCCTCCCCTTTTCCCCTCTGGTATCCCCCTCTCTATCACCACCAATCGAGAGAACGAGCTCGCCGGAGTCCATACTGACCGCCGCCGTTCGTCCACGATTCCGGACACCGTAGACGTCCTCTCTGCCGCATTTTAGTATCCTTCCCTTCCCCTCCCTCTTGCGCACCTAACCATGCCGGTGCTCGTTTTTTTTGCAGTGTAGCGTTGAGGCCGAGCTCGCCGGAGAAGGATCCGCCACGGGCGCCTCGGATCCACACCACGCCACCAAGGGAGGTCCCTACAAACGTCCCCGAGGGCCTCGTTGAGTTCGCCATCTCGCGCTCCGCCCCCTGGACCCATCCCCTCGCTCGGGAACCCTCTTCAGCGCCGTCGTCGTCAACGACAGCAACTCCGGCCACCGTCTGCGACATTTCCGGCGATGAACTCCGGCGGGAGGTAACCCTAGCCCCCTCCCTTAAACCTGAGCGGTTGGATCTGCATTGTAGAGCTACGATTTGATCCACTTAGTGAAAGGGTATCAGGGAATCAGAAAGCGCCAACTCAGCCGTGCGCCGATAGGTTATCCGTCGCTCAGCGCAACGCCTAACTGGCCCATGCCCACTTCCTATCCATTGCACCACGCAGCAAATAGCCAATCTGAGCCCAGCCCGCCTCTGGATTTATTTCCGAATAAAAATAGAATGTAATTTTTGCAGAAAAGCCTCTGCATCTTAGATCTACCATAACTTTTGATCCATAAGCCCAAAATTAACAAACTTGGACTTTTTGAAATCAGCACAACTTGTAGAAACTTTTGGCACTGGCCAAATTTAAAATCGACCATTTAAAATTGTTCAATTCAAATATGCTTTTTGATAAAATTTGACATAATTCAAATTTTGTAAATCCAATTTAAGCAAACCAAAATTCTTTGGGTTCCTTAGAATGTGTACTAACAGTACCCGCTACCCAAAATCCTATTTGAATTATTTTTGAAGTGTTTTAGATTTTAGATGGCCTTTTGGGCATTTAGACATAATTTAAATTCTATAAATAATTAGAAAATGATTTTTTAAGCAAAGTTTCTCCATTTGGGCTCTGTCTTGATCAACTAAGTTGTGAGGGTTCAGTCTGGACTTGACAAGCAGATGTAGCATAATTATAGGTGGAACGGGTCTTGCAATTGGGTTGAATTCTTGCTTCTGAAAGATCTTGTCTCAATTATTTTCATTTCCTTAATGCACTCAGGGTGTATAGGATGTTTGGGTTGATTTGAGTGTGAAGGTGAAAGTGCACAAACTCTGCAGAGTCAAAAACTAAGATCTTAGTTGTGTCCCCGGTTATGGACAACTATGAGCAGCTGGACAAGGATGGATGGAAGAATCACATCACCATTTTCAATAAGTAAAATTTGACCAAGTGAACAGTAGTTGTGGTGCTTGAATTTCAGTCCAATGATGCCACCCCTTTGAAAAAAAAGTTTGTTTTACAAAAGAGATAGAAGAAAATTTGCTTTATGCAAACTTAGCCAAAACTCCACCAAGCCCAATATTTAAATGTGGGAACGCTACATTAGAGGAGTGCCGCGGTATCACACCTTTATCTCTCACCTTTTTACCTTTTAGTAGAGTCATATCATGAGTAGAGAAAATATCATATAGGATGGTTTGCAGTATAGAAGTATCACTCTTTGGTTGGTTATCGTTGTATCCCTTGGTTTGAGTTGCCGTAATGGAATATTAATGAGAAGTCTCATCATTTACTTCTTACACTTTATTTTAGTTTGCAATTTTTGTTATATGGTTGATCTTGTTATTAGTATTGGTATCAATGTTGGAGCATCAAGTTAATCTAGTTGGTTTTGGAAAACTTAACATTGGTCAGTAGCAACAATACTTTGAGACTTAAGTAGAAAACAGGGAGTTGCATGTAGATATATTATTCCATGATCTTTTTTCTTGTTAGCTCATAAGCTTAGTATTCTCAAGTAAGATTGTTTGTACCTCCGAGGAAGATTGCATGATTGGTTTTATCATATGTATATTTGTTTGTTTTCCCTCAACTCTTATGCTTGCTACCCATCCTTGCTAGCCAAAAACTTGTACTGAGAGGGAATGCTTCTCGTGCATCCAAACCTTGAGCCCCCAAACCTTGCCATTTGTGTCCACTATACCTACCTATATGTGGTATTTAACCGTCACTCCAAGTAAATTGCTTGTGTGCTACCTTTAAAACCTTTAAAATTACACCTGTTTTGTGCCCCTGTTTTAGCTCATAAGGACGCAAATAGAGAATCTTTATCTCACTTGTTGATTGGACTTTACACACTTGAACTAGTGGCTTCATCCGCTTATCCAAATGATAGAAGAGCTGGCAGCGGGATGCCCAACCCCAAACTTAATAATACAAATTCTCTTCACTATTTTTGCCCCTAATTTATCAGTCAAGTCATAATCACGTAAACAAAAGAGAAAGATGGATGACCTTCTATACCAGTTGTGTCCTTCAATGGGAGCCGCTCTTGTGAAGTCTAGTTGGCTTGTGACGTACTGTATTTTCTGTTTGCCATTCGTTGACATAAACATACACCATTCTCAAAATTGTTTTCAATGACTCTGTTTATCAAATGAAAAGCTCTAGCACATGAGTTAATCCCTGCTTCCCTCTACGAACGGCCTATCTTTACCTTTATGTTGAGTCAGTGAACCTACTCCTTTCTGTCTTAAGCAAGCATTTGAGTTGTTGTGATCCATCCTTCTATATGTTGATTTACTCAATCATGTTCTTTATTTTTCCTCGTTTAGTACAAGTGCTTTTATCTGTTTGAATACCACTTTGAAAGTTACCAATGACTGCAAAGAGACTGTTATGATTGAGCATGATAAACTCTGCAATATAAGCTCTAGTATAAAGACTTTGATCGAAAGATAAGTACACTGTTAATTGTTCTCTGACCAAGAACGAAGTTTGCCTTCACGAATTATGATTTCCTTTTGCACCTTTATTGTGATTTCCTCTACTTGTTTCAAGTTTAATTATATGAGAGGAAGTTTCTGTCCAAAATGACTTGTGCTTTGATAGATGTGATGCTTCTTGTCCGTATTTATTTATCAACCCCTCACTCCATAAACCTGTGGTCATGTTTACTGAGTTCAGTTTCGCTTGGGGACAACCGAGGTCTAAGATTGGGGGAGTTGATACGTCCATTTTGCATCACTATTTTATATTGTTATTTTCTGTTATTCATCATTATATTTCATGTTATGATGCATTACTTATGTTATTTCATCTTATTTTGCATGTTTCATAATTTTTGGAGAATAAACATAGGGACCAGAAATCTGATGGAAAAAGCACCGTCGAGATACCCTATTTCAGAAGATCGAAAAGAAGAGGGGGGATACCGGAGGGGTCTTAGAAGCCCCGAGGAGGAAGCTAGCCAGAAGGGCAGACAGAGGGGGCCACAGGGGTCCCACACCATGGGGTGGCATGCCCCTTGTCCGCGCCGCTAGGTGGTGTGGCCACCCTGGCCCACCTCTTGTCGCCTCCTTTCATGTACTTGACCCCCATGGAACCCTAAGACCCAGGACATCATCGAAGAAATATTCCGCCGCCGCCTCGGGGTGGAAAACAACAAACAGAGAAAAACTCTCCGGCAAGGAGAAATCTGCCGAGGAAATTCCTCCCCGGGAAGGGGGAATCATCGCCACCACCACCGTCATTGCTCCAGGCATCATCAAGATCATCATCGTCATCATCATCACCAACAGAACCATCACCCTCACCGTCCACCTTCATCCCGTTGTAACAATTAGGGGTCTTTATCGTTGTTCTCCACTAGATCTCTCTCCCGGTGTGGATTTATTGTTAGTAGTTGATGCTGGTGAGATTTATCGGTGTTTACACTTTATGACCAGATTGTTATTGTCCATTATATCACCTCTGATTATAATCCATATGATGTCTTGTGAGTTTTCGTTTAGTTCTTGAGGACATGTGATAAGTCATGATGTTAGTAGTGGAATTATGTTGAAGTAATATGTAGTGGTTTGATATTTAAGTTGTGGTGTTATTCTTCTAGTGGTGTCATGTGAATGTCGACTACATGATACTTCACCTTTGTGGGACTAGGAGGATGCATTGTGTATTTAGATACTAATTCTGGGGTTGCCGGAGTGACAGAAACCTAAACCCCCACTAGGAAACCAATGCACGAGGGAGTGTAGGATCCTGGAGTTTTAAGGGTTTGGTTAGATTTATCTTAATTTATTTATTTTATTTGCGGATGCTTACAAGGGGTATAATCACGGGTATGTATTAGTCCTAGCTGGGTGGTGTATTAGCATAGGTTCACCCACACAACACCTATGAAACCAATAAATATTAATCAACCGTATGAAACGAAAGCACTTGAAGAAGTTCCCATGTGTCCTCGAGAACGTTTGGTAATCATAAGTAGAACAACCGGCTTGTCCTTTGCTCTCAAAAGGATTGGGCCACTCGCTGCAATTATATTTATTGTATTTTATTTACTCGCACTTTATTTATCTGCTATATCCAAAACCACGAAAAACCTGTTTGCTAGTGTTTACAGTGAATTCTCTATCCAACCTTCTTGTCAACACCTTTTGCTCCTTGTTGGGTTCGACACTCTTATTTATCGAAAGTCCTACGATACACCCCCTATACTTGTAGGTCATCAGTTTTCCACAAGGAAACCCTAGACTAGTTCCCCTCAAGCAAACGAGGGGGGAATGAAAAACCAGTTGGTGAAGATGTAGATCGAGGCCTTCTCCTTCAATCCTTCGAAGATCAACAAGTTTGGGTGGAGGGATTGGGAGATATACCTTGGTGGGTGAGCCCAATCAATGGGGCATTCAATTCTGGACGAGCTAGCTGGAGGAACAAAAAAGGGGAGGTGGTATTTATACCCCAACCCCAAAATCTAGCCGTTTGGGGTCTTTCTGCGAAAGTCACACTGGAGACTCTGGTGCAAAGGCCGAAGACTCCGGCCTACCAAACATTCCGGACACTTTCCGATGGGCCGGAGACTTTGCTCAGCACCAAAGCCTCCAGACAGACTCTGGACACTATCCAGTGGGTTACACCAGTTGAACTTGACGATGGGGAACTTGAAGGAGGGAGACTCCGGCTGGACTTCGCCACTTTTCTCTCCAGACCCTAGAGTATGTCTGAGGTGCTTCGAGCGCTGAGAAGAAATCGGGAGTCCGGAGACTCCGGCCCCGGAGACTCCGGCCTGGACCGAATACTCCAAGAAGTCTCCGCACACAATCCGGAGTGTATGTAGTGGGTGACACCACTCGCACCACTTTGCTTCTTCGCTGGAAATTCCTGACCCCGGAGATTCCGGCCTGGAAATTAATTCCAGCACCTCCAGCTTAAGTAGTTCTATTTGATCTTTTTGGAGACCACACCACCATTAATAAAATTATCAATTGACCCTAAACATCAACACACGTTAATAATAATACTAGTGTTGTTAACAAACACTCAAAACCAGATTTAGGAAAATTTGCGCTTTCTATCTCCCCCTTTTTGGTGTTTGATGACAACACAAGTATTTGCAATGATAATCATAGCTAGAGATTGCTTTGTAAAAAATAGACGGGCTCCCCCTTGATGTGTGCACTATGATACACAACAACAAAGTTCTAAGCTCCCCCTATGTTTTACAACCTAACATCACAAGCACAAATATAGTGAACAATGCAATTGCATACATATAGGTAAGACAAGTAAAGCATGAAAATAATAGCACAACCAAGGATAGCTTCATAACCATAGTCTTACCACACACACAATTTGAAGTTCACTAAGAGAGATATTCAAATGCAACTAAGATAAAGGGAGACACAAGCAATAAAAAGCAAATCAAGTTCAAAAGCTTGTGATCCGAGCAAATCAACCCTTGCAAATCCCCGAGGAGTCTAGATAGAAACTTCTCCCCCTTTGGCATCGAGACACCAAAAACGAGAAAAGAGCAACTACACGCAACCCACAGGATCAAGCATCCTCGTCATACTCCTCATCATCGTCATCCTGAGCATCCTCATCATCATCACCACCACCAGACTGATACTCCTCTTCTTCTTCAGTTTGAGCTTCTTCTTCTTCGGTCATAGGAGCCTTTCCATGGTTGCTAGATGAAGATGGAGCTGAAGTGGCCTCTTCAAAAGCACCCCAAGGAAATGACGATGTGTTCCACTCATGGTACGATATGGTCTGAGACTCAGGAGGAGGTTCAAGAGGAGGGGTACACACAATACCAGCATTATCCTGAAGAGTAGTGGGAATCTTCTTCATTTACCCCTTTCCTTGTATGCATCATGGTTCTCCTTGTGGACTGCAATAGTCATGCAAAGGATGTTGCGCTGGAATCATGCGAGCTTCTTAAACTCAAACTGAACTTCCTCCTTGCCATGAGGACGAGTACGAGGGTCAACATTCTTCCTCCTAGTCCTCGAGGCCTCCGCCTCAAACATAGGTGTCTCCTCATCCTCGTCCTCCCTAAAGCGAGTAGAGAGAATCTGAAGAGTGCCAGGAAGATGCTTTGTCTCAGTGACTAGACCCGGAACCTTGTAAAGGATAAGCTTCATCACATATGGAGGATACACATGCACTTTCTTCAGCTCGCTCATGGTATGATAGATCTCTTCCTTGATGAAATCCATGACATCAACCTCATACCCATCATAGTACTCTCCAGCACGGTGGAACTTGGAAGCACGGTGAAGCAAGTTCACAAGACCACCATGAATAGCATCCACATTACCAGTCTTAGGAGCAACGTTGAAATGGAAAAGGCGGAGAAGAATGTTGTAGACACGCTTCAGATCCTTTTTGGTGCCTACACTTGTCATCTTGTCATATAGAGGAACCAACCTCCTCTTGTCATAGGCAACACCGTGAACATGCATCCTCTTGCCCAAGTTGTCACCATGGAGATAATAACCAAGAAGCTCCGAGAGGTTCAAGATGGACGACTCGCACTTGATGGGGCCAGTCATCCATGTCAATGAAATACCCTCATCCTCTCCAAAGGTAACAGTGGCGAAAAACTGTTGAACAACCTTGATGTTCTAGTCCTACCGGATGTCCATGAGCTTCTTGAGACCGAGCTTCCTAGTCACCCAGGCAGCTTCCTCAAAGTACTCCTTGCTTCCGAGAGCATTTAAGTCAAGAACCTTTTGCAGACAAACTGGATGGCTCAAAGTGTTGTATATCTTGGTCTGAATGAGCTCTTGATCCTTCCTCCAATAGTTAGGGAGCAGAGACGTGCAAGTCATTTGAGAAGAATGGTTGCACCCTCATCGCCCTATACTCACTCTTGCTCATGCCCTTCAATGTGGAAATACGATCAAAATGGGCCTTCTTCGCCATTTCTTGCCATTGATGCTCTATAATTGCTTCCCCTCTTTCATGGTCAGCCTCAATAGCCCTGCGCTGTGCCACTTTCCCAGTCTCTGGATCACTGACCAGATAGTTCCGTACATGAGGGTGTTGCTTCCTTGGTTGACATTGGGGTTAGAGGAGGATGCTTTGATCCTTTTGCCTGAAAACAAACAGCCAGCAAGACCAAATAGAAAAAAGGGGTAAGCATGCATATCCAATAACCAAAAGGAGAAACCAACAAAATATATTGGGTACAGATTTGAGATTCTGCATCAGAGTCTCCGACCTCAGGGGGCGGAATCTCCGGCCCACACCGGAGTCTCCGGCCCTGCGGCCGTGCCTCCAGATGCAAATCCAAAAACTTGCTAGCCACTATCTAGGGATGGTTCCTAGATGAAATTTTCGCTTATAGATGCTCTGCCACATGGGACAAGTGCTACATCTCAAAAAGTAACATCACATCTATGTCAAACCGTAGAAGGAGAGAGAGATGAGGAGAATATGTACCCTGTTCGACATGGTGGAGTTCCAGGTGGAGGAGGAGGTTCTCCTTGAGGAGGAGTGGAGGAGGCCCGGCGGAGGCGGATTCCAGCGGCGGGGAGTGCCCGGAAAGGGCCCTGGAGACTTGGCAGCAACGCAGGAGAATTTGGGAGCCGGGGTAGTGAGGGGATTGTGAGCAACCCCCACCCCGATCCCCTTTTTACTCTGCAGAAACCGCCAGGCCGAAGTCTTCGGCCTAAGACCCGGAGTCTTTGTGCTTAGGGCGGAGACTTTGGCCAGACGAGAGTCTCCGGTGTTGCTGTAACATCCCAGTGTTTGGGAAGTTATAAGGATCTAAATATAATATGTGCATTTGCAAAGCATGCATCTAAAAATAGGGAAATTTTGGCGCAAAAGTTTAAACGAAGCAAAGTGACCAATGTTTCTCTTGACATGATGAAATAGGTGTAGATCATCTGGTCAAGAGTACATTTGGAGTGATCTTTATAAGATGTATCTTACAAACCAAATCATTTGATAAGACAAGCCATTATTGGTTATGATCAAACACAAACTCTCAACAACCTTAACCACAAGTCTATAAGTCACTTGGGATAATTCACTAGGTATCTAGAATTTAAAGAGGGGTGAGTATCCAGATCCCATAACTGATGATCATACTTCCACAAATGAGTAATACACAATTGAACCATCCCATCAACAGAGATGTTATGTCCTATAAAACAACAACTCTTTAAGTTATAAACCAATTCACACTACACCTTTATAAATCATCTTATAACTATTAAGTGAACCTTCACAAGGAAATAACAAAGGTTCAATGGAACACAAATGATAGAAACAAGTGTTAAATCAACCCCACAAGTGGGAAATGACTTAATTATTACTAATAACATATTTATGGAATATGTACATATCTCAAAATATTTAAGAGAAGAATATAAGCTAACCACATGACACTCTGTGTAACCAACTAACAACTCTGACTTAAATCATTAAACCACAATAACATTCACATGCTCATTGTTTCAATCATCTTATACAAGTGAGCGCATGAAATCTCAACAGATCAATGAACCATTTGATCAACTTACTATTAAGTCATCATTCCATAAGCATTTCACACTTCTATTAAAATTAAACAATTCAACAACTAAAGTATCTCTAGATACAACTAATGAATAACAACAAGTTATAACCTCTATTAGAGGAATTGAATTACTAACTAAGTAAAACAAATCATATATGAAATAAGTACATATATCTTGGAAAATAAAATAAGAAGTATATGGAAGGATAATAAAAGCATGAACTAACTCTTAATCTAGATCTTGTTATTTTGGCTAGACCATTATATCTTGTTTCCCAATCTTCTCTAAGTCATTCTGCAAGAGAAGCAACCCACAAGAAAGGAGGAATTACCACAAGAAAATCTCCAGGAAGGTTATTTAGAGTGTTCTAGAAGTGTTATTACAATCTATCATAAGAGTACTTGGAAACTCTTTTATCCCAATCTTATCTTATTAATCCTCAAGAAATAGTGTGATATTTCAATGTTAGTGTTATATAGAAGTAGTTTGGTAACAAGTTTCTAGACCTTGTTAACAGATCACTTTTGTATACTCAAACAATTGAGTGTCATACACCAACAAACAGAAGGTTGAATAACCTAGTACATCTCAGCCAATCGTATATGATTAGTAATTAGGAGGCAAGTCTGGCACACTTGTTAACAAATTCTTCTTGTATGCATATGGCAACTGGATGTCATAAAATAAACTCACATTCTTTTACAATAATCTAAGTAAAATCTTTGCTTGGAGTAATTGGATGTCTTCACCTTAAAGGTGAGACAGCTGAAGTTGGAAACCAAGAGATGAACCTCCATGCAATGGACAAAGGTGGTAAAAGAAGACTAGTGGCAACTAGAGACAAGTACATCAGGCAACAGAAGACCACAAGAAGCAACACTGCCTCAGTAATGGAGCATAAGCAATTATCCAATGAATCATTAGGTAATGTTAGAGAACTTAGAATCTCTATTCCTTGTCAATCTCATCAGAGACGAGGGTCACATAATAATATCTTTAGCGAAACAATTATCAACTCCTTCTCATACACAAGACAAATAGATAACAACAAAAATACATCTACACATAACCATGCAAATGAACACATGTTTCTAAAACAAGCATGGGATAATAACCATACTTGGAACCTGTTGGAAAACAAATAAATAGGTTTCACAGGCCACTCATATTCTCCATTTTATCAAGTATTTAAAATAGCAAACATGTATTACACACACCAAGTAAAGTGTCAACTAAAATTGCTAAGAGTTTCAATCACGAGAATAACAAAGCCACAACAGGAGAAAACAAGTCATTCCCCAATCAAAATTATTTGGCATGACATGGAAATAAATTCCATAGTTGGTGATTTTTCTACAATACCTAAAAGCACTACTAAGTAGTTTTACTACTTGTTTCTTATAAGAATTGTATCTAACATTGTTTAATCAAAATTTACCACTTCGGTATCCACATGATTGTTGCGTGTGATCATGATAATCATGCTTAAAATACTTTAATAGCCATTTAAAAAATGAGAGAAAATAACAAAACCCACTAAATTGAACGCCCAAGTGAAAATTCAAACCTTCTTCAATTTCACCAAAATAAAACATTGCAATATTGCATTTTTCATGAGGATTATAAATATATTTTTTAATACTTTTTTTGTTTTCAAAAAAGCCCCGAAAACAATGTTTTCTGTAAGATTCTATTAACATAAGGACTTAAAAGTAAATATCCAAAACATCCAGGGGTTATTCATAAAATTGTTTATTTCATATTTCTTCTTCCTCTGCTAGAAGGCAGAGGAGATCCTCGTGCTGGCAACGCCGAGCGCCACCTCCTGCTCGTCGCCCGTGGTTGGATAAGGGTAGAGGATGTCGTGCCCTCTTTTCTCACTCTCTCTTCCCCTCGCTCTTCCTCTCTCTCTCTTTGTATCTTCAACAGGAGAGTGCCCGGAAACCTAACCCTAACCGACGCAAACCGCCGCTCGTCATCGTCGACTCCGGTCACGCTGGGACCAAGTGAGGCCACCGGGAGATGCATCGTGCTTGCCTCTACCTCCTCGATGAACCTCATTTGCCGGAGTGGTCGGAATCGGCCGGGACATCATCGTCTTCTCCATGGATGATGAGAAGCCCTCGTCGATTCGTTGTCGTGGCTCTTTGCCTTGCTTCCCCGTCTCTCCAGCGAGCTTCTGGGAATCTAAGGAACCTCAAGGTGTTTTTCTTTCGCATTAATATGCCCAAAATCGAGCTACGGTCATGCACCACAGTTCGCCGCCGCGGGATGGTCTCCGCCGCCCACTCCAGCGACCAATTCGTCCCTGCCCGACCACTATCTACTTCCCCATGTTCCCCTCTAGCTGTAGGAGGAATTCAATCGAACCAATTCGGGACGAATCGCCCGATTGGAACTCCACAGAAGAAATTCCCTCTATTGCTGACACAACAGTGACGTCATCATGACGTCACAATTCCTTTTTCCTTTTTTATTTTATTTTATTTTAATTAAAGTCAACCCTGACAGGTGGGTCCCACCTGTCAATTTAAAATAGGCAGAATAATCCATATACTTAATAATTCAATAACTTTTAATCCAATAATAAAACATACAAATAAAATACGAAAATGATTAGAAAAATAAAATGTAAATGTTAATCAAATTTTAAAAAATGTTTGATAAAGTTTAAAAATAAATACTTTTTGAATTTAAATTAATTCATTTAAAATTGAGAAAAATATAATAAATAATTCAAAAATTCAAAAAATACAAGTTATATACCAAATTGCTCAAAATGAAAAATGCAACTCATCTATGATATTTTCAAAGTCATTCGAACAAGTTTTTATGTGTGCAAAATTTTGCCTAGTCTTTTAATTCATTAAAAATTAATAAATTAATAACTTATTCAAATCTTTTCAGAAAACTTCAAATGCTATATCAACTTAAAGAAAAGAGCATTCCAATTAAAATATGAAAAACATAAAATATTTTATTTAACTTGTAAACTTGTTTCTAAAAGTATAATGTAATTCTATCCTCATCCATTATAACTAGAAATAACTACCAGAATATTATTTTCTTTATTAATAAAACTCTCATGTTTTCACATCTACTAAATCTATCATCACAAGTCATTAGAAAGTTGTGTGATGATAGAGCCAGTTGTATTAGTTCCTCATTTTCAAGTAAACTCCTTGCCATCAGCTCTACACTTTTTGAACATAAAATAAAATGTGTATCTTATCTTTTCAATAGTTGTTTTCCATGTGGTATTGTCTTATTATCTAACCAAGTAATAAAAACTTCTACCTAAACATGATAAAAATTGTTTGTTAAGTCAAAGTGAAACACATGTAAGTCTAAGATAAGTAACAACACCATCATCCCAAACAATGAAACAACTCTAAGGCATCTAAAACAAATGTGATCTTAATATCAAATCAATCATAGTTTACACTTGTAAGCTGGGGTATTTTCGAGGGTATTATGCGATGCATCTCATTACTATGCATGTATCATCTTGCCAGTGTTTTCAGTTGTCCTTACCGGGACTACTTTGCTATCTTTTGAATCTCGGGATTTCTCTACGCGACCTCGAACCCGAAGACATGGATTATTATTGTCATTATCTCTATCTCAGGCAAGTTCATCACTTGCTCATATCCTTTGAAGTACTTCCTAACAAACTATGTGCAAAAACCCTATCATATTACCACCTATTCTCAAAAGAATGCATGATCCTATTTTTATAATAATATGACTAATTGAATGACTACCCGAGTGGTAGTGTTCTGTTTGGTGGGCGGATGGGACCATGGTAAGATGAATAGGTCAAAGGAAGGTTCCATTTGGATGGGAAAGTATTACCTAGGATTTAACAACAAATGTCGTCAGAACTCGATGCGTCGTAAATGCGTTAACCATGGGTCTTATATGGGGCGATTAAGTCAGCTGTGATCTTCTCTCGTTCGCATGTCAACGGGATGCCAGAGCCGTTCGCTGTAGGTCTTGCGGGACTACATGCACATGGGTGGGATCCCTTAATTCCCATGGACTCTGGGGTCTATGAGTCTCTGCCAGGGGCACTAGATCTCTATTGTGAGGGGTAGAATGAGGGGTTCAACCCACTGGCAGAAATGGGTTTGCATGCATTGTGCAGAGAAGCATGGTTTGGCTTGGATCAACAACCGGGCCCCACACCTGAGTGGGAGTGTACAAGAATGTACACCTGGTTGTGCAACATGGTCTTGATCACCCATTGGTAAAGTAACACACCTCTTCAGAGTGTAAAAGGATGTGACATGTTACCCCCTGTTCCGGGAACGAATTGCGAACGCTACAGGAAAGGCAACTCCATGAAGTTCTAGCTCCTGTGATGGTCTGGCGGGCATAGTTTTCAAAATTAAAAGCAACCTCTTGAAGAAAGATTTACAAAACCTTGCATTAGCTTATGACTCTTTCGAGTCTAAAGCTGTAGTTATTGCATCAAACTACCCACTATATATCATGAACTTGTTGAGTAACGCTCGTTACTCATTCGTTCCCGTTTGACCCCTGCTTAGAGTTGAAGCCTTATGGAAGTTGTCATCGTGAAGCCATCGCTACCTCATGAAGCTAGGTGGAGTCATATCTTACTTAGCTAGTGAGGCATCATCATCTCCAAAATTCCCAGATTATGTGGAGGACATGCATGTGGCTATGAAACTTGGCTTTTATGGAATTTTTGGCTTGGGATTAGAAAAAACAAACAGGGATGGTACTTCACACTCAAACTTTGCTAGATCCAAACAAATAAAACACAAAATTTGAGTGTGTTTTCCATGAAAACCAACTAACTCATAAAGAGAGAATAAAGGCAAATGAAATCCAAACAACAACCAAATAAGAACCAACTCTTCAAGAGAAGAGGTTGGTGGCCCACGCCACCATGTAAGAGATTGGTACGACACCGCGAAGATATATCTTGGGCACATTGCCAATTCTCGGTAGTGAAGCTCATAATTCAACATTAGAAATAGAGAGATAACAATGAATTTTTGCTTTGGGCATAATGGGGGGAGGGAGAACCCAATGTTTTAGGATAACACTCCCCTATGTCCATGCCTACACCTAAACCCGAACACATAGTTAACTATAGGCGTGTGTGCAACATCCTCAAGTCAAACTCCTTGAATCGATGATATTTAGCTCATTTCTCAAAAACATGAATCTTGAATCATCTAGAGGCTTCGTGAATATGGCTGCGAGATTATCCTTGGTTGGAACATATGCTAGCTCAATATCACCTCTTGCCACATGATCCCGGATAAAATGATGACGAATCTCAATATGCTTCGTCCTTGTGTGTTGCACGGGGTTGTAGGCGATCTTGATGGCACTCTCATTGTCACACAAGAGTGGAACCTTCTCCAAGTGAACATCATACTCTTTGAGGGTTTGCCTCATCCATAGCAATTGGGTGCTATCACTAGCGGCCTCCATCTACTCGACTTTGGCGGTGGAGAAAGATACACATTTTGTCTTCTTAGAATACCAACTCAGTAAAGACCTACCAAGAAATTGGCAAGCCCCGTAAGTATACTTTCTATCATCTTGATTACCGGCCCAATCCAAGTCTGTGTACCCCTCGAGACAAAATTATGGCCCCTTTGGGTACCACAAATCAAACCCTGATGCATGAACCAAATACCGAAAGTACCTATGGACCGCCACCAAGTGACTTTCCTTAGGAGTCGCTTGATACCTTGCACACACTCCTACACTCAACACAATATCGGGCTTAGATGCATAAAGGTAAAGCAAAGAACCAATCATAGAACGATACAACTTTCGGTCCACATCTTTACCGTCCGGATTGCGCTTAAGATGGAATTTGACTTGCATTGGAGAGACCTTCTCTTTGTCACCTTGTAAATTAAACCTCTTCACAAGCCAATGCGCACCACCACGTAGACTAACTCGGTTTGGACTCAACTTGATACAATCTGAGCCATGATGGGTTCAGCCTAAAAGTTCACGCAGGCCCATGTTCTTGTGTGACTAGGACTCCTCCTTAGGCACATCAACTAGGTGTTGTGCGCCATCCTCTTACTCTTCATGTGTGCCATCCTCTCACTCTTCAAGTGATTCCTTGTTTTCCAGCTTGTATTGGTTGTTTTCCAGCCATTCGCTCTTGTTTTCCATCATGTCTTGAGGTCCTCCTCCACCAACATTTGTGTTATCAATAGACCTGATCATACATAAATGCATAGACTTATGTAGTATAAAATTCTCATAATCACAAACATCATATTCTATTAAGAATGAGTTCACCTATTGTTCTAATAACTTGGTTCTTGATCTTGTAATTGGTCCAATCCTCACTTTATTGGGCCTCTCTTGAACAACAACATCTTCAATTGGAGAAAGTGTAGAAGAACTAGGGATATCCTCATCATCCCCCCTTGAAAAGGCATCGTCCTCGACGCAGCAAGGCCATCTCCAAAGTACGGTGTCAAATCAACAACATCGTATGAATTACTAACACCAAACTTATCACATGCATTGTCACTAATTCTTGCAAACATTTTATATGGACCAGCTCCTCGTGGCATCAACTTAGACTTGCGCAATGTATGAAACCTATCCTTGCGAAAATGAGCCCACACCATATCTCCTAGCTGAAATATCACCTCCTTGCGCTTCTTGTTAACACGATCAACTACATGTCTTTCTTCTCAATTTCTTGCTTAGTCTTCTCATGTATCTTCCTCACAAAATCAACACGTTTTGAATCCTCCATGTTCACTCTTTCGTGAACTGGAAGTGACAGTGATATGGGGTGGCCCAATCTTCTCAATGAGCTTCTCTCTCTTTTTGTATTTTCTGATATATTGGATAACTAATGCTACACTGAGACCTTTTACTTAGCAGACCCCTATTGCCAGATGCAACAACAATCAAGCTCTTTGGATATTCTCAACTACACACTCTTGCACAAATAATCAAACATCACAAGTGGTCCTGTATCCCCCTATTCCCAGATGGAATAACAAGATATCACGCAACTTTGCAAGGGTAAGCTTCAAGATGAATGCTTAGCAGCAATACAATCTAGAGGCTAGGGCTTGTTGGTTTTGTTTTAAACTGGTTCTACCTATACCACACGCAGGTGGGGGACATATATAGGTGGATGGTGCGATGATGCATGTAAAATGCATAGATGAATTTTGCATATTTTCACATGGTTTTCTATTACATATTGCATCATATAAGGGTATAATTCAATGTTTTATAGTATTTTGGGGTTAAATTACAAAGTCCCCCAACTTTTATGGAATTAACCCTGCCTGTCCGAAACCCCGTTTTCTATTTTTTTTTGACGTTTTAGGGGGCAAACTTCCGCGAAATCACCTGAAAATCTGCGGGGGTCATTTTCTTGGAAGGAGAAGACTTGCGGGCGAAGGATCCACGAGAATTGGGCAAGGAGGCCCAAAAGAGGACCCTCCACGTGGCCAGATTCCTTGGCCGCGTGAGAGGCCCCCTTTTGGCCCCTGTGGCCCCAATTCCTTCCATCTTCGACTTACCGACTCTGTCTTGACCTAAAACCGACTATAAAAAGGGTCCCCCGTACCCTTACGGAGAGGAGCGCCGCCGAAACACCGAAACACCAAAACAGAGACCTGGAGTTCCAGGGAGGGGGAAAACTCCGGCGGGGCGCCGCCGGTGTGATCTCCTACCCCTCCAACGTCATCTCCATCGACATCTCCATGAAGAGGGAGTAGTCCACCCCAGGGCTATGGGTTTGTGGAAGTAGCACTTGTATATCTCTCTCTATGTGCTTCACTAATTAGATCCGTATGAGCTTCCTCACATGATTACGGGCACCGTTGTAATTCCTATGTGGTGGATCTTTTCTATGAGTTATTGAATCTGAGATTGCAATTGTTTCTCTTGAGTTATTTGAGTAGATGTATCTTATGTACCCCGTTCTTATTTGCTAGCTTTGATCAATCTAGTTCTTGAGAGCATGTGTGGGGTGATGGGTGCATTAGTTGGAGTAACGGGGGGTGGCTAGTGCTGTGAAAGCGACAGAAGTTCAGCGATCCACTTAGGTTTTGTTAAACCTTTCTTAGTTACCTCACTAGGGATAAAAAGGAGTACCTTGTTACCGGGGATTTGAAGTGACACTAATCAATCTCCATGACTAGATATAGCAAGTTCTTACTTCAACTTCATGTCACATTGCTTAAAGCTATACTCTGGTTTTTCCTTAATTATCGAGGTGTTATGATTTATTTCGCATCTTGGTGGAGTATAAGAGGGATCAATATGACCGTAGAGATCTCTATGCTAGGACGTGATGCCCATATGAAAGTACTCAATGTTAAACATGTTATTGTAATCTCACATGTAATTCTTTATGTCCACCGTCTACCACTTTATTTGAGAGAATGCAAGTGTGAAACCATGAACCCCGGTCCTATTTTAAATATAAGAAAACACTCTAGTTACTTTGTTGCAATTTACTTTACTTGCACTTTACTTTACTTGCATCTCCAATTCGAATTTACATTATCTCCATCACAACTTGCATCACAAAAATACAAAAACAATCCATTGCATATTTATTTTCTCATTTGCATTTAGTAGTAGATTTAATTATTGCACATTTACTTTCAGTTTTGCATTGCAATTTAGAAGTCTCACACCTTGTGCTTGACAACCACTTGGTGAGGTTGAGGGCACAAAATTCTCAACTTGTTTGCAGGATCCTGGAGGAAGCTTGGAAGACAACTGCTGAAATACTGGCTCCGCAAGAGTTCGATATAAACCCTCGAGTCACCCTCGTGGGGAAGAAGGCTTGCCACTAGCTACACACTCTGCACTTGGAGTCTCAACCTAGCCATCAAGCGTTTTTCTGGCGCCGTTGCCGGGGAGCCATAGGTGAAGGAGTTGTCCAATGGAGCTCACAACAAGTCTTCATCACCAACAAGGTGTGCAAACACCTAAGCTTGGGGAGGTTGCACCTACGTGAGTACCGTTCTTTCTATCTCCACCTTCTTTCAAGTAGATTGTTTTGTTTCTTGTCTTGTTTTTGTTCTTGTTTTTGTTTTGTCTTGCATATTTTATTTTAGTTTGCATTTTAGTTTTGCATTTAGTTATCTAGATTATTTTAGTATTTCGAATTTGCTTAGTTACTTTACTTTTGTTTTGCATAAAAAATTAAAAACTACATAAAAACTTGGAAAATGGAGCAGAGAACTTATTGGCCATTCAGTGTTAGGAATTTCCCTCAAGAGCTAAATATTCCCGTTGAAAAATTAGAGGTAGATCCTAGTGTTATTAAAATGATTTATGAATCTCGTTTCTATGGAAAGCCTAAAGAAGACCCTTTGTTCCATCTTAAGAAATTTGATGAAAGATGTAAAACTTTGAACTTGAATCATGCAAACATCAACACTACTAAAGTTAAACTCTTTCCCTACTCACTAGGAGGCAAATCATTAGATTGGATATTAAGATGGCCTCCTAGCAATTTTACTACTTGGTTCAACTTAAGGGCTGCATTTATTGAAAGGTTTTGTCATGCTGAAAAGAATTACAATGTTAAACAATTGCTCATTACCTTTAAACAAGAAAAAGATGAATCAATGATACAAGCATGGGAGAGATTTAGAAGTAGAGCATATGGAATAGGGCATGGCTTTAGAGATTGGATACTTATGCATATGTTTTATAAGGGACTTTCTGAAACTTCTAGAGCCTTTTTAGATAATGAATGTGGGGGATCTTTTACTAGTACTAATGCTGCAAATACCCATGTTTTGCTTGAAAGTTTGCTCTTAGAGGTTAAAATTAAAGAGAGCTTAAAAAAGGCTGAAGTACCCGAGGATATTTTTGATGATTGCTATGAGATTTTTAATATGCATAATAGAAAAGGAAAAGTAGATGAAATTATTATGCTTACTGAAATTAAGGATCCATTGCTTGATTTAGAAAAAAGTAGATTGCAATAACTTATTGCTACTCTACAAAAATTTGCTAGTGATCCCACTATAAATGTTAATCAACCTGGCTTTGGATCTTATATTGCTAATCATGTCTTGCAAGAAAAAATTGCTAGGTACAAGAATGAGGCCATGATACCTCCTAAGATTGGGGATTCATGGATCCCCAAGGTGCTAGTTTCAATTGGAAAAGAAATTCACCATGCTATGTTAGATCTAGGTTCTAGTGTATCGGTACTCTCTAAAGAATTATATGAATTGCTAGAACTAGAAAATTTAGAAAAGTGCTCAAGTGAATTTGTCCTTACTGATAACTCTACTAAACATGTTGTAGGACAAGTAAAAGATGTTATGATTGAATTGCACATGACTTTTGTACCCGTTGCTTTCATTATTATGGATATGGGGGATAAATCCCCTAGTCCTATTATTTTGGGTAGACCTTTTCTTCGTACTACAGGTGCAATCATAGACTCCAAGGAAGAGAATGTCAAGTTTCAGTTCCCTCACAAGAAAAGCATGGAGCACTTCCCAAGGAAGAGGGTCACGCTGAAGAACAAGCTCCCTCATGAGCTTTATCCCTCTTGATTGTCAAGTAAGTAAAGCCTAGCTATATGGCTATAAAGAAAGCGCTTTACGGGAGGCAACCCGGTTGTTTTTGTTTGGATTTTCCTAGTGTCCTCTTGCTGTCTCAAGAGATTAGTTTTTTTTTTATTCTGGAGTTTTCAATAAAGAGTCAAGTCAAACCCATTTGGACTTATAAGTTGCTATCCTAGTGCATGAAATTTCTGTTTTAGCACGAGTCTGCTCACCGTATGATTTTACGTTTTTTATTGGTATGTCGGATTGAGCTAATTTTTTAGTATGTTCTGCAACGTTTCGTCCTCTGTAAGCACAAAAAATGGCTTAATTTTTTGACGAGTCTAGCTTAGGGAAACACGTTCGTTTTGCTGCTGCTGCTTTTCTGGACAGATTCCGCCTTCTTTTGTTTTATGCACTCTTTGGGCTTGGGAATCGAATTCCATGATTTTTTCAAGAAAGAGAGTGAACATACAACATAATGAACCTTATTTTCTATCTACTGGAGCATTTTATTTGGAATTTTGCACAGCAAGCATGTGATTTGTTTGTCCTTGCTAATCTCACCCCACAGAAAAAGAATGGGAGAAACATGTTTTGTGAAGTTTTTTCACAGGGAATAGAGGAGCTGCGCCTCAAGACATCCAAGAATGGTAAAAGCCATAAGATTGGGGATGTTATGAACGCCCCACTGGAGCTACACTCTTTTGGTTAGCACACGTCTACTTTCTGTTTTTCTAAACAAAGAATTTATCGTAGAGACTTGAAGCGTCTAGTTTTTATTTTTATTTTTGTTTTGATAAGACCACCATCATTTTATATGAGATTGAGCTACTGGAGTTTGGGGTTGGAATGTATTGGATGCTAGTATTATGACTTGGAATAGGGATGCCATGGTTGATTTGAAGAGCTACATATGTTTGCATGATTTATAGGCTTTTTATGTGTAGAAATTTGCAATAATGTTGCCTTGAGCTATCTCTTATTCATGTCCTTGATGTTAATTGCTGGTTTATTTAGTTTGTCATGAAATGAGTAGTTCTATGGACATATGCATGCATAGTAGCTGGTCAACTATCTCCCTCTTGCTAGCCCAAAAATTTAAAAATTCCAACAAGTAAAAACTTGTTTCCAACACTCCTTAGCCAAGTATTTCCAGTGAGTCCACCATATCTTCCCATTAGATTCATTGCTATTCCGAGTATGTTCACCATGTTATTGTGTTATTTATGTTCTAAATTAAGATATTCACTTTATTAATTGTCATGGGTTGAACTTGGGATAGGACTCTCACGAACTTTTGAAGGCACACTTTACTTTTTATGCATCTAATAAACATGACCCAATAATGGAAGCCACAAGTTTTGCGTTTGATAAGTGTGTGGTTGGGAGCTAGCTATAAACGTGTATCACCGGAAAGCTTTCAACATTGCACAAAAAATTTACATTTGGTTGATGTCATGTACTTTTGTTTTTGGACTCCTGCCATGCCGAAATGAAATAGAGGAATAGTAAGTTTTGATGAGTAAGTATCTATATGACTAGAGAAACGCATTGGGCCGCTAACCCAAGCCATGCTTTATCATGGTGGAAATTTACTTACAGCTTGAGTGACTCTACAACACATCCTATAATAAAATAAGAAGCTATGCATAATAGTGAATAAAAATAAAAAGGATGATGAGTCTACTCCGTTTGTTCATCTTGTCATTGTAACATGGGCTTGTTTCCATGTCATGGGGCAAAAGGTACCTCTTTGCGGTTCTCTATGATGTCATTAATACTTATTATGATTGTACAAATCTTATTAGGAATCTTAAGTTGAGTAATCATGGAGTAGGTTTTCACACTCACGGGGCATGAGGCTTTCAACCACCTTGGAATTCTCATTACTTCAATACTCACAATTTTAAGATGCTCGTGATAAAGGGGCAATGAGAGTCCTAAATCAATGGATACCATATTTCAATTAGTAATTTTAGTTGAATAATTTAGATGCTAAATAAGACTTGATCATGTTTTACCTCTACTCAATTTTCTCCAAAGTGTCCACCATATTTTCTATTCTCCATTATGCTATTCTTTGACCAATATAGGATTTTATTTTTCATTTTATGTATGCATTTGGTCCATAGTGCTTTTATTTCATTATACACTTTGTGAACTTTCATGAAGCATCTTTGCTTGCATATTTGATATTTCTTACAACATGAATTATATATTGCTACTCATTTCTAGTATTAATCATTTGATTATATGTAGCATGAATAATCCTCCTTGATATCCCATGATTGTTTCGATATGCAAAACCCATCTTAGTTTTATCACCTTCATACTCGAGGACGAGCATGGGTTAAACTTGGGGATGTTGATGCATGTAAAATGCATAGATGAATTTTGCATATTTTCACATGGTTTTCTATTACATATTGCATCATATAAGGGTATAATTCAATGTTTTATAGTATTTTGAGGTTAAATTACAAAGTCCCCCAACTTTTATGGAATTAACCCTGCCTGTCAGAAACCCCGTTTTCTATATTTTTGACGTTTCAGGGGGCAAACTTCCGCGAAATCACCTGAAAATCTGCGGGGGTCATTTTCTTGAAAGGAGAAGACTTGCGGGCGAAGGATCCACGAGAATTGGGCAAGGAGGCCCAAAAGAGGACCCTCCACGCGGCCAGATTCCTTGGCCGCGTGAGAGGCCCCCTTTTGGCCCCTGTGTCCCCAATTCCTTCCATCTTCGACTTACCGACTCTGTCTTGACCTAAAACCGACTATAAAAAGGGTCCCCCGTACCCTTACGGAGAGGAGCGCCGCTGAAACACCGAAACACCAAAACAGAGACCTGGAGTTCCAGATTGGAGGGGGAAAACTCCGGCGGGGCGCCGCCGGTGTGATCTCCTACCCCTCCAACGTCATCTCCATCGACATCTCCATGAAGAGGGAGTAGTCCACCCCAGGGCTATGGGTTTTTGGAAGTAGCACTTGTATCTCTCTCTCTATGTGCTTCACTAATTAGATCCGTATGAGCTGCCTCACATGATTACGGGCACCGTTGTAATTCCTATGTGGTGGATCTTTTCTATGAGTTATTGAATCTGAGATTGCAATTGTTTCTCTTGAGTTATTTGAGTAGATGTATCTTATGTGCCCCGTTCTTATTTTCTAGCTTTGATCAATCTAGTTCTTGAGAGCGTGTGTGGGGTGATGGGTGCATTAGTTGGAGTAACGGGGGGTGGCTAGTGCTGTGAAAGTGACAGAAGTTCAGCGATCCACTTAGGTTTTGTTAAACCTTTCTTAGTTACCTCACTAGGGATAAAAAGGAGTACCTTGTTACCGGGGATTTTAAGTGACACTAATCAATCTCCATGACTAGATCTAGCAAGTTCTTACTTCAACTTCATGTCACATTGCTTAAAGCTATACTCTGGTTTTTCCTTAATTATCGAGGTGTTATGATTTATTTCGCATCTTGGTGGAGTATAAGAGGGATCAATATGACCGTAGAGATCTCTATGCTAGGACGTGATGCCCATATGAAAGTACTCAATGTTAAACATGTTATTGTAATCTCACATGTAATTCTTTATGTCCACCGTCTACC